>JAJEJH010000024.1:0-566884 GCA_026122585.1 Anacardium occidentale
TATATATATATATATATATATAGTAGGTTTCTCTTTTGTTCACGGTGAACTTTAGCAATTCACTTTGTCATGCAGTCAAGGAAATTGAATTGCAGTAGAATATAACGTTGGAACCTGATAATTATTCACAGCAACATTGCTCAGTTGGAATGTGAAAAATAAACGTACAGTTGCAGCCACCAAAAACTGAAAGCGAGAAAATCCACAGCACCGTTATTTAGTGAGGCTGCACATTGGCAGACGCCCTAATGTTGTTAATTAAGGTGTTAGAGAATTCATCAGTCTATGGACACTAATAATAAACATGCCATAAGTTAAAATGACTGAACAAAACTCATGCATGAGGTTAATCCACGAAAGACAAGTAAATGCATTGGACAATGATTAATATTTTCGTTCTAAACATCAAAAATTTAGATATCAGTGGCCAACATGCAAGTAATTTCAAAATTGGAGAAGATTCTTTGACAATTGTCAAAGAAAAGTTTCAAACTAGATCTTATGTTACAAAATTTTTATATTAATCATCTAGTAAAAATGTTAACTCTCCCATATATGTAATTTGTCAATATAAAGATAAGTTTATTCATTTAAATTCAAAATCATAAATTAAATTTCAAAGAAGTAAGAGAATTCAAGTGCATGAAATAAGTAATTACAACCTGTTGATTTGATTTTTCTTTAGCAAATCTATTGCGTTCAATATAGCATCTCAAGATTAGAAAAGTCCTTAGGGGTAGAGTTTGGGGGTTAGATGTGGGAAGTAGAAATATATTGGGAGTTTAGAAGAGTTTAGGGGTGAGGTAATAAGTTTTCAGAGCCTGTGTGACTTTTGCATGATTCTCTTTGGGAGGTTTCTATCATGTGTGGAGCGGGAAATAAAGTTTATTCATTTTCCCTTGTGCACGCCCGTGCACTATGCCCTGCATGCCCGTGCAGGTGAGCAAGAAGAGAGAGAGACAAGAGATTTAAGTGTATTCTCACCCAACTTTTCCCATTTCAGCCAAAGTTTTCTTTCTTGTTTCTGTTGTTCCCAACCCTAGAACTGAGATTCAACTTTCAGCAGCTCCCAATCCAACTAGAGAAGGAAGAGAATAGATATAGTTGAGATTTCAGCAGTCATGACAAGAGGTAAGTGTTTTCTTACTTCTTCCTTGAGTTTCCCAGCATGTATGTGATGATGTTTGCTGTGTGTTTTGTTCCTAGCATGCTTATGAGTTAGATGACATATTTATGTGTTGATTTGCGGATGAAATGATGCATGAGATGATGATTTCCACCCAGGAACCATGCTTGCTTTGCTTGTATGTGTTATGTGAGAGAAATGAATGATTTTCATGGTGGATTGAGTTGTGATTGATGAATGATCAAACTGAAGTGTTTTGCATGTATATTGGAGTGCTAGGAATGATTGTTATGAGTTAATATGAGTTTGGTTGTGTTTTGGATGGTTTCCTGTAAATTCCAGGTGAGTGTTGTCGATACAGAGTAAGACACACGCCCGTGTGCCCGTTTGAGCACGCCCGTGTGCCTTTGTTTCTGCAGGGACACGCCCATGTGCACGACTTGGTTTGTAGACACACGTCTGTGTGTCCTGAGGGACACAGTCGTGCGTTTGATTTTCAGTGATAATACACAGTTTTTTTAGAAGCGAGCACGACCGACTACACGGTCAGCGCACGACCCCGTGCGTTTGGGCACATGCCCGTGTGCCTTTGCCATGCATGCCCGTGTGTGTCTCTTGCACGCCCTATGCTTTGCCCACACGCCTGTGCGCCAGTATATTTTTCTAGAAAATGTTTAAAATAGATAATTAAGCATGAAAAACCGATTTAAAAGCTAATCAGCATCAGATAAGAAGTAAAACAGATAATTAATGTTGCATGAGCATTTCATAGCATGACATGTAGCATGAGAGAGGATCAAAGGATTCGAATTCAGTAGTATTCAGTATTCATAACCTGACATCCGGGTTAGAGTTTGGGTGAATTCGAGGGGGCATCTGTGGGATTTCAGTCTTCTGACTCTAGTCAGATCGTTCAGCGTTTCATATTCAGTTTTTTAGCCCTTAGCTAAACTGTTCAGCCTACACGACCAAGATATCGAATCCCTGTGTTCATCAGCCTGATCAGCACAACATGTATCTTCGGATACATAGATAGATAGATACATGTATATTCAGTTTTCAATTAGCATGACATGACATATAATTCATTAGATGAATCAATATTGAAATTTAGTTAATCAGTTAAGCAATCAGATAACAGTATAAGCAGTATCTAGTTCCAACAAGCGATTAGATGAATATTATGGCTAAGGTTAGGTACGTTTATTGTTTGTGATTGCTTACTTGGGTTGAGGAAAGTAAGGATCGCTTACTGGGTGGTCTTTATCACTCATCCCTTTCATTCTTCCTTCCTTTTCAAGTGTGTGTGCTGTTGGCGAGGAGCAGGTGGACCGTGGCTGACGGAGATGACTCCACACAGTCTTTCAGTGTACAGTTTTGGCCTGTGAGGCTTTGCATTGTAAATTTTGTATATGCTCATGGTATGTTTGTAAAGAATAGTTTGAATATGAAAAGACCACTTTGGGCCCATGGTACATTTGTATATTGTAAGTTAAAGTTTTCAGCTTTCGCAATGCGTATGCATTTAGTAGCAGGTTTTTTTCCGTAGGATTCCTGTCACGTATACCCAATTTCCAGCATATTAATAAAAAGAGAAGATATTATTCAGCAACAGGGGTATGTGTGGCAGCGGGTCTTACATTCCAGCCTCCCTCGTCAATATGTCCTTTCCATTCACTCACTCACCGGATCTCATCGCTTTGATGCTATTTTGTTAGAAATCCAATCATATTTTCACCCACCCCAGAACAACAAATGAAACCACAAATAAAAAAGCAAAAATCGTTTTATTCATAAAATAATGTTTTCGTGGAGTATCTCCATTTTTCAACCATTTGAGGCGTCTCAGGCCTTCCAACTTTTTTTTTTTTTTTTTTTACATTATCCCTCACTACCCTTGATGTATAGTTTTTCAAGTTTTTTGGGGCCTTTTGCTTGTTCGCCTTCATGTATATCTATCCTTCGTTCTTTTATTTTTTTTAATTTTTTTTAACACTTAATGTTAGATATGATAAGTAATCTGCTTTAGTTTTTGGTACCCGAGGCATTTTAAGCCTTCTAACTTATAAATTATTCTTACAGTTTATGGGCCTTCAATTACAATGAATAAAGTACAATAGTAAAAACTCATTCGTGTATTTTCTGGTAATTTGTTTCACTTTGGATATAAATACAACTGTTATTGAAAGGTCTATCTTCTTTTTTTATCAAAAATGGATGATTTAATTTAACTGTCACTTGATTGTTACATGTCATTGCTCAATCATGTTGAGTTAATCATATTTTTCAATATATATGTATATTGTAATGTTATTCATTTGTTACTTCTAATTTTTTATGTAGAACCGAATATCTAAGTTGATTTAATTTTTAAGGATTAATATTTATCATTGTCTTTCAGTGTCATGCATTGTATGGTATGGATTTGATTGTATGACATTTCTTGCAGCTTGTTAATTAAACTTCCATGCTCCCCCATTGTAGATGACATTTTGGAGAAGTATCGTCATTATAGGTTGGAGGAGGATGGGTTGTTACTTGTATGTTCAATATCTGACTTTCTGTCCCTTTTCAGTCTCTTCCTTCTACTCATTCGATTTGTAAATTGGTACAGTTAAAGCTCAGCTGTTTCTAGAGTGCAGTTTTCTTTCTAATCAACAATTCCAATACACAAGCAAAAACTAATCTTCCCCTTTATAAGATAGCTGATTCAGCTAGGGAAATGATAAAAGGATTACGTTCTTGAGAAAGCCTTGCCAATAATGCTTCCGTACAAAAGTGAGCGCCTATAATATTAAGAAACCGTGGTACCTACGGTCACTCCCTCAACTATATATGGCGCTGAGCATCTATTATGCCTCTCTGGTAAGCTCATCCTTGATAGAAAAAGTCACTGTATTGAGAAACATACAGCACTTCATGTGTCCACTTATAAAAAGCAATGATATTGTCGTTATTATCGCAATTTTTTTGCTTGTCAAAGAAATTTTGACGTACGGATCTACATCCCAGATTTTTGGCCTTCTTATACTTTTTCTCTTTGGGATGTATGGTTTATTTAAAGAATCTTTGTCATATCAAAGTTTTAACAGTCGCAATCGGCTGCCGTTAGTTTCCTGTAATCTGTCATTTATAGTTAAATCGCCAGAGTTACTGGTCCATGCACAAATTGAAAGGCAAACATTAACAAAGTTGCGGCAGAAGTTACCGGTCTTCCTCAAGGATCCTATAACATTCTACGACTCTATTAAATCTTTACAGAAGCTGTGTTCTTAGTCATTTCGAGTGTTTTTTCTTTTTCTTAGTCCTTCTCTTTTTGTTTCTGGGCAATTACAAATTCATCTTTCAACAAGAATCAGTTTCTGATGACAAAATGCATTCTATAGTGTCTATGATATGATCCATAAAAATAAGTATCTGTAAAATGAATTTGGAAGCTGGTGACTGTACCTTATGTGGCTCGTTTGGATGCAGAAAAGCAAGTTTAACAAAGCTTTAAAAATTTACAAACATCCAACCGGTATCATGTTTTGTAAACCAAAAATGTCTGCTATTCTATAGGAAAGAGTAGTGAACTCGAACTCAAGCCAAAAGGCGATAGTCTCCAGGTATGCTCCATCTCAACCTAAAAAGTAAATTTCAAAATTTATGTAATCTAATAAAAGAAAATATTGGAAAGAAATTGAATTGTATTAATAAATGAAAATATTAAATTTATTTATAATGAGTCAATTGAGTTATTAAAATTTTTTTTCTCTTATATAAAAATCTTAGATTTACAAAAATCTCACATTATAAACAAATGTTTTAACCATTTATTTCACGTATTATAAATAAGTTAAATCTAATTCTAAAAGTAACACATTTGAATGAAAAAGCTTTAACATGTCATCTTTTATATTAAAAATAAGTTCATTTATTTTTTTCAATACGATTCACTTTTTCTACATTGATTTTTTTATTTAGAAATTTATATTTAAAAAACGATAATCTATAAGTTCAAAATTAATAATTAATTTTTTTAAACTAGTGTACTAAACCAAACTCAAATTTGACTGTTTTGAGTTGAGCAAAATCAAACCTAAACTTAAGTTAAACTCAAATCTATCCTTAATTGGATGTTAGTTATGGGGTTGTCGACGCTAATTGATTTTCAATGAAAGATCTGAGTGGTTCCAAGTTAGCATCAAATCCTTCAAAGGTTTGTTTAGTTTATGTAGGGCTCTTCTAAGCAACCTTCTGTAAAGCAATTTAAAAAGGCTAGAAATTAATGATACATGTTTCTATAATAGAAGAGATCTTTTTAATGTCAAATTATCGATGAAATTTCTTCTCACTAATTGAAGTAAAATAATTTTTTTAGTGCGATTCAACTAAATGTATACGTTCACGATTTCGTTATTGATTACTTAGAGAGAATAATCAAATTAGTCTAATAGAAATTTTTGTGTAAGTTTATTCTTTTTTTATTGATCTTTATAACCTTACAGAGAGCATTTATATTTATAGGAGGAAAAAAATGAAGTTATAAGCAAACTTGATATATAAGGATTCCTATCTCAAATATGTTTATAAAGATATATTCTTGTCTTGTTAAACTCATACTATGATCATTGCATAGGAAATGATTGTTTTCCTTTTATACACACAAAATGAAATAGGAAAAATTCTTATGGATGTTAAAGAAATATAATAACATGTGGACTGCTGTCTATATTTGCTTTCTTGGTCGGTTTGCAAATAGGCAAAATATTTTAATCGTTATTCTTGTAACTTGTTGCATCTTTCGGGTACCCCTTTTTGGGTTCAATTCGGAAGGAAATTTTCTATAAAACAAAACACAAGTATTATGCTTTGGCAAGGATCACTGCCTTGCTACATCAACATTACGTTTCTTTTGGGAGAAGTTTGTTGAGTAAGAAGGCGGTATTAATAGTTGCTACTATTTAAAAGAAGCTCATCAATTTGTAATCACCCAAGTCTTGTATTGATTTAGATCTGTAATCGCCCAAGTCTCCAGTGAAAACGATGACCATGTTGTCGTATTATTATATCTACTCCGACTCTCTTATCTCTTTGAAAACCTAATTGTAGTATCTGAATCAGATTCACACCCAAGACACCTGCTTTGACTTATTTGTATGCTACCAAATTTTTTCTCCTTCTTCCTCTTTAATCATCATTCGCAAAGGTTTCATATATTTATATTTACTTCCATTTTTGGTATTCTATGTAATCTTTTTTCCACTGTGACTGCTGAATACTTCCATGGTTTTATGTACTGAATGCAAATGCAAATGGGTTATGCCCTTGGCTTTGGGGTTTGAGAAATGATGCCCTGTTTCTAGTCTTCCTACCATGTTTTTGCTTAATTTAAGTTTTGATGACCAACTGAAGAAATTCAGAAGGGAGAAGGAAAAGTTTGGTTATGCTTGTACAATCATCTGATGGTGAATACTAGAAACAAACATTGTGGTAGCTAATAAGAATTTAAGAGCCTAAAAGTTCTTCAGATGCCATTCATTTGCTATAATCCTAGTTACCCTTTATAATCATGTTTATTCTATAATTTCTATTGTCCAAGCAGGTGAAGACTCGTCTACATAATCTTTTTTATTAATTTTCCAAGTTGGAGAATCTGTTATTTTCCACCCCTGTGATATGCTTAGATGTTCAGAGTTGTAACAAGTTTAAACAGATGGTCAGTCCGTAAACTTATCATAATCTTGACCTTAAGAAGATATGATATTATAATTATAGATATCTTTTAAGAATTTAAGGGGTGATTCAGTGAATGGCATTGTGAACAATATAATAATTAGATAAATTTTTTGGGTACTTGTTGAAAAAGAAGAGCAAAAAATTGTTGGAGCAAATCTTCCCTTACAGTAGGAATTATAAATTCAAAACCAAAATATGGCAAACGTAATTGATTGTCCAATCGCTTCCTTTTTGGCAAATTTTCTATTGGCTAAACCCTGTCAAATTTCAATGAGACAATAAATGATCATGAGCCACATAGGGGTGCATCCCGAGCGTGCGGATTGATTACAGGTGCGGACATGAAACATTCCCATCAAAAAACAGTAGGGATAAAATTTGCCATGATTTTCGTAATCTTTTTATTATTAAATAATAATTTTTTATTATTATGAACCCATTTTTCATAACTTTAGTTGTTACCTGGGAAGGCACGTTGATTCGATAATAATACTAATCAGGATTTATGATTAAAATTAAATTTGAATTGAATTAAGTTTGAGTTTATCAAATTTAATTTGTTTAAGATGAATTAATCTCAAATTTCATTCAATTTGATTTATCAAATATCTAAAATACTCAAAACGATATCATTTTAATAAATATTAATCAAAATAATATTATTTTTAATCAATTTAAATGATTTTCATTGATAAATGAGCTTCACAAATAGAACTCATTGGAAGTTTGAGCTTACAAAAAGCTAACTCATTTTGAACTTGTATGAATCCAGTTTGAACTTGATTCCAAACTATTTTAATTTGAATTCAACCCTATTTGTGATATTACATTTCAGATATATAACACGTAATCTTATTTTGTCTTTTTATAAATACAAAATTGTGTATAGATGTTTAGGATATCAAACAACTATTCACAACTTTTAGCAATCTCATTATAATTTTGTTATTTCTCTCTGAAAAAAAAATCGGCAACATAATTAAACTATGTTAAAAATTTTGTTGTGCTTATACTCTCCTGCATTGAAACCAACTACTATTCAATGTGCTTGTTGGTGCTAACCTCATCACAAACAAATTTTAAAATTTTTATTTTGAATTGAGATGACATTTGAACTATGTTTCTCTCTATGACCCATAACATAATATTAATGTATTAAAATACAATTTAAGGGAGCTTTTGGCTTAGGATAATCTTTGATTACTTTAGTTCAGAAATTAGCTTGTTTGGTTTATCAAAATAATAAAAAGATTTTTGACTACTGAGATGATGTAACATATACTCTATGAGATAATTTGATTACCACTTTCACTTTAAATATTAAAGTATTATTAATAATTTTAATTTTATCTTTATTTTATCTTTATTAAATTTTTGCAACAAATATTCTCTCTTTTTCAATTAAAATAAAAAATAACAAAAAAATATATTGAAAATAAGATGATAACTTGAAAAAACAATAAATTAATTACTATAAGAATTTGACAATATGGAAGAAAATCCCAATATATTATTAATATAAATAATATTTTAGAAAATACTTAGACAAATTTAACATAAACCATATTAGTTTATCCAAACACAATTTTAATTTTTAATAAAAACCTATTAAAAAAATTTAAGTAAAATAATTTATTATTATCATCTATCAAACATAATAATTATTTATACATATCAATTTTATTAAATATAATAATAATTTATATTTAATAATTTTTTAATAATATAATTTTGTGATTATTTTTTATAAAATATTATCCAAACCAAATGCACCAAAAGTGCGAGGCATTTTAGATTTAATAGCTAAAGTTCAATTGTTTAGCCTCAACTTTAAAGTTGTTTCTATGATTTTAGAACGGTTTACTCCTTTTAACTTGCATTATGAAATAATATCTGAGTTTTATAGTGAAACTGAGTTTCAAATTCAAAGAGTCTAATTTCATATACCCATTTATTGTACATGGTCAAATTTAGGTGGTTGAAACTGCATTATTTGTTTTTTTAGTCCAAGCTAGTATATACAAAAAAAGATACCAGGTAAAAGTTAAATTTGTAATAATAGTGCATGCATTAAACTTAAAGGCTTGTTTAATTTAATTGTAGTCAGATCCATTCCTTGTAGGATCTAAAGTTGAATATGCGAATTCAGTGTTTCTAATTTCCATTTCTTGCCAAGGAAACCATGAATACTAATAGTTGGACTAAACCTAAACTTTGACTCAACAAAGAAAACTCATAGATTCCCTGTTACTATCGGAGAAAGAGTATGTATTGGGGTAGAAAATGCAATGTTGGTTGAACATTCTCACGTTTCCATGAAAATGGAATATATTTTTCTTAAATGAGACTATCTTAACTCAAGTTTATTAAATTTTTTGTCAATTTGTTCCACTACTGAAAAGCTAGAATATTCATCTGGAGGCATACAGATTCAATTTGAACTCACCATCCCACCATAAGAAATCTGTGTTCTTCTACCTGTAAATTAAAACTTGACCGGAAGTTTCATGCAAATCTAACGGCGACATGAAACCTTCATTGTATATATTGATGATGATGTAGTTTCGCACGAACTGCTATGTTGGTGGCAGTGAGCGAACTATACTGGTCCCCAAATCCCACGTTTAGATTGCCTTTCTAGAAGTATTACGCTGTATCTTACGCAGGCGAAAAGCTATTTATTAAAAATGTAATCAGGATTAAATGTAGATTAAAGAAAATTATCTCGATCAAACTTCATATTCAACTACTTGGATGAAACTTCAAACTTGGATCCTTCGTCAACCTAAGGACTGGCGTTCTCTTTCCTTCAAGAGGAGGCGGCCCCATATTAGTCACAAGCGCCCACGTGTTTCAACAGCAGCCCACTTCACTCAATTTTCCAAAGTGTTGTTTCTGGGTTCTTGCCCGTGCTCCTATAAATGCCACACACAGCTCCACTCTTTTTGCATACCAAACAACATACAGTTTTCTCTGGAGATCAATTGAGCCCAGGTTTACCAGATCATTCTTTCACCTTTCCTAATGGCTAAGACTCTCAAGTCTCTTTGTTTGTTCTTCCTTCTTCTTTTAGTAAGCTCTTCTCTATTCAGTTCAGAAGCTCGTCTTCTCAATGATGCGCCGTCCCGCATCCCTATAAACGAAGGGATTGAGATTCTGCTCGATGGCTTAAATATTGAAGCAATTAAAACTGGAGGCCCGAGTGACGGAGGAAAGGGTCACTGATTCACTGACGCTCAGACTTTTGGAGTCGCACAATCAGGACCAAGTCCTGGTGAGGGACACTAAACTGCTACTGCTGCCACCCACCAGGGATTCTTTCAATATTTTATTAAACATTTGGTTATTATTTAATACGTTGAATGTGCTTTGATCATAAATTGTCATTACTGGTATAATTAAGTACTTACTGTTTTCATGATAGAGTTCTTTAGCTCTGTTTGCTTTTAAATTATGTAATGAAATCTTGATTTCATTTTTGTTATTTGTATCGAATGATATTAATCAATAAGAGTGTTGATTTCTTTTTTCAATTCCAAGCATAAGGTAAATCGTTGATGCCACACACACACATATATGTATGTATATATATACATATAGAGTAGGTTTCTCTTCTGTTCATCACGGTGAACTTTAGCGATTCACTTTGTCATGCAGTCAAGGAAATTGAATTGCAGGAGAGTATAACGTTGTTATCTGAAAATTATACATGGCAACATTGCTAGGTTGGAATGTGAAAAATAAACGTACAGTTGCGGCCACCAAAAACAGAAAGCGAGAAAATCCACAGCACCGTTATTTAGTGAGGCTGCACATTGGCAGACGCCCTAATGTTGTTAATTAAGGTGTTAGAGAATTCATCAGTATATGGACACTAATAATAAACATGCCATAAGTTAACATGACCGAACAAAACTCATGCATTAACCTGTAAACTCGATGTTAATGTAGAATAAGAACTGCGGATGAAAAAGAAAAATCAGCTACTGCTGAAGTGAAGAAGATATATTAACTGGTATGCCATCAATAAGACAAACCGTATAGCCAAAAATCAATTCGCCAATTTGGAGGACTGCAGGACCATTTCATACTTACAGTTGCCAAACCATATTTCACGATCTAATGTAATACTATTCTACTTAAGTAGTCCAAATTAAGGTTCCAAGTGCCAGAATCAAACCAACCCAGAGACGGTAAGACGGCTTTAACTGGTTGTGTAGAGCTGAACCATGCTAATTAGTTTTGGCTTCATCTCTCATATTATGTTGTGTTACGCGAAATTCAAAGAATTTTTTTCTTGTTTATCGGCAGTCACAGGAATTCTGTGGAGAACTAGTAACAGGCGGGTAGGTAGTTTTAGTTGTGCAAATGTCTTTTACTAGTTTGGTTTCGATCGGTTTACCACTATCCCTGAAACCCACGTACATCACTTACAAGTAAGAAAGTATTTGTCTAAGGTGGCTTCATGCTTTATGAAATTTCCTCTTACTTTCTGTGGGAAGGTCAAGGACGTGCTCTTAAATGTTGTTAAATATAGATTATGTGGGACTCGGGGGTGTTCACACTGTGCTTCAAAATGCTCAATCGCAAGATTTCCTAATTTCACAAAGAATATTATTAAATTTTTTATGCGATAAAAGATAACTAGTACGAGATTAATCCTCTAAAGACAAATAAATGCATCGGACAACGGTTAACATTTTCATTCAAAACATCAAAAATTTAGATATCGATGGCCAACATGCAAGTAATTTTAAAATTAAAGAAGACTCTTTGATAATTGTCAAAGAAAAGTTTCAAGCTATATCTTTTGTTACAAAAGTTTTATATTAATCATCTAGTAAAAAGGTTAACTTTCTCATATATGTAATTTATCAATATCAAGATAAGTTTATTCATTTAAATTCAAAATCATAAACTAAATTTCAAAGAAGTCAGAGAATTCAAGTGCCTGAAAAAAATAAATTACAAACTGTTGATTTGATTTTTCTTTAGCGAATCTGCTGCATTCAAGCCTCCCCCATCAATCTGTCCTTTCCATTCACTCCCTCACCGGATTTCATCGCTTTGATGCTATTTTGTTAGAAATCCATTCATATTTTCACCCAAAACAACAAATGAAACCACAAATAAAGAAACAAAAATCATTTTATACATAAAATAATGTTTACATGAAGTATCTCCATTTTTCAACCATTGGAGGCGTCCAAGGCCTTCCAATTTCTTTTTTTACATTAACCCCCACTTCCTTTTTTTTTTGGTAATTAACCCTCACTACCATTAATGTATAGTTTTTTTAGCTTTTTGGAGCCTTTTGCTTGTATGCCTTCATGTATATCTATCCTTCGTTCTTTTAATTTTTTTTTTATTTTTTTAGTATTTAATGTTGTATATGATAAGTAATCTGCTTTAATTTTTGGGACCCATGGCATTTTAAGCCTTCTGACTTATTAAATTATTCTTGCACGAGTTATTGGCCTTCAATCACAATAAATAAATTGCAATAATAGCAACCTATTAGTGCATTTTTTGGTGATTTGTTCCACATCGGATTTAAATACAAGTTAACTACTCTTGGATGGTCTATCTTCTTTTGTTATCAAAGATGAATAACTTAATTTAACTGTCACTTGATCATCAAATGTCATTGCTTAATCATGTTGAGTTAATCATGTTTTCAATATATGTGTACATTGTAACGTTATTCATTTGCTGCCTCCAGTTATTGATGTAGAATCGAATAACTAAATTGATCAAGTTTTTAAGAATGATACTGACATCTTCTCTTGTCGTATATGGGTTATTGTTCGCCTTATTTCATATGTTCTTGGAGCACTTCCTTTTCCAAACCTCTCTTCAAGGTTAACCCAAATTTCTCAAGCTATTTTGGCATATCTAATGCTACCTCTGACATTTTTGTCCATTGCACTCTCCAACCAGCCCTTGACCATAGCATTACAATGCATCCAATGTGCCAAGTTTGGTGAATTTGAGGCTGGCATTGAAATCGTGCCATCAATGAATCCAATTTTATACTTGGCGAATAACGCATTCCTCATGTGATTCACCCACTCCTCATAATTTCCATCATGGAGTAGTTCATTGATGTAGACTTGCCTTGGGTTCTCTAAAGCATGTTTATAGTATGGGGACATCACATCCATACTGCTTGACTAATTGTCAACTTCTATCTTTTCATCCTTACTATAGTTGCCCTTCATCATATTTTGGATGATGTAAATAGAGTAACAAGTAGGTTATTTATGTGGTGGGGTTCGGGCACCAGGTTTAGCTTTGATACCATAAAAACATTTTGTATCCACACTATTTTTTCATTGAACTAGATCATAAATATATGCAGAACTAAGACTTCTAATTACATGGCAAGTGACAACAATTTTGCAATGCATATAATATATTTCCTATTTTACAGGTTAATTTACAATGTCAAGCCATTATATTACAATGTGAAGACTAAAGTAGATGAAAATTCCAATAATCTTCAACAGAGAAGGCAAGAATATCCCCTTCGATTTGTTTACCATTTCCATCAGCGGCCCCCTATTAGTCGCAAGCGCTCACGTGTTTCAGCAGCAGCGCACTTCACTAAATTTTCCGAAGTGTTGTTTCTGGGTTCTTGCCCGTGCTTCTATAAATGCCACACAATGCTCCACTCTTTTTGCATACCAAACAACATACAGTTTTCTCCGGAGATCAACTGAGCCCAGGTTTACCGGACCATTCTTTCACCTTTCCTAATGGCTAGGACTCTCAAGTCTCTTTATTTATTCTTCCTTCTTCTTTTAGTAAGCTCTTCTCTATTCATTTCAGAAGCTCGTCCTCTTAATGATGAGCCGTCCCGCATCCCTATAAACGAAGGGAACGAGATTCTGCTCGATGGCTTAATTATTGGAGCTACTAAAAAGGAAGGCCCGAGTGACGGAGGAGCGGGTCATAGATTCACTGATGCTCCGACTTTTCGAGTCGCAGAATCGGGACCATGTCCTGGTGATGGACACTAGTACTAAACTGCTACTACTGCCACCCACCAGGGATTCTTTCAATAATCTATTAAACATTTGGTTATTATTTAATAAGTTGAATGTGCTTTGATCATAAATAGTCATTACTGGCATAATTAAGTAGTTATTGTTTTCATGATCGAGTTCTTTAGCCCTGTTTGCTTTTGTTATTTGTATCGAATCATATTTATCAATAAAAGTGTTGATTTCTTTTTTCAATTCCAAGCGTAAGGTATATCGTTCATGCCACACACACACACACACAAATATGTGTATGTATATTTATATTTTATATATCTATATAGAGTAGGTTTCTCTTCTGTTCACGGTGAACTTTAGCGATTCACTTTGTCATGCAGTCAAGGAAATTGAATTGCAGTAGAATATAACGTTGTTATCTGATAATTATGCACAGCAACATTGCTCAGTTGGAATGTGAAAAATAAACGTACAGTTGCAGCCACCAAAAACTGAAAGCGAGAAAATCCACAGCACCGTTATTTAGTGAGGCTGGACATTGGCAGACGCCCTAATGTTGTTAATTAAGGTGTTGGAGAATTCATCAGTCTATGGACACTAATAAGATAATTCATCAGTCTATGGACACTAATAATAAACATGCCATAAGTTAAAATGACTGAACAAAACTCATGCACGAGGTTAATCCTCTAAAGACAAGTAAATGCATTGGACAATGATTAATATTTTCATTCTAAACATCGAAAGTTTGGATATCAATAGCCAACATGCAAGTAATTTTAAAATTAGAGAAGATTCTTTGACAATTATCAAAAAAAAGTTTCAAGCTAGATCTTATATTATAAAATTTTTATATTAATCATCTAGTAAAAATGTTAACTCTCTCATATATGTAATTTGTCAATATAAAAATAAGTTGATTTATTTAAATTCAAAACCATAAATTAAATTTCAAAGAAGTAAGAGAATTCAAGTGTCTGAAATAAGTAATTACAACCTATTGATTTAATTTTTCTTTAACAAATTTGTTGCGTTTAAGCCTCTCCCGTCAATCTGTCCTTTCCATTCACTCCCTCACCGGATTTCATCGCTTTGATGCTATTTTGTTATAAATCCAAACATATTTTCACCCACCCAAAACAACAAATGAAACCACAAAAAAAGTAGCAAAAATCGTTTTATTTATAAAATAATGTTTACTTGAAGTATCTCCATTTTTCAACCATTTGAGGCATCCGAGACCTTCCAATTTTATTTTTTTTACATTATCCCTCACTACCCTTGATGTATAGTTTTTCTAGTTTTTTGAGGCCTTTTGCATATTCGTCTTCATGTATATCTATCCTTTGTTCTTTTATTTTTAAAAAAAAAATTTTTAACACTTAATGTTGGATATGATAAATAATCTGTTTTAGTTTTTAATACCAAGGCATTTTAAGCCTTTTGACTTATAAATTAATGTTACAGTTTATGGGCCTTCAATTACAACGAATAAAGTGCAATAGTATGAACTCATTGGTGCATTTTCTAGTGATTTGTTCCACTTTGGATTTAAATGCAACTGTTATTGGAAGGTTTACCTTCTTTTGTTATCAAAGATAGATGACTTAATTTAGTTGTCACTCGATTGTTACATTTCATTGCTCAATCATGTTGAGTTAATCATGTTTTCAATATATGTGTACATTGTAATGTTATTCATTTGCTGCCTCCAATTCTTGATGTAAAATCAAATAATTAAATTGATCTAGTTTTTAAGGATTAGTATTTATCATTGTCTTTCAGTGTTCATGCATTGCATGGTATGGATTTGATTGTATGACATTTCTTGCAGCTTGTTAATTAGACTTCCATGCTCCCCGAATGTAGATGACATTTTGGAGAAGTATCGTCATTATAGGTTGGAGGAGGATGGGTTGTTACTTGTAAGTTCAATATCTGACTTTCTGTCCCTTTTCAGTCTCTTCCTTCTACTTATTCGATTTGTAAATTGGTACAGTTAAAGCTCAGCTGTTTCTAGAGTGCAGTTTCCTTTCTAAACAACAATTCCAATACACAAGCAAAAACTAATCTTCCCCTTTATAAGATAACTGATTCAGCTAGGGAAATGATAAAAGGATTACGTTCTTGAGAAAGCCTTGCCAACAATGCTTCCGTACA
Source organism: Anacardium occidentale (assembly GCA_026122585.1). Taxonomy (NCBI): domain Eukaryota; kingdom Viridiplantae; phylum Streptophyta; class Magnoliopsida; order Sapindales; family Anacardiaceae; genus Anacardium; species Anacardium occidentale. The sequence continues at coordinate 16,009 of JAJEJH010000024.1, forward strand.
AAAGTGAGCGCCTATAATATTAAGAAACCGTGGTACCTACGGTAACTCCCTCAACTATGTGTGGTGCTGAGCATCTTTTATGCCTCTCTGGTAAGCTCATCCTTGATAGAAAAAGTCACTGTATTGAGAAACATACAGCACTTCATGTGTCCACTTATAAAAAGCAATGATATTGTCGTTATTATAGCGATTTTTTTGCTTGTCAATGAAATTTTGACGTACGGATCTACATCCCAGATTTTTGGCCTTCTTATACTTTTTCTCTTTGGGATGTATGGTTTATTTAAAGAATCTTTGTCATATCAAAGTTTTAACAGTCTCAATCGGCTGCCGTTAGTTTCCTGTAATCTGTCATTTATAGTTAAATCGCCAGAGTTACTGGTCCATGCACAAATTGAAAAGCAAACATTAACAAAGTTGCGGCGGAAGTTACCGGTCTTCCTCAAGTATCCTATATCATTCTACGACTATATTAAATCTTTACAGAAGCTGTGTTCTTAGTCATTTCGAGTGTTTTTTCTTTTTCTTAATCCTTCTCTTTTTGTTTCTGGGCAATTACAATTCATCTTTCAACAAGAATCCGTTTCTGATGACAAAATGCATTCTATAGTGTCTATGATATGATCCATAAAAATAAGTATCTGTAACATGAATTTGGAAGCTGGTGACTGTACCTTATGTGGCTCGTTTGGATGCAGAAAAGCAAGTTTAACAAAGCTTTAAAAATTTACAAACATCCAACCGGTATTATGTTTTGTAAACCAAAAATGTCTGCTATTCTATAGGAAAGAGTAGTGAACTCGAACTCAAGCCATAAGGCTACAGTCTCTAGGTACACTCCAACTCAACCTAAAAAATAAATTTCAAAATTTATGTAATCTAATAAAAGAAAATATTGGAAAGAAATTGAATTGTATTAAGAAATGAAAATATTAAACTTATTTTTAATAAGTTAAATGGGTTATTAAAAATTCTTTTCTCTTATATAGAAATATTAGATTTGCAAAAATCTAAGATTGTAAAAAGATGTTTTGACTATTTATTTTACCTACTATAAATAAGTTAAATCCAATTCTAAAATTAACACACTTGAATGAAAAAACTTTAACAGATCATCTTATATATTAAAAATAAGTTCATTTATTTTTTTCAATACGATTCAATTTTTCTACAATGATTTTTTTATTTGGAAATTTATATTTAAAAAATGATAATATATAAGTTGAAAATTAATAATTAATTTTTTTTAACTAGTGTATCAAACCAAACTCAAATTTGACTATTTTGAATTGAGTTAAGCCAAACTTAAACTTAAGTTAAACTCAAATATATCCTTAATTGGATGTTGACTATGGGCTTTTGGTTGTCGACACTAATTGATTTTCAATGAAAGATCTAAGTGGTTCCAAGTTAGCGTCAAATCCTTCAAAGGTTTGTTTAGTTTATGTAGGGCTCTTCTAAGCAACCTTCCATAAAGCAATTTAAAAAGGCTAGAAATTAATCATACATGTTTCTATAATAGAAGAGATCTTTCTAATGTCAAATTATCGATGAAATTTTTTCTCACTAATTGAAGTAAAATAATTTTTTTAGTGCGATTCAACTAAATGTATACGTTCACGATTTCGTTATTGATTACTTAGAGAGAATAATCAAATTAGTCTAATAGAAATTTTTGTGTAAGTTCATTCTTTTTTTATTGATATTTATAACCTTACAGAGAGCATTTATATTTATAGGAGGAAAAAATGAAGTTATAAGCAAACTTGATATATAAGGATTCCTATCTCAAATATGTTTATAAAGATATATTCTTGTCTTGTTAAACTCATACTATGATCATTGCATAGGAAAAGATTGTTTTCCTTTTATACACAAAATAAAATAGGAAAAAATTCTTATGGATATGAAAGAAATATAATAACATGTGGACTTTTGTCTATACTTGCTTTCTTGGTCTGTTTGCAAATAGGCAAAATATTTTAATCGTTATTCTTGTAACTTGTTGCATCTTTCGGGTATTCCTTTTTGGGTTCAATTCGGAAGGATATTTTCTATAAAACAAAACACAAGTATTATGCTTTGGCAAGGAAAATCACTGCCTTGCTACGTCAACATTACGTTTCTTTTGGGAGAAGTTTGTTGAGTAAGAAGGCAGTATTAATAGTTGCTACTATTTAAAAGAAGCTCATCAATTTGTAATCGCCCAAGTCTTGTATTGATTTAGATCTGTAATCGCCCAAGTCTCCAGTGAAAACGATGACCATGTTGTCGTATTATATCTACTCCGACTCTTTGAAAACCTAATTGTAGTATCTGAATCAGATTCACACCCAAGACACCTGCTTTGACTTATTTGTATGCTACCAAATTTTTTCCCCTTCTTCCTCTTTAATCATCATTCGCAAAGGTTTCATATATTTATATTTACTTCCATTTTTGGTATTCTATGTAATCTTTTTTCCACTGTGACTGCTGAATACTTCCATACTGCTTGACTGATTGTCAACTTCTATCTTTTCATCCTTACTATAGTTGCTCTTCAACATATTTTGGATGATGTAAATAGAGTAACAAGTAAGTTATTTATGTGGCAGGGTTTGGGCACCAGGTTTAGCTTTGATGCCATAAAAATATTTTGTATCCACACTATTTTTTCATTGAACTAGATCACAAATATATACAGAACTAAGACTTCTAATTACATGGCAAGTTACAAGAATTTTGCAATGAATATAATATATTTCCTATTTTACAAGTTAATTTACAATGTCAAGCCATTAATTTACTATGTCAAGACTAAAGTAGATGAAAATTCTATTCAATCTTCAACAGAGAAGGCAAGAATATCCCCTTAGATTTGTTTACCATTTCCATCAGCGGCCCCATATTAGTCGCAAGCGCTCACATGTTTCAGCAGCAGCGCACTTCACTCAATTTTCCAAAGTGTTGTTTCTGGGTTCTTGCCCGTGCTTCTATAAATGCCACACAATGCTCCACTCTTTTTGCATACCAAACAACATACAGTTTTCTCCGGAGATCAATTGAGCCCAGGTTTACCGGACCATTCTTTCACCTTTCCTAATGGCTAGGACTCTCAAGTCTCTTTATTTATTCTTCCTTCTTCTTTTAGTAAGCTCTTCTCTATTCATTTCAGAAGCTCGTCCTCTCAATGATGCGCCGTCCCGCATCCCTATAAACGAAGCGAACGAGATTCTGCTCGACGGCTTAATTATTGGAGCTACTAAAAAGGAAGGCCCGAGTGACGGAGGAGCGGGTCACAGATTCACTGATGCTCCGACTTTTGGGGTCGCAGAATCGGGACCATGTCCTGGTGATGGACACTAAACTGCTACTACTGCCACCCACCAGGGATTCTTTCAATAATCTATTAAACATTTGGTTATTATTTAATAAGTTGAATGTGCTTTGATCATAAATAGTCATTACTGGCATAATTAAGTAGTTATTGTTTTCAGGATCGAGTTCTTTAGCCCTGTTTGCTTTTGTTATTTGTATCGAATCATATTTATCAATAAAAGTGTTGATTTCTTTTTTCAATTCCAAGCGTAAGGTATATCGTTCATGCCACACACACACACACATTTGTGTATGTATATTTATATATATATATATATATATAGAGTAGGTTTCTCTTCTGTCCACGGTGAACTTTAGCGATTCACTTTGTCATGCAGTCAAGGAAATTGAATTGCAGTAGAATATAACGTTGTTATCTGATAATTATGCACAGCAACATTGCTCAGTTGGAATGTGAAAAATAAACGTACAGCTGCAGCCACCAAAAACTGAAAGCGAGAAAATCCACAGCACCGTTATTTAGTGAGGCTGGACATTGGCAGACGCCCTAATGTTGTTAATTAAGGTGTTGGAGAATTCATCAGTCTATGGACACTAATAAGAGAATTCATCAGTCTATGGACACTAATAATAAACATGCCATAAGTTAAAATGACTGAACAAAACTCATGCACGAGGTTAATCCTCTAAAGACAAGTAAATGCATTGGACAATGATTAATATTTTCATTCTAAACATCGAAAGTTTGGATATCAATAGCCAACATGCAAGTAATTTTAAAATTAGAGAAGATTCTTTGACAATTATCAAAGAAAAGTTTCAAGCTAGATCTTATATTATAAAATTTTTATATTAATCATCTAGTAAAAATGTTAACTCGCTCATATATGTAATTTGTCAATATAAAGATAAGTTGATTTATTTAAATTCAAAACCATAAATTAAATTTGAGATAAGTAAGAAAATTCAAGTGTCTAAAATAAGTAATTACAACGTGTTGATTCGATTTTTCTTTAGCGAATTTGTTACGTTTAAGTCTACCCCGTCAATCTGTCATTTCCATTCACTCCCTCACCGGATCTCATCGCTCTGATGCTATTTTGTTAGAAATCCAATCATATTTTCACTCACCCAAAACAACAAATGAAACCACAAATAAAGAAGCAAAAATCGTTTTATTTATAAAATAATGTTTATGTGGAGTGTCTCCATTTTTCAACCATTCAAGGCATCCGAGGCCTTCCATTTTTTTTTTTTTTACATTATCCATCACTACCCTTGATGTATAGTTTTTCTAGTTTTTTGGGGTCTTTTGTCTGTTTGCCTTCATGTATATCTATCCTTTATTTTTTTTTTTTAAATTTTTTTTTTAACACTTAATGTTGGATATGATAAGTAATTTGTTTTAGTTTTTGGTACCCAAGGCATTTTAAGCCTTCTAACTTATAAATTATTCTTACAGTTTATGGGCCTTCAATTACAACAAATAAAATGCAATAGTAGAACCCTATTGATGCATTTTCTGGTGATTTGTTTTACTTCGGATTTAAATACAACTGTTATTGAAAGGTTTACATTCATTTGTTATTAAAAATGGATGACTTAATTTAACTGTCACTCGATTGTTAGATGTCATTGTTCAATCACGTTGAGTTACTCATATTTTCAATATACGTGTACATTGTAATGTTATTCATTTGCTGCCTCCAATTCTTGATTTAAAATCGAATAATTAAATAGATCTAGTTTTTAAGGATTAGTATTTATCATTGTCTTTCAGTGTTCATGCATTGCATGGTATGGATTTGATTGTATGACATTTCTTGCAGCTTGTTAATTAGACTTCCATGCTCCCCGAATGTAGATGACATTTTGGAGAAGTATCGTCATTATAGGTTGGAGGAGGATGGGTTGTTACTTGTAAGTTCAATATCTGACTTTCTGTCCCTTTTCAGTCTCTTCCTTCTACTTATTCGATTTGTAAATTGGTACAGTTAAAGCTCAGCTGTTTCTAGAGTGCAGTTTCCTTTCTAAACAACAATTCCAATACACAAGCAAAAACTAATCTTCCCCTTTATAAGATAACTGATTCAGCTAGGGAAATGATAAAAGGATTACGTTCTTGAGAAAGCCTTGCCAACAATGCTTCCGTACAAAAGTGAGCGCCTATAATATTAAGAAACCGTGGTACCTACGGTAACTCCCTCAACTATGTATGGTGCTGAGCATCTTTTATGCCTCTCTGGTAAGCTCATCCTTGATAGAAAAAGTCACTGTATTGAGAAACATACAGCACTTCATGTGTCCACTTATAAAAAGCAATGATATTGTCGTTATTATAGCGATTTTTTTGCTTGTCAATGAAATTTTGACGTACGGATCTACATCCCAGATTTTTGGCCTTCTTATACTTTTTCTCTTTGGGATGTATGGTTTATTTAAAGAATCTTTGTCATATCAAAGTTTTAACAGTCTCAATCGGCTGCCGTTAGTTTCCTGTAATCTGTCATTTATAGTTAAATCGCCAGAGTTACTGGTCCATGCACAAATTGAAAAGCAAACATTAACAAAGTTGCGGCAGAAGTTACCGGTCTTCCTCAAGGATCCTATATCATTCTACGACTATATTAAATCTTTACAGAAGCTGTGTTCTTAGTCATTTCGAGTGCTTTTTCTTTTTCTTAATCCTGCTCTTTTTGTTTATGGGCAATTACAAATTCATCTTTCAACAAGAATCCGTTTCTGATGACAAAATGCATTCTATAGTGTCTATGATATGATCCATAAAAATAAGTATCTGTAACATGAATTTGGAAGCTGGTGACTGTACCTTATGTGGCTCGTTTGGATGCAGAAAAGCAAGTTTAACAAAGCTTTAAAAATTTACAAACATCCAACCGGTATCATGTTTTGTAAACCAAAATTGTCTGCTATTCTATAGGGAAGAGTAGTGAACTCGAACTCATGCCAAAAGGCGATAGTCTCTAGGTACGCTCCAACTCAACCTAAAAAATAAATTTCAAAATTTATGTAATCTAATAAAAGAAAATATTGGAAAGAAATTGAATTGTATTAAGAAATGAAAACAAGTGACTTATTAAAAAAAATTTTCTTTTATATAGAAATCTTAGATTTACAAAAATCTCACAGTGTAAAAAGATGTTTTAACCATTCATTTCACCTACTATAAATAAGTTAAATCTAATTCCAAAAGTAACACATTTGAATGAAAAAATTTTAGCAGATCATCTTATATATTAAAAATAAGTTCCTTTATTTTTTTCAATACAATTTAATTTCTCTACAATGATTTTTTTAATTTAAAAATTTATATTCAAAAACTGATAATCTATAAGTTCAAAATTAATAATTAATTTTTTTTTAACTAGTGTACTAATCCAAACTCAAATTTGACTGTTTTGAGTTGAGCTAAGTTAAACTTAAACTTAAGTTAAATTCAAATCTATCCTTAAATGGATGTTGGATATGGTGTTTTGGTTGTCAACCTTAATTGATTTTCAATGAAAGATTTAAGTGGTTCCAAGTTAGTACCAAATCCTTTAAAGGTTTGTTTAGTTTATCTAGAGCTCTTCTAAACATCCTTCCATAAAGCAATTTAAAAAGATTAGAAATTAATTATGCATGTTTCTATAATGTAAGAGGTCTTTATAATGTAAGGTTATTGATGAGATTGTTTTTCACTAATTGAAGTATAAGAATTTTTTTAACCTTACGGTGAGCATTTATACTTATAGGAGAAAAAAAGTGAAGTTATAAGCAAGGGTGATATATAAGGATTCCTATTTCAAATATGTTTATAAAGATATATTCTTTCCTTTGTTAAACTCATACTATGATCATTGCATAGGAAATGATTGTTTTCCTTTATACACACAAAATAAAATAGGAAAAATTCTTATGGTTGTTGAAGAAATCTAATAACATGTGGACTTCTGTCCATATTTGCTTTCTTGGTCGGCTTGCAAATAGGCAAAATATTTTAATCGTTATTCATGTAACTTACTGCATCTTTCGGGTATCGTTTTTTGGGTTCAATTCGGAAGGAAATTTTCTATAAAACAAAACACAAGTATTATGCTTTGGCAAGGAAAATCACTGCCTGCCTTGTTACACCAACATTACGCTTCTTTTGGGAGAAGTTTGTTGAGTGAGAAGGCAGTATTAATAGTTGCTACTATTCAAAAGAAGGTCATCAATTTGGTTTTTCCTATTTGAAGCCCCTTTTCTGATGAAAACCGACCCAAAACAACATCTTTACAGATCATTAATCACGTTAAAAAGAAAGCCAATTAAAGTACCACCGGCCACTCCCCGGGGGCCATTTAGAAGCCCATTGATTTCCACGTATTCAGCAGCATATCGAGCAGCTTGCCATTCCCTGAGCTGAACAACGCTCTGTTTCGTTTTGCTTTCGATCCAAACAAAAGGGGTTTTGATTTCTGTGAATGAATTATCTGACTGACTGGAAAAATAATTTTAAACTTTTAATTTTGTTCGGTTCTATATTCCTTCTCTTTGCCTCGTCAACAAAACCCTCCCTTCTTCGTTCCCATTCTATCCCCTCTGCACACTACCAAAATTATTACTTTCTGTGACAAGGATACATAAAGCCACTAGTTTCAGAAATAAAAACGGATGGAATTTTTTTTTCACATACTATGATCTCCCTGATGTAGTTTGATGATCTTAATTGACTACTGTGTTTCTCTCTAATCGATCTTGCTAACAGCCATACGCTTCACCACAGCGTTCCTAATAGCTTCACTCTGCATACACAGTCCATTCGGTTCAATTCCAGACATGTAATTCCTCACTTCTTTTCTTATCATCTCTTGCATCACAGCCATGAACTCTGTGCTGAAGAACTGCTTTTCATAACCCTTACTGTAATTCTCTACAGAAGGTGGTTGTCCCACCGGGGGCTGTACCGTATCATTTAAATTCAAAACGGGTCTAGGTGAGGATCTAGATCCATGATTTGAGACCTCACACAACGAATCAGGTCCTGATCCAGGAAGCGAGAGGCTGAGTGAAGTGGGTGGATCCGTGGTGGTTGAAGAGGCTTCAACTGGAGCAAGAGACCCGGCTCTCAACAATGGTCGGTAGACTGGAGATTGAAGAACAGGCAAACTAGAATCACTCAACTCGGATCCGTATGGGCTACTCGGGTTCAAGTACAATCCCGAAACATTGGTACCCGGCCCAATACTGACCGATCTTTTCAATGGTTGGGTATTGTCACCATCTTCATTCAAATTATCGCTGAGCGATGAACATTTCCTCTTCAAAGTAGAGTTCCAATGATTTTTAATAGCGTTATCGGTCCGGCCGTTTAACAGACGGGCGATGGTAGCCCACTTGTTACCAAAACGAGCGTGGGCCCTGACTATAGCATCGTCCTCTTCAGCTGTGAAAGGCCGGTGTTCTACCTGCGGTGACAGCTGGTTGCACCACCGTAAACGGCACGACTTTCCCGATCTACCAGGAATCGATTTGCTGATCAAAGACCAGTTTCGTGGACCGTAGCTTTGAACCAGCGTTTGTAATGCTTCGTCTTCTTCAGGGCTCCATGGACCCTTAATCCGATCCACATCCTTTCTTATCGAAGCCATAGAGTAAATCTTTTTTTCAGAAAAAAAAAAAAAAAAACTACGTGCGTGAATTTTTCAGAAGGGGAAATTTTGAAATTTGAAAATGTAAATAAAATTTTTGTGCGCCACAAGGAAAGCTTGATTTGTTTGTAAAATGGTGGAGGCTTAGCCTCCCTCACCTCACCTTGGCTATGAGAGAGGAACGAGGGAGGAAATGAAGAGGTGTATATATACGAAAGAGATAAGGATAACTTGACGAACCGGTAGGCCTTGAGAGTGGCGGATTGTTTCAGGCAAGGCAGTTACTAGCATACAGCTGTCAAATGGACACGCGTCATCTCCTGGTCTACCCAACTTACACGTATAGTCACTCTCCATCGAAACTGCCTTCGGTGGAGTTGCCACAATTTCAAATTCAGAGCTCTCCACCTCACACCAAAATCACATTCACGCCGCATCCACGTCAAACCAATTACGGATTCCCTAATTAGTATTTATTTATTTAGTTATGGTAAAACGGCTGTTTTTTCATCCTCCTTGTTTCTCTTAAAGCCAATTTTCCATGTTCATTAGGAGAGAATTAAAAAATTATTTTGATAATTTTAATTTTATTACTTGTTTTACTTCTATTTAATATATTAAAAATATTTTTAAAAATAATATTATAATATTTTTATTAACACTAATAAAACAAAATAATTATTTATATATACAAATTCATCTAACCAAACACACTTTTAATATTTTAATTTTTATACGAAAGATTACCAAGTGTCTATTTTTGAGAATTCTCAATTTGTATTAGTTGATGTCTCTATAACAATTTAACCTTAGTATAAGTGGATGATGCAACAGATAATATAAATTAATTTATTACTATTTTTATATGAGATATTAAAATATTATGAATGTAATCATAATTTTATTTAGAATACTATAATATCAATTAAAATAATAACATAAAGAATAATTTTAATACTGGTAATAAAATGACTCTTGAAACAAAATTAATTAATTAATTAATTTCATAACTTGATAGTAAAAAAATTAATATATTATTAATATGAAAATTTTTAACTAAATACGAATAACTTAATAATTTATACCAATAACCATTTAAAAGTAATTTAAGTAAAATAATATTTTATTATTACTTATCAAACATGATAATTATTTATATATAATAATTTTACCTAACATAATAATAATTCATACTCAACAATATTTCAAATAATTTTTTTATTTTTTATAATAATATATTAATTAAACCAAAAAAACTTTATATGACACAAAAAATAACAAATTAAAGATAATTTTTAAAATAATTTCTTTTTGAGTTTGGTTTATTAGCTTGCTTGATGGGTTGGAATTTGATTATTTTATTTCATTGGGGTAAATAAAGGATTTCTCCTTTAAATGTTAAATTTAAAATATTTAATTGTTTTTAACGAAAAAGTTAACGGAACAAGAAAGTATCAGTTTCTAAAAAATATGAGAGATAACGGCTCCATTGACAGTTTCTGGAAGTTGCAAGAGAGAAGTTAATTAAGAAAAACAAACACGGCGATGGTGCGTTCAAAAAGGAGAGAGTGACTGAGAGCGATCTTCATCTTATCGTTAAAAATAGTTCAAAAGACATGTTACACCCAAGGTCTGTTGAAATGACAAATTTTTCACCTTTTAAATTCCAAAAACTCAGATTTTTAAAACCTAAAGTAAAAATTGTTTGGTTATCAAACATTGGGAGGACAAGGTCATTAGCCTAAAAAGTGGAGATGAAGCTTACGGTTACGAGAGGGGGGATGACTTTGACCGAAGCCAGGCTGGAGACCAATTTCCATGGAAGGTGTTTATTTAATTAAAAATCAAAGAAAAGGACGCAGGAAATGCTGAGTTGGCACAAAAACCGACAAAGTTAAGTAGCACAATCGGGGGACTGAAGGCTACTACAATCTTGTCAGTCCAGCCTGTATTACGCTTACCTCTAATGGCTTACTTCCCATCCACCGACACATGTCGGTCAGAACATCCCTTTCCTTTCTAAACCGCCAAAACCGACTCTACCGGCTTACCGGCTTCATTTATTGTTACTCGTTTTCTCACCTCCATGATTGGATGATTAATTGGAGAACAGAAAATAGAAGAGATGAAGAAATCGTGTGGGTATCAAAATGCGTGGGACCGCGTTTGGGAAGACAAAACAGAAAAAACGGAAAAGCGGGAGAAGGCGGATTTTGATCGTCTCTTCATACGGCCAACTGCATTGACAACCCACTCTCACATGCTACTCCCACACATCTCGCACCTAACTCTGTCATGTCCCACGCCGCAACCCCCTTCACATGACTTACTCCTCCTCACGTGTGCCCCTTGTGAAGCAGCGAGTACTCGGATTTAGAACAGTGTTGGCCCGATTAAATTACAAATAAACACTGTTAAACCAAAATTATGCCTTAAGAAATCATCTTTTATTGGACAAGACAAGACAAGACAAGACAACAAGTGGGCGTGTCAGTCTTTACATTCTGTAATTTAAAAATGATTAGGGGATATGAGTGGCTTGCCTTTAAAGCACATGGTACAGAAAGAGGAAGGCTCGCCTTTTCGTCAAGTCCCAATAAACCCCGAGTGGCAGCAGAGCAAGCTCAGTTACCCCTACGGATTGGAAATAATATTAATTGAGATGTGACTTGTGAGAGAAGATTAATAAAAACTGGGGCCTAGAAAGCATAAACTGCGCATAGATTCTCTTTTTTCTACGTTAAATAAAAAATTAATATTTTTAATCCTTATAAATTAATTAAAATAATTATTTATATATATCAATGTTATCAAACTAATAATAATTTATACGGCTCCTTCGAGAGTATGCTCTCAATTAAAATTAAAACGTGCGTTTTGACCAAAACTGTGGGGCCCAAACCCAAACAACTTTTCTTGTTGGTAGTGGCGATTTGGCGCCCCCTCTTAAATTATTGGCTTGCCTGCGCTGTGCCATAATATCTTGTTCAACTCGTCCTAAGTTGGGCTCATTATATTCTAAATGGGACCCAAATCAGCAGCCACGTGGACGCATAAACGATGATCACGTCCACTGATGAGCCACGAAAGGTCTAATTGTGGGGTAGCTGATAGTCTGTCTATCAGTGAGTGACGTGGCAAGTGTGATTTGGAAACTTTAACGACCTAACCGTAGGGTTTGAAAATTGTATAGCCACGTCAATTTTTGCCAGCTACAAGTCACTCGCCACGGGTTCCAACGGGAATTATGCCCTTGGGATTCGGAAAAGAAAGTTGGCCCATTTTTATTATTTTCTTCTGAATCCATCCACCGTACGATTGAACACCGTGTCTTATCGTGTTGCGTCCACAAAACTCCTTGTCTTTCTTTTATCCAAACAAAAGCCCTATCGGAGAGCCAACCAAATTAACGTGTTTTTCATGCCTAATATTATATTTGTACAAAACAAGGGAATGGACCCACTTGGGAATTGACCAAAGAAAGTCAAAACTGGGCAGCCAGGATTGAATGGAACCGGCGGTTGAGGTGTAGGCCCGCAAAATTTATCGTTTTATATCCCAATTTGCTCCACTAAATGTTTATTAATCATGTAATTAAAATGGATAACAACTAACATTATTTGGGTGTTGGATATAAAATTCTAAACGTCTCCATCCATCAAACAAATTGGCAGCTTCAAAGTCCAAGGGATTAACATTAGAGGCTGCCACAGCTATGACAGACCGACCTTTTTTTCTCAACCTCAACGGGGAAATTAGAGTCTTAGTCTGAATTGGCTACGGCATTTCATTCATAAGATTGGGGTTCAATGAAATATCTTCTTTCTCGAATCAGTCCAGTCACAACGCTCAACCTTTCCCAATTTGGAATTAAGAAAGACAGTTCCTCTTTGCCAGTCAAAAAAACAATTGCATGTAAATATGTAGACAAGAACAAACATAATATTGCAATTGGGGAATCATACCTTAATGGGTTCAGTCTGTTAATATCTTTATCCCAAAGCTTGAGTTTTCCCCTGCTTCATTTATTATGGTAGGAACTCTTTGTGCTACGTCATTGATTTGCATAGTCGGAAACGCATGATCTTTCATTTTCTAGTTTTGGGCTCAGGAATTGGGGCCTAGAACAGATAAAAAGCCAGACCGAAGTGCTCTTGACAGTCCATTTTTATTTCATCAATGGGTCGCTGAGGCCGTAGCCCATAGTTTGCCTTTACCAGCTTGCCTAATTATATTTCATCAAAAACCGTAATAAAGCCACAGTATCTGACGAAATTGCATCTATAAAAGTATGTCTTTAATTCAATTAATCCCTCGCATTGACACGGGACATCGGACATTGATCTGATGACTAAACCTTAACCTTATGAATGTCTTAAAATCAAACACGATGAAGCAATCATCAACTTTGTTCAATCGAAATCGAAACCGAAACCAAACTAGAGAGTATGATCGTTTAATTTATTTGTTGACAAAACACAAAATAATCGAACTCAACATTGAATTTATGTTCCTTAACATTTAGAAGGGCGTTGAAGCAATGTCTCATGGAAAAACTTCTTTTAACTATCTGTAAGGATTTCATAAATTTTCATAACCGTATCATTAAACTTTTTTATTATAATGCAACAGATATAATCTTTTATTTCTGGATTTTAGGTTAACTGCATAAAAGGTGTTCTTTTTTTTTTTATGTCTTGAGACATATTTTTTTTGTTTTTTATTTCAGTTAATTCAGCAGCACTCATCGAAATAAGACTTAATTTAGGATAATAATGTATTAAAAAACACCTAAAAACATTATGCATCATAAAATATCAGTTAACCTCTTAGGAAAAATAATCAATTAACCCCGTAAACATCGCTGGGTCATAATAAAAAACAAACTTCATACTTACAACTTTAAATATCAACTCTTTAAATAGAAGTTTATTATATAATAAAATATCAGTGAACCCTCGGTAGAGATTGCAGCATTCATAATTCAAAAAGGCCGAATGACAAAAAGACACGATAATTTTATTATTATTACACTTAATTTTTATTATTATTTTATTTTAAATTTATATTTTAATATTTTTATAAAATCTATTTTTAATTTTAATGTAAAAAGACAAAAATACCCTTTTGACGGGTTGATATTTTACTTTTAAAATTTTTACAAGTTACAACTTATCATTAAGCGAAACTTTAGATGACATTATGTTATTCGGCCATTCAAAAATCATAAATCTTAGTTCAAAATGAAAATTACAAAATTTTAGTTATAAACACGATCAAAATCACAAAAATAAATAAATATTAAATAATTCATACTAAATTTTGAACCGAATTAAAAAACTATGATTAGTGAATAATTGAATTTTTTGTCAAAAGGTCTCGATCTTTGCCAGATGTTCAATTTAAACATAGGTCAATTTTGATATAACTCTCTTCTATATACTCGAACAAGTTTTTTTAAGTCCATTATATTAATTAAATTTGTTTAACACTTAAAATATTGGTTAAAATTCTATAAATCCCTGTAAATAATATTATTTTGATTAATTATCCTTAAGCATGAAGAGATCTTGATTGAAGGTTGGAAATCCAAAGTCAAATTTATCATAGAGATATGAGTTGATAGTTGCTCAAATATTCTCCTTCAAAGGATAATTCGAGTGACAATAAGAGAACTTTTAAGCACAAAAAAAGAAAGGCATGAATTTAAATTTTCTTGGGGACACTTTAAAATCAAATCCTTTACTTTATCGGGTAGATTAGGTTCTTAATTTATTCCTACTTAAATTAGGTTGCAGAGTTGAAAGTTATGATCTGACGCAAGCATGCCCTCCAAGTAATCTAAGGACAGTCCTGTTTCCCAACAAAAAAAAAATTATAAATTGCAGATTCATCACAATCGTAGTTTCGGACGTCCTTGGGCTTATCTCACTAGATCCGGACTAATTATTTATTAATTTTATAAAACAATAATTAAATTAAAAACATAATAAGCTCTCATCTTCATCGAGGTCCTGAGATGTCGTCCATCATGAAATTGTAGAGCGAACATCTTCAGAAATTAATGATTCCGTGAGCTTAAATGAATAGATTAAACAATGGTTGAACTATATTACAAGCAACCATTTTCTTCCAACATGTCATGAAAAGATAGATCTAGTGACAGCACCCTCCATTTATGCTGTCTCGCACGCAAAGTGATTGAAGGAGTTTGTGAAGAATGCTTTCCATCTTCTTCTTCTTCTTCTTCATCCTTCTCTCTCACGCCTGCCCGGTAAAATCTCAACTTCCGCAAAACATATTTATCCTCGCTGGCCAAAGTAACATGGCCGGACGAGGTGGTGTTGTGAACAACAGTAAAACCAACACCTTCACCTGGGATGGCATCGTCCCGTCCCAGTGTCAACCGAACCCATCAATCCTCCGTCTCGATGCCAAATTTAGCTGGGTCCAAGCCCATGAACCACTTCATGCCGATATTGATGTCGGCAAGACCAATGGAGTTGGACCGGGGATGCCTTTTGCCAATGCAGTTTTGACCAAAAAACATGGTTTCGGTGTGATTGGTCTGGTTCCTTGTGCCATTGGCGGAACTAATATTTCTGAGTGGAGAAAAGGAAGTTTCCATTACGAGCAGATGGTGAGAAGAACTCGGGCAGCTTTGCAGAGTGGTGGAGTTATCAGAGCACTTCTTTGGTATCAGGGAGAGGCTGATACGCTCACTCTTGAAGATGCAGAATCGTATAAAGGGAGATCGGAGAAGTTATTCATGGATTTACGTTCCGATCTGCAGGATCCTATGCTACCAATAATCCAGGTAAATTTTTTTTCATCTGTATCGATTTAACTTGATTCCTCATTTCAAAAACCTTCAACGGTAAATCTGATTCGATGCTTAGACATAGTTGATTTATTTATTTATTTTAGATTGAGTTGTTTTCTTTCTGCACTGCCGTTGGAGTGGACGTGTCTTGAATTGACTACAGAGTTGCCCACAAGAAAACAAAAATGACAAAGCGGCGGTAGAAATGTTATATCAAGATGCAAGTCACTGTTTTATCTCCCATTGGTTCCATTGTTTGAATAAAAAGTACTGGTAAAAATAAAGTTTTAGCTCCTAGGGATTAGAGATCAATGATTTTAAAGGGAATTCTCAGAAGTACCACCATCAGTAAGGGATGGTGTAGGACAGTAAGATTCAAAAAACTGGGCCCTTCCTTATCTGTTGAAAGCGTTTCGGTGGTTACAAAAATCAATATATTTTTGCGTCGCACAACTACTATGTATGGTTAACAGTAAAGGAGTAATTTGGTAATTGGTGGCACTGCAAATGTGAACAATGTTTGGTGGTTGTTTTGTTTGATTAGGTGGGTCTTGCGTCAGGACAAGGACCTTTCGTAAACATTGTGAGAGAAGCTCAATTCGAAAGTGATCTCCTAAACCTCCAATGCGTAGACGCCAAGGGACTGCTGCTGGAGCCTGATGGGCTTCACCTCACTACTCCTTCCCAGGTCCGACTTGGTGAGAAGTTGGCCGATGCATTCCTACAGTCTATACCAAGCCCCATTAAAACCAATGCTGTCAGTGATTCTCCCACAACGCTTACAAATTACATATCCTACTTTCTTCTAATTCAATTGCTCACTTCTCTGTCAATCATTTTACCCTTTAGATAGAAGATTACTTTCCAATACCAAATTGGGAATTAATTGTATTATTGTATACATGTATAATTATTGCAAAGAGTGGTCCTCATCCCTGGGGATTGATTCTAAATTAAGTTCATGCTTCAAGGCTTTGCTCACTGTTGGATATGCAGCATTGACTTATGCAGAGGGTAAACTGATATTAGAACATACAAATTAATAATGGCTGTTCTTATAGGCCTTTACAGGACAGAATTATTATCCTGTAGGAGTCTTAGTGGACCAATGTTTGTCTTCGGATATATTGAGTAAAAGTGCCGAACCAGCTGGAATATGCTGCTGGGCTGCTTTCCCTTCTATGAAGTGTTAGGTTGAACATGAGGCTTTTGGAACATATGAAATTTTGAATGCATCGATCACTTTCAACCTGGTTTATTAAGTGTTAGGCAAATTTGTAGATACCGCGAGAAAAGGTCAGCAGGGAATTGATTTACCCCTTGTTAAATGTGCAGAGTTCACAGCTCGCATTAATGTGAGTAAAATACGAATTTTCAGGTGGATTAAGAATTTTTATTTTATTTTATTTTATCTTAATTAATCGAATAAATATAATAAAAATTTTTGTGAGATAAGATTTATTATATTTATAGGGATTAATTTCAACTGATATTTGATATTATAATACTGTATGTGATCTCATTACACTTAATATAAAATTTTTAATATAATTAATAATGTCATGACTATTCCAATATTTTATGCATATCATATTTAAGAGTTGAGAATGTTTTTAAAATTTTGATAAATAATTTGAAATTTATTAGGATTTAAAGTTTAGGGTTTAAAGTTGAATATAGATTAGGGTTTTACAATTTGAGCACAGGACAAAATAATCATATCTAGGAAACCGTAAGTGGAAATTGTGATGAAGCACGCCGGAATGCTGCATTGAGCCCGTTGTTTAGGATCCCGGAGGATAAAAATCAATCGAAAATCACTGACCAATCCAATTGAATAATATTCATCTACGTGGCAGCCGATGATTGTGTGTATACTGCAAAAGCAATGCAAAAAGTCCTTATCGGAAAAAGCTGCACCGTCCAAAAGGAGAGGGGAGAGGGGGAGACTGTGAAATGGCGGCCGCTTGTTCATTGAGCAACTTGATTTTCAAACCAAACAACCCTTCTCTCTCCTGGAGAATTTCTCACCCAACAACTTCAATTCCTCGATTTTGCAAGACCAACAAACGCTTTGCCGTTTTCGCAACCTTTATAACCACAAAACCCACAATCCTCGTCACTGAAAAACTCGGAGAAGCTGGTCTTGAGCTTTTGAAAAACTTCGCCAATGTTGATTGCTCTTACAACTTATCTCCCGAAGAGCTCTGCACCAAAATTTCTCTTTGTGACGCATTGATTGTTAGGAGCGGCACTAAGGTTTCTCGTGAAGTGTTTGAATCGTCGGGTGGTCGTCTTAAGGTTGTTGGTCGCGCAGGTGTTGGGATAGATAACGTTGACTTGTCGGCTGCCACTGAACATGGGTGTCTTGTGGTTAATGCGCCTACCGCTAACACAATTGCTGCCGCCGAACATGGGATTGCCCTGCTCATGGCTATGGCTAGGAATATTGCGCAAGCTGATGCTTCTGTCAAAGCTGGTGTGATCTTTTTTGTTGGCTTGATTTTTCAATTTGGCATTTATTCGAACGGTTCATGTGCTTTTAACGAAGATGATAAAACAAATTTAAGGATAATGAGGGTAATGATGTTTTCATTTTTGTATTCGTTAAGCTAGCAAAAGAGAATACTGTTGCCAAATTTTGGTGAAATTTCGTATATTTTGTATCGTAACGTGTTTTTTGATCACTAAAGCTTATAACAATTGGAACTTTTATTTTTTTTTTTTTTAAACCGTATGAAACTTGTTGGTCGGTGGAATTTGGTGTATTCAGGGAAGTGGCAGAGAAGTAAATATGTAGGTGTTTCGCTGGTGGGAAAAACACTTGCTGTGATGGGATTTGGAAAAGTTGGATCGGAAGTAGCACGACGGGCTAAGGGCCTTGGGATGCGAGTGATTTCTCATGATCCATATGCTCCAGCAGACCGTGCCCGTGCAATTGGTGTGGACTTAGTAAGCTTTGATGAAGCCATATCAACTGCTGCTTTTATCTCATTGCACATGCCTCTCACCCCTGCTACCTTGAGAATGTTTAATGATGTGGCTTTCTCTAACATGAAGAAAGGAGTTCGAATTGTCAATGTTGCTCGTGGTGGTGTTATTGATGAGGAAGCCCTAATAAGAGCTCTGGATTCTGGAATTGTTGCACAGGTCCTTCTTTTGTTGACAAACATATTAGTGGCTTTGCTTTAGAATCAAGAAGGCAAAAATTAAAAATTTGTGCTTATGCAGGCTGCCCTTGACGTGTTTACTGAAGAACCCCCAGCAAAAGACAGTAAGTTGGTGCTACATGAACAGGTTACTGCAACTCCTCATCTTGGTGCTAGCACTATGGAGGCTCAGGTAGACTAGGCCATCTGTTTTGGCTTTGGCCAAGGCCATACCTTTTCTTCCTTAGATTTTTGGTCAAGTAGGCTTAGGAATTTAGGTTTTTGTAATCAGGAAGGTGTAGCTATTGAAATAGCTGAAGCTGTTGTAGGAGCCTTGAAAGGGGAGCTTGCTGCTACCGCCGTGAATGCACCAATGGTTCCTGCTGAGGTATCATCTTATATTTGTATCACTCTGATTGTTTAGATTTACCCAGTGCTTCTAGTTCAAATGGGCAATCATATTTTCTGTAGTTATAAGAAAAGTTATCTCCGGATTATTTTCTAACTAAAAGTTGATACTTAAAAGTAAGAATGATCTTTGTTATTCATCAATAAGTTTCAACCAATTACTCATTTTATGCACATTTTCCATAGCCCTTTTATTTATACACCATAATGCATGTGGAGTGATTTAGTTAGTTATTTAACGCCATCATGAACAATTTAAAATTCTTGTTCTTTCAAAGTCCCTCTGTCTCTCGACTTCCTCCATTTTCATTGATGAAATATGTAAGAAAAAAATTCCATTATCATTTTGCTGTGGTCTCAGGTTTTGTCAGAGCTTGCTCCATTCGTTGCTCTGGCTGAGAAGCTCGGAAGGCTGGCTGTGCAACTGGTGGCAGGCGGAAGTGGTGTGAAAACCGTGAAGGTGACTTATGCTTCTGCCAGAAGTCCAGATGATCTTGACACCCGGCTTCTGCGAGCAATGATCACTAAGGGCATCATTGAACCCATCTCCAGTGTTTTTGTGAACTTGGTGAATGCCGATTTCACTGCTAAACAGAGAGGTCTGAGGATTACACAAGAGCATACTGTGTTAGATGGCTCACCTGAGAATCCGCTGGAGTTTATCCAGGTTCAAATTGCCAACGTAGAATCCAAGTTTGGAAGTGCAATTTCAGACTTTGGCCAGATTACAGTTGAGGGAAGAGTAAAGGATGGAAAACCTCATCTGACCAAGGTGGGTTCTTTTGGTGTTGATGTGAGCCTAGAAGGCAGCCTCATACTGTGCAGGCAGGTTGATCAACCAGGTATCATTGGAAAGGTAGGGAGTCTCCTGGGTGAGGAGAATATTAATGTGAATTTCATGAGTGTTGGAAGGAATGCCCCAGGAAAACAAGCAGTAATGACCATTGGAGTGGACGAAGAACCCAGCAGAGAAGTACTAAAAAGAATTGGAGAGACACCCGCCATTGAAGAATTTGTCTACCTGAAGTTGTAGTGCAGTCAATGGCATCATGCCTCGACCTACTTTATCCAATTTTGTTCACACTTGTGATAGGTACTGTTCTTTGCTAGTGATTCTGCTTGGGGTTGTCTTGGAAATCTTATTTTATCACTGAATTTGTCTGGGTATGTGCCATTGTGTTCAATATTTATCTTTTTCACTGAAACTGTCTCAATTAATCTTGAATTGTTTGCTCAAATGGTTTATTGCTATGTCGTTGAAATGTTGAACTGTCTGACATGCAGGTTGGTTTGCTTCTATTTTTGTGCAGTCATTTGGTTCTCCTAATTCACTTTTTTGTTTTTTCTGTAGCATCATGATCTATCAAAGCCCTGATGGCATATATTATCATTGATGTTCAAAGGTTTTATTAATTATCTAAGTAGGGAAATATTATACGAGTGAGGCTGTTGCAGTATTATATTATTAGAAGCCTATAGGTAGCCCTACCGCTTAACCCTCTTTGGCATGTGATATGACTGACAGTTTGGACAACACCTCTTACACCTAATTATCGTTTCGGATGTCTTTTGAGTAAAGATAAAATCAAGCATGTATACTACACATTCTTATCCAATCCACATACGATAAAAACGGTGCAAGGAGTCTACACATTGAGAAATTTGGCTATGATTTCAGGGAAAATGAGCCACCACATACTATACGTGTCCACAGAACATGACCTCTAAGCCAGAGGAGCAGGACAATATTTGTTCGAGGTTTTGCATATAAAGATCCTCAAACAGCAAATTCAACCAAAATTGGTGCTTAAATTTTTCGGAAAAAAGCAAAAAAAGAAAGCAATATGAGTACAACAAAAGTATTTTACCTAGTCTCTTCCGACTTGCTTTATATTCTGTGGTATTATTGATTGATAGTAATTCATTGCTTCTTTTTCGACTTGTATGTGGGTAGGGGTCTGAGGAAATAAATGAACAAGGGGCAATAGAAACCGCAGTGGAGGCTAATAATTATGGGTCGCCGCGAGGGAGCCAACAAAGGAAAAAGTGGGAGTGGTTCATCTGATTCCCGACAGGGGAAATTCTGGAACCTTTGGTGGCGCAGTAGCTGGGGCAGCTGATCCGATATCCAGAACTACTCAATCCGCAAAGAACGCTTTTTGGGGTGGCAAGGATAAGTATCAACATTTGACTGTAATTTGTAAGTCATACAAACATGTGTTTTGAGATAATTGAAAATTTCGAATAGGTTAGTTCGTTCAACCTTCTTTGTAAGTTCAAACAGGCCTCGGAGTCCGTAAGGGTGGTTTAACCGTTGGAATCCGGCTGCTTTTTTCGTAAAAGTTACTTTAATGATTCTCAGCAGCATGATTTTTCGACAAGAATATGAATATGATAAGCAGCAAACTCACCGATCAAGTGACCAAATGATTTTTCCACAAGAATAAGAATATGAAACGGAAACAAATTCGGTATCATATGGCTGTCTCAGTCTAAAATAGAGATTCCGTTCTTTTTCATCAACACTAGCTGCAATCCAAACGAGTAGAAGGAAATCAAGACTGAGCATTATCCCATTAAATTGAACTACAACACAGTATAGTTGATAGTAAATGGTCCATTTTTATTAGCGAAAATCTTATAAGACGCGGGGTCGAGGTGCATAGAGTCGCATGATATGACCGCACCATAGCTAAAAATGCAAAATCAGTATCAACTAAACTACCATATAGCAACCTCCATGAATCCATCCTCGGTTGCACAGCCCCTGAACATTCCACTCGTGTTAAAGCCACATGCAACTTCACCTTTCTTTGACACCGCAATCAGCCCAGCATTTCCTTCATCGAGCCTTTCTTTTATCACAAAATCCACTGCCTCTTGCAGGTCCAGACCCTTGTATTCCATCACAGCCGCCAAGTCACGAGCGAGGGTCCCCCGTATGATGGCCTCCCCTTCTCCAGTGCATGACACTCCACACAATTCACATGCATACGTCCCAGCACCTATCAGTGGTGAGTCACCGATTCTCCCACTCATTTTATTCATCAGCCCTCCAGTTGATGTGGCTGCAGCGCATCGCCCCTCCCGGTCCACCACCACGCATCCAACTGTTTCTGGTGCGTATACACTAATTGGGAGTCCATTCATTTGCAAGGAGTTATCCATGGCTGCTGCACCCACACTGCAGCTTTCCAGTCCCACTGTTGGGATTCTATAATCAAACTAGTTAAACAAGCAAAAATTTATAATGTTAAGTGTGTGGAGCCCATTTGTTTACAAGCAGAAGATTCAAACGACGCATGGCGATCAATGATTCAACATACCAGGATGGAGTTGGCTTCCTTTGCCAATTTTAGCATTCCCAAATTCTCCTCAGTTACAAAGTACTCATTCTCCACCAATTCAACGCCCTATACAACTTAAACGTGTTAATATTTCCGAACCGGCATATGTTTTCTCGCAGAACTATTCTGCACACATGGTTTATATAGAATAAAAATAGAAGAACAAAAGGGTAATAAATAAAAACCTGTTCTTTTGCGAACTCCTCGGCACCTGAGAAGGCAATATACGAGTGAGGAGATTTGTCCATGACAAGACGAGCAAGAGAAATCGGGTTCTTAACAGTTGTTAATCCCGATACGGCACCACATCTTCTCTTAGGTCCATCCATAATGCTTGCCTCCATCTCCACATTTCCTTTTGCCGTGAGAGCTGATCCCCGCCCAGAATTGAAAAGGGGATCAGTTTCCAACTCTCTCACCTAATCCAATAACGCCATCGACACAACATTAACTCCGTTCTCATGCAAAAAAAGATATCAGGCATAAGACATGACTAACAAAAAAACCACAGCCAACAAATGCAAATCACAGAGGAAAGCGATATCTTCCTTAATGAAAACTTCCTTTTAAACTCAAAAGTTCGCATGTTTGTCCAAGAACATAAAAGGTACGGTGCAATAACGAAGTTTTGTATCAACTTCTCTTTATTTCTTCTCATGGCTACAATTAAAACAAACTAGCACAAAAGGAATCAGAGAGTGAGAGAGGAGTTATCTACCACAAGTTCAACGACATCAATGGCAGAAAAATTAGAGCGAAGAGCAGAGATGCCTAGATTTAGGCAGCGATTAAGGAGTTGTTTGGCTTGTTCTTGCCGCTCAGCGGGGAGATTCGGGTCAACACCAGCGCCTCCATGCACGGCTATAGCCCACTTTCCCATTGTTTTTTCTATACTCCTCTCTCGCTCTCGCTATCTCGTTTTCGCCGTATGGATTGTATTCAGCAACTGCATTGTCCACTTTATATAGGAGATTTGCGTAGTCCAAACTGATTTATTTCATACTTTCTGAGTCAGTCCCAATGCGTTTCATATGCATGCACAGATAAAAAAAAAATCGATTAATCTAATTTTCAAATAATAATATCACAAGTTGAATGGCAGTTGGCTGGATATATTTCTCATAAAGGTTGGAATAAATTGTTAATATTTTAATTTTCTTTATATTTCCCGATTCTAAACTCTCTTAGAATATAATAATATCTGGTGTGTGTCTCCGTGTCTAAATTGAGAAGGCAAGCAAAGTTAACATACTAGGCCTTCTTATACTTTTATCGATCATGTGTAGCTTAATAAACTTCCATTTTGATATAAATTTCACACTGATTTCTTGAGAACGAAGCCTAATATTAAATCCAGTTATGAACAATTCGACACGTAGACTGCAGAGAGATAACATAGTTTATTATCGCGTAGATTATGAAATAATAAACCTGTGTAAGCTCCACGGTTCTCAACTTAATTGGGATATGCTTGTGCTTTGTGCTTCTTAATGATACATTTGCATATCAGTTAAATTTATACTTCAATGTAAGCCACACAGCAGCAGTAGGCGGCGGAGAAAAACTTAAAATGGAAGTGTTTTTTTTTTTTTTTTCTGTAAATATAAAAATCATACCGAAACCAAATTTAATGATTAGTAAAATAATAATAAGCTGTAGAAAATTAGTGATTAACAAGATATTAGTGAATTATAGATCCGTTTGATATTTACATAGTAAAAATCTATATAATTTGTATAGGTTAGTATAAATGAAAAATCTAATACATGAAAATCTCTGAATTTCATTACAATTAGCAATATTTAATATATTGACATGTATTTAAATAAAACAGATCAGTATAATATATAATCAATCGGTATTTTAATTATTAAATAAATAATTAAAATATCTATAAAATATCAAATGCTCAATATTTTAATTATTAAATAAATAATTAATATTTTTTATTTGTTTAATTAAATATATATATATATATATATATATATATATATATATATATATATATATATATGTGTGTGTGTGTATGTGTGTTTTTGGGGGCGGCGAGGCTGTGTGGTGGGTGGTTGTGGTTTGTTGTAGAAGGGGAGAGTGGGGGCGCAGGGGGCGGGGCATGTAAATATACATAGTTTTTTGTATAAATAATGTATGCATGAATTCATGTATATATAATGTGTAATTCATATATGTTATGTATGTGTAAATTATGTATGCAGGTATATTTATTATTAAACAAAAATTAAATTATTATTATTATTATTATTATTATTATTATTAAATTATCAAATATTCAATATTTTAATTATTAAATAAATATAAATATAAATATAATTAATATTTAAATGGGCCCACCCATAGTTTGAGGCGGGGACTAATTATAAAAAACTCAGATTCTCACCCTTCAATTAAAATTCAAATATTTTTTATAATTTTTTAAATAAAATAATTAAAATATCATTTCAAAAATAAAAATTTATAATAAAATTATAAAATAATTTTTAAATATAAAAAAATTAAAATAAAAGAATAAAATAGCCACCGTCGTCGATGCTGGCGACAGTGGCTGCTGAAAACTAAACCAGATAGTCGTCTTCAGCCACCTAGTTCCAGAGAAGGTCATATCTAATCTCTCTGTTTGGTGGAGGCGGCCAAGTTTTGGAGAAGGAGGTCGGATCTGGCTTCCTCCATGGGAAAAAATGGTCAGAAACAGCCACTACAACCAATAACGGCCCTTTTCGACAGTTTTCGATGACCAGATCTGGTCTGACCACCTGGTTCAGTTTTCAGCGGTCACCGTTGCCGGCATTGGCTACTTTATTTTTTTTTATTTTAATTTTTTTTAAATATATTTTTCAAAATTTTATATTTAAATAAAATTTATTTTATTATTTTATAAAATTTTGAATCTTAAAAAGATAAAAATATCCTTGAATTTTTACTATTCGTTATTATATTTAATATTAAATTTGGTTAAAATGTAAGAATTTGGGTTTTTAAAAGTTAGTGGATGGGACTTGGTTCTCGCCTCAAACTATGGGTGGGAATTAGTCCTTCGGCCTATTTAAATGTGTACATATGTGTATCAATCTATTTATATGTGTGTTATACATATGTATATATGTGTAAATATATATGTCTTTATGTATGAATCGTGTATGCATAGCAACCGACAAATACCAGACCTCATATATATATATATATATGTATATGTGTGTGTGTGTGTGTAAATATACATACCTTCTAAAAAATAATTTAGGTCAAATTACATCTTAAAATGTGCAAATAAATTCAATTGTATTAGATTTGGTGTGATTTTGATACCAAAATTACACCTTAAAAATAAAATTCAAATTAAATCAATTTAGAATGATGAAATCTAATCAAAATTGTATATAGGTAGGTGTAATATGATTTAAAATGTTAAATGACCTATTTTAAGTATGATTTTATTTAAAAATGTGTGAATTAATTAGATCTGATAAAATTGTATTTTGATTGATGTGATTTAATAAAATCATACATTAGTTGATACGATTTAAACTAGATTTAATCAAATCATAGATATCCTCTTTTAAGGGAACAATGCTTTCTAAAAATTTAAGATAATGTGATAATTTAATGAAGTTATGTTAAAATATTTTTTATTAAAAAAAGATATATTTGAGACAAAAATTTGCAATGAAGAATTGAAATAACAGATCCTATGATTCCCATCTAACCTTGGTGTTAGATAATAATTTAATATGCTATTAATGAACAAATTTTATCTTTAGCTACTTTCAATTTTCGGGAAAAGTTTGAATTTATTTTTGAGTTTAATTTAGATAAGTTTAAACGAATTATTATGATTTAAATTCAAATTTAAATTATGATATTAAAAATTTTCAAACTCAATCCAACCATACAAACAAAACTTGAGTTTGGTTTACGAATTCGAATTAAAAATTATTTAATTATAATTTTTTTATAAATTATAAATACGTTTACAAACTAAAAAATAAAAAAAAATTTAATACTTTTATATATTATATGAGATTGATCGATAAATGTCTTTATTGATTGTTAAGATTAATACTAATCTGTATATATCATGTTAATCGACATTCATTATATATCGATTTTATATGAAATAGAAATTCTAGTACAAAATTAAATAAAATTTTTCTCAAATTATCACAGAAAAAAAAATTATAAATGAAAAATATTGATTTTGATAATTGCAACCCATAATTTTTCTTGGATTTCATGATTTTCAGATAAAAAATTTGAACAAAGAATTTTAGTATGAATCGAGATCCAGGGGATGGCAACCCTGGGGACCCCGGTGGGACATCAGCATAATCTGGTGATGACGTGATAAGAATGGTGATTGGGCGGACTTGCTTCTGGTTGATGACTAGGATTTCAGAAAGCTTCGCATTATTGGATGGCTATTGAAGTGCTTCAGCGCTTTAATAAATAATTAAACATCGCATGCACAATCACAACACACCCCCAGGAACCGAGGGAAACAGATTGCACGTCACCAAACCTGAAAATAATACTTGGTGTACATTGGACCTCTTCCACTTGTTCTTGTTCTCTTCCTGTTGACTTCCTTCCCTTCTGAAGCCGTAAACGTCCACGACTTTCTTTCATGATCAATTGATCCCAAGTTTAATCTGGTTTCCTTTTTTCACTTCTCTCAAAGTCATTCAAGAGCCCGTAGAGGAGCTTTCTTCATTCAATGTAATTGAACATGCATGTTCTTAATTCGGACAAAATAATATATCTATAATAGCTAAAGCAAAAGCCACTTTATGGTGTAGTGCTAATTATTAAGCTGCAAAATGCAAGTTTGGTGTTGTGTTTCCTTCATATTAATAGTGCACGTTTGGATCGGTCTATGTTCTTGTCCATGACCATGATCATGCTTGATGGAGGGGAGCAAATTAACGCTCAACTTCATCTTTCCTGATTGCTCTCTCATTTAAGAATCAAACGCTAAACCCTATTCAAGATATCAGATTATATACATACCTAACGCTCATCATTTATGTGGACAAATGTAATGGTGGTTGGTGGAGTACGTAGATCGCATTATTTTCTAAAACCTTTTACTTTTCCAGCCTCATGCTAGGTATATAAAGCCAAACAAAACATGGAGTGGGAAAGGAAGGAAACGTAAGTGGTGAAGTAATTGAGAGCTAAACTACAATTTAATATATTAATGGCCATCACTTTCTTGCCCAAACTCTGTGGAATCATTGCAAGAAACATACTACTTTCACTTCCCACTTTAAAGACATTGTTGTGTCTTACATAAAGAATCTCCACTCATCCCGATTCTTTCCTTCCGTGAAATCCTGCTAATCCTACCTCCATTACGTGGCCTGGCCGCCCTTTCTCACCTGCCCTTTCACACTATGGAAAACTAGAATGACTCCATCTATGAACATTAATTTTATTTTCTACTGTTCCCACTTTGCATATGATACTTGACACAGGTATCAATTAATTAGAAATTTAGAACTCTTGTGCATGACTTCAAACAAAAAATTTTAAAAGCAAAGAAAGAAGAAGGATCCCAAACATTTATTCTTTAAAATCTTTTATGACGTGACTGAAGATTTCGTTAGTGCAAAAGATGGTCTCCTATCACTATGAGAGGAAGTTTATAATATGTATTATGCTTTGCTTTTAATTTCTTTTTTCATTTTTCTTCTTCTCCAGACATTGGAGAGGGAAATTCTAAAATAGTGATATTAAAATCGTTTGATTTTTTTAATATTTTAAAGAGAACCAATTCATATTATCAAACTATATCGACACCCATCTATATCGTACATGACAAGACAATCAAAATATATTTGGCATATAGATTTTCTTCTTGGTATATATGGGGCATTTTGGAACAGAGTTAGGAATAAAATAAAATGATATTAAGGTTAGAATAACAATGAAATGTAAATACAAGGGAAATTACAAATTACTACTGAAACTTTCATTTAAAATTTCAGTATTGTCGTGGATTCATGACACAGTACTTACTCAAAATTCATGAACGAAGCCAAGCTGGATGTAATTATTCCCTAGCTCACCGTGGGTTAACACTCTTAATCTTTCATGATGCATAGTAAACTAATATGAATTTTATGCCAGAAAGCTCTTCTACATGTGATGGGCATCTTTCGCAGAGAAAAGGGCCAAGACTTTATTTAGCTGGGGATCTGGTACGCATCAGAACATATATCTTCGGACAAGAATAAATTTGGGCCAAGGTTTTCGTCCACTGTACAGAAAATTGTCTTATGTTTCTAATTCACACATTTCTCCAATTTGTTTTAAGTTCATTCACATTTCAAAGATGTTGATTCCTGGAATGAAGAAGGATTTGTTCAATATTGATTGAAGTTTTCTCTTATATATATTTCCATTGTTAAAGCTAACAGAATACTTTCAGATCATTAGGTCCTAAGTGCCCACTCAACACTAAGTTATCATTGAATAGATGGCCTCTTATTTGATCAGTTGAGAACATTCGCTAGGTTATCCATGCCTAGAAAAACAATAAAATAGAAAAATTATCTTTCTAAGCATGCTCTTTCACCTCAACTATGTTTCAGGCCTTAGCTTACAATGCAAAAAGATTTATTGCTGCATGCCACGAGACAAGAAATTTTCAGCTTGCTTGCAGGTTTCTGGTTGCTCTCCCGTCGTGAATAAAGGTGAAAAAAGAGGATACGTACTCAGACTTATTATTTGTGCTCACTGTTCAAAGCTCTTTCGTTCAGGGCCAAGAATAACATTTGTTACATATCCATATTTTCACAAGCATGTAATTTCTACGTTGGTTCCAAAACTAAACATTTGGGACTCTGTGTGTGTGTGTGTGTGTGTGTATAACAGAAACTTCACAGTTGTATCAATCTATCATGGATCTTTAGAACCTCTTATCCTAGTTGAAGTGTAAACAAAGTGCCTTACTGATGGTAGTATATTTTCTTCATACAGTTGTGATCTCTGACAGATTAAAATGATTCGTTTGGACAATCTAGCCCAGATATATATCTTGGTAATGCCATAGCACATGGCTAGTTGCCGCTAATTTAATGATATTTGGTGTGGCCTTTACCCACAAGACACCTAAAATCCACCTATGTCCCTTTCTTTTGGTCCATCAATGGGACACTTGCTGAGGCCTACTTGTTTTTTGCAGCGCTTGTATGAGCTCACATTACACTATAATAATACTACGATACCTCACAAGAATCAAAATCAGTGTAAATTTCAGAGACATATGAATCGAAGGCCCATTTAGCTACTCCCCCTTTGGACCACTCTGCCATCTTCTGTCCACATTAACTGTCTCTCGGCTTTTCCTTGGAATGTTTTTCTCAAAACACATTACAAATATAAACACTTCACTTGAATATTTAAAATCAAGTTTTCTCATTCAAATTAATTCATCTACAGTAGTCTATGAATGGTCAGTTTATATGTAAATTATATAAGCAAACAACATATATATTTCATTTGGACAATGATGCGAGCTAAACATAGAGCATTCGATCTTAACTATAAACCTATTGTCTCCATGCACACAGCACTGTTATGATTAGCCCATACGAAGGTCTTCACCTGGCTGGCAGTTGCAGGCGGACTTGAATTGTTTGGTATTTACATAAGATGGGACAACTGAGATACCAGCTCTTCTAGCCCATCGGATACTCATCTTGTGGTGCCCTTTATCGAGTAGTCTGCAAAACTACTTATATTTCAATCGTTTTGGTCAGGATTGAAAGGTCCAGTCCAGTCCAGTCCAGTCCTCACAATTATGCCATTCACGCATGGTATGTGCATCTCCATGGCTTACATTCTGTCCCATCTTTCTAAACTCTTTCTACTGAACAGAATTACAGTCTCTGTTAAGTGGACCCGCAGCTTCATTAATGCTTATTAGAATATTATTAAAACTGCTTCAACGTTTCCTCATCACATGCCAATGACTTGCTCTTTATTTGTATGGGACTAATCAAAATGTAGAATTTCATCTTGTTTTCATTAGCGTGTGATTCTAGGACTATGTCTTGATCGGTTCAATCATTTTCTTCAATGTTATCTTAATATATTCATTTACTTTGCCATAATAATGGCTGATATTATGATTTAACGTCTCGTAGGATACAATTCTATGGAAATAGGCCGCAGGAAGTGATTGAGTAGCCCGTTGGCAACAGTTACTGCTTCTGCTTCCTATAAAAGTAAATCGCCAGTTAAAAGCATAATGCCCACAAGGTCAAAAGGGTGAGCCTTGCGGAGTTAAAGATGTAGCAGTGTCCAGAAAATAAGAGATGATCTGCACTGGAACCAATTACTGTCTCATGAACATGAATTCATATTTTAACAGTGTCTCCCTTTCTTTTTCTTTTTCTTTTAGGGTTGAAATATGCGACTCTCCACACTACTAACTACAAAAAGCAAAGAACAAAGACCAACAGAGACATATCAAACAAAATCAAAAGATATTGTCTCCCAAATTCAACATTCCATCACCTTTCAACTTTTCCCCTTCTAGTGGGTGTTTTTTAGTGGATCTAATTGCATCCATAATCTCTTTTAATCTTCTCCTATACTTACTTTAATGTGGTTAATGCGGCTTAGTCCTGTACTTTCTTTTTGGTCCTCTTTTCTTATATATCAACTCCACAACATTGGCACGAATCTCGATAAAAAGATGAATAATCTTTGAAACCAAAGTGTTCAGAGAAAAATAAACAATGACAGGTTTAATAAGCCTGGTCACCTGCTTTGATGCAATATTAACGTGCCCATTTACAAAAGCCCACTCACGAGCAAGGGTTAGACAGCCTCTTCTGCTTGATATGGTCAATATGAACAGAAATGAAATTATAAACTACTCCGGCAATCACGGTTCACATAAATTTTATATATCAGCTTGCAATTTGGGTAATAAAATCTAGAAAGGTGTGTATCTAAGATGGAGAATAAAGCCAAGTCATGATTCCCTTTAGTTTAAAGTGATAGAAAGCACATGCAAACCTTCTTGCGAGTGTCTTTTCTGGTATCATCAACGATTCTTAAGCAAGATCGAGTAGGTTGAACATTATTTTTTGAGTGTATGTTGGGAAAATATTGACAAACACAACTATGACTTTTCTTTATAGCAAGTAGATAGAACTTCTTTATAGAGCAATATTTAAAACTCTCCTCTTCTAACATTACTCTTGTAAAAATATAATATAATTAATCAGATTATAACTACGAATGTAGTAGGCAACTACGAATTACTGGGTTAATATTATTCTTCCTTCTTTTTCTTTTTCTGGGTATATATGATTTAGACTCTTTTTCTGTTTCTTTTTTGCTTTCGAAAAGCAAGGGAGTGAACACTATGCAAATGTATGCACTTCGATAATCTCTGAATGCCTTTCCTTGAGAACATGAATGGTAGCTCTCATTGACTTAGCCTCAGTAAGTTGGAGTTAAGCGACCTACATCTGCCTTTCATTCATTCATAAAAGAAAATAGATCAAGGAACCTAACCCTCTTGTGTGGCTCACCATGGCTATCGACTTAAGTACACTAGTAAAACAGGCTCCATTTATGTATTCTAGATATTGGGAATGACTGTTAGAAGATATAGTGCTCTTCAACTCCTAGTACGAGGACGGCTTCTTATTTGAATTATGAACTGTGTGCACCCAGCAAAACCGGAAATATTTATGGATATAGAGACAGTGTGAGAGTGATTGGAAGAAGTATTTTATCAAAAATCAAAATGGACGGTGTCACAGCTGTGAAGCTCACTCCATTTACGGTCATGTCAAAGTCTTACAAAAGACATAGGCTCTTCAATCGAGACCAAAAATCAAACAAGAAGCAGAAATTTAACCCCAAAAATGCCGGTGGCCGACAACATGTTCATCTCTTCTTATGTAAGCAAAAATTTTCTATGCATTTTCGTTACGCCCACTACTACATTAGAAATAAGAAAATGAAAAATGAACCATGCATTAATACACAAAATGTATATGTAATCTGTCTATGAAAAGCGTGAAAGATTTTATTTTATTTATTATCTTATCGCCACTTACATATTTAAGTTCTTTAATGACAAAGAAGAGAAAGGGCTTAAACACAGAGAGGAACGAAGGTAGTATCCTATTGAAAATTATATAAAGGCTACAGATATAAAATATATATGTTCTTGAAGATGGGCGGGCTTAAGAGTTATAACAATAGTACAGTCGAAAGAGGTGATATAAACGGAAGATCTCTTCATAGCCATGTTTAGGTTCTCTGAACTAGTCTGGAAGAAATTCTGACCATCTCTACTTCCAAATTTCCATACCCATCACCCAAAAAGAAAAGCAAGAACCGAAGTTCGGCTTTAGGTAGGGAAATGCAGAGAGATGTTAAGCACTTAAGCTTGCAGATAATAAAAACGAACAGTGTCTATCATCACAGACTATAAAGTTCAAAAGAAAAGACAGATAATTTAATGAAGGAGCAAGCTAGCGAGGAATGGTGAGGAATTCTGGAGTGGCATGGTTTAGCTTCTGTAAGAGCTGATCCTCAGCCCTGCTTTTCTTGGATAGTTGTTCAGGCGAAGAAGACACAGATAATGCCACTGCCCATGAATCGTTGGAACTGTCAGAGCTAAATGACACATCCATTACGCCGTTTGGACTGCCTGGAATGGAACCAAACTTGCGTTTATTGGATTTGTTGCCGTAACCTTCCATAGCCAATTCCATTTTTAGCCCCTCTACCTTCTCCTGTTCAGACATGATGAAAATTTCGTGAATACAATCAAATTTGAGGATGCAATGTAGAACTTAGTTTTACAAATCCTACAGTAACATGACAAAGAATAAGACTCCAACCTTGTCGATTGCTAGAATATCGAATAACTGTTTTTTATATTCCTCTCCAAGACAGGGTTCTATACAGTCGAGAACGTGAAGCATTGTAGCAGTGCCCATTACAGAAGGTAGGTAATGCATAAACCTAGAATCTGCAGATGAACAAACAAATCAGAACAAAAACCCTTACTTTCTTGGCTGAATTAAAAGCTGATTTGGAGGATTAACTAATGATGAGAAAGACGAAGATTATGATGGTTTACCTGAAATGATTGTGAGAATGATACGCTCACATCTCTTGATAAATTCCCCGAAGATGTAGTCCCTTAGCCCAAGTCTCCTTGTAAAGTAATCGAGAAAAGAAATTGGTGTCACTGGATTCATTTTCCATTTAAGCGTGGATAGAACCAAAATCTCCATTCTCTGGATAGTTTTGGCCTCAAATACATATTTACTTCCCTCCACCTGAACAAAACAAATAACCCCATAATCACAAACATGATCTGAAACATATAATTCAACAGAAAACATACACAACGCAAGATTCAGTATAGAACATACTTGTAGGTCCAATAAGAGTGGCACTTGTGTCTCCTCCACCTTGGCGGCGAGAGAGAGACAAGCCACAGCAACCAGTTGTGTCATCCATGGCTTATCTCTCTGGAAGTGGAAACCGAACAGGAACCTGTCAAGATAGTTGACCGCAAGAACTGCAGTGAGGGCAGTGAAGGAGTAGTAGGCATTGACCTTGAGAATCCACTCCACAGCCTGACGGCGAGCAGTTGCCAGAGGTGGGTTAGTTTCCAGATTTTGACACAGATGGTTTGGTACTTCCTTGGATAATAACGTGGCAGCTTCATCATCATCCCAAAATAAGTCTTGTTCTACCAAGGTTGGCAATTGATTAGATATATCGTTAATAAAATAATAACTTTCATCTACTTCTCCTTGGACCTCCCAATTCTCTTCTGAACAGTAAAGAGCATCAAGAAGGAGAATAGGGTTCTGTTGTTGATGTTGTTGAGCATTTGACTTAGCCATCTTCTTCGGAGAAGAAGAGGTTTAGATCTTGGTTCATTTCATTACGCACGAAAGATTGTGAGGAAAGAAGAGAGGCCTAAAGACCTTGCCTGATTCATCTCCAATCTCTCTCTATGAAACAAGAGAAACACATTGTTCAGTTCAGTAACCAAAATGGCGTGCTTTATTAGGGAGTTTTCCTCTGTGACTGAGTGTTTTATTTTTATAAATAATATATTTCTACTATTTTTTGAAGAGGGATGGATGGGAAAGTCTTGTGTTTATAGTCCAAGACCCTTAATCATGGGCCATGCAATACAACAGCTCGACACGTGACGCATGGTGCCTTACAGAATCGAAAGACCCTACCTACAGAAATTGGACCCTACCGACTTGTTTTCATTCATTTTCCACATTTCAGATCTTCAAAATATTATGTAAATTGCAATGATTGAAGAATTTAGTAATTACTTATTGTAATCACAATAAATATAAGAGAGGAGGAGGAGTAGGATGTTTTTAGCTTTGTTTTCTCTGTGTGAGAGAGCTGACCATTATGGCAATTAATAAATGAATTCTAATTGGCGCGGGCGGGAGAGGTACTTGAAAGCAACCCCTCTGGATCTGATGCACTGCAGTATCGATAGACACAAAGCGAAAGAGCCGGCCTTTTCCACCCATAAAAGTAAAATTCCAATTACATTTTCCCTCGTTTTAAATTCCAACCATAAAAGTAAAAAAATGATGTAAGTCCCTCAATGCTGCCCCGGACTCAGTCTTCAAGCAATTTGTGATGCAATAATCAGCAGCAAATGCAAATTCTACAGGAAATTTTCAAGCTTTTGGGTTCCAGAGAGGAGTAAAATTTGTCAACTTCCTCAGGCTTATATAATTTCTAATTTGGGTGGTGCAAGGAAAGAAAGGACAAAAGCATAATGCGGAAAATCTTGGGTGACAATGTTGCGGTGGATCTAAAATTAAGGTCAATATGTGATGAGAATGTTGTCGAGTCCAATATCGCATCGCATGCAATGGGAGCATGTAAAAGAAAGATACACAAATAATCAGCTAGCAACAGACAAAAATCCCAGCGGCGGAAACCTCTTTTTACACCTGGGCTTTGATTCATAATTTGAATGCATGAATGTGCTTAATCTTGTAAAATTCGATTAATCTGCATATGCTAATCATGTATATTTTGGTAGGATCCAGCGATATGATACGCGTTTGGTGTCTCTTGTTCATCTTGATTTCAACATTTTTACAGTCCTAACATTAGAAAAAATAAGCCATGTAATAGGCAGAAAATTACTAGTTATTGCATAAAAAATAAAGGAGCATTAATCTAAATAATTTCTTCTGAACCTTACGAATGAATTTACCTGTTTTTTTTTTTTCAGTTAAACTGACTTAGTCTTTCTGAGGGTAATTAGCTGTCATGAGTAGTTATTGAATTTTGTAAATATAGTTAATTTTTGTGCATTCTAAGATATTCCGTTACCATCGGCAACTTTTAGTAATTTTCGACATATTCCAACATCTAAAATGGTTAAAAATAGTATTTAAATAATTAACTTTTATATTAAATTTGTTATATTATAAAAAATTGACAATGTGATATGAATTTTATATTTTTGTCCAAAAATGATCATAGTATATGAAATTTAATGATAGTTATAATTAAAATCATATCATAAGAAGCCTAAACTATTAAATCAATCAAATTGATACTTTGAAAAGACAGATTCAAGATATTTTAGTCTTTATCCACAATGTGAAATCACTACACATAATCTATAGTTAGTACGAGAATTACGTACAGTGACGTGGGTTGGGAAAATTAAGTAAATTTTTTAAAAACTTTTGAACATATTAGAAATACAATTTTTGGGGGCTTTTTGGCTACTTTTCAATACAACAAGGGCTTTTAGTAAGCAATTAAGCAAAATTTACCAAAAATTTTAATTGTAATATCTATTTTGCCTCTTGCATTTCCTTATTTTTCTATATAAATATATCATTATTAACTTTTAAAAGCAATTGATTCTCTCAAAGTTTTCTTATACCGTTCGTTCTAAAATTTCAACATTGAAAGTTCAAGAGTAAGGGAAAGAAGTTTATTAATTTGGATATCTATACATGTTTTTAATGCAAACTTAATTTTTGTTATATTTAGAAGGGTATGGGCTTTAGGATAGAAATAATTAATATGCGAGGTTTAATAAAATTTATAATATATATATATATATATATATATATATATAAAACTAAATTCGAAAACTATATAGAATGAAAAACTTTAAATATTAAGAAAGGATAATCCGCAACTATTATATTCTCAATCATAAAATTTAGAAATAAAAAAATAGTAAATAATAAACCTTAAACACTAAATCATAATATATAAACATTAGAAAATCGTGAAGAGTAAACATCAAACCCTTAACCATAAACCGTAAACATGTAACAACCCTAAACTCTAATATTAAAAAAATGTAATCCATAAACACTAACTTGACAAGCGAAAAACTAAACTTTTTTTATTGTAAAACCTTAAACCTTAAATTATAAATCATTATCATATATTATAACCCGTACCGACATATAATAAAAAAACTAAACTTTTTAACCTCTGAATCATAATTGGTAAGCTAAAACTCTTAATCCTAAATACTTAATATTGAAAAACTATAATTCATAAACACTAAACCCTAAATATTGAAAATGTAAACAGAAAAATATAATCTCATTTTGTGTAACTCGATAAATTTGACACATAAATTTGATGATATTTCTTCTCCATTATATGGTCGATTGATATAATCGGATATGCATTGATTTTATATGAAAGAGAATGAACAAGAGATAATGAAAACACGAATTCTGTTGAAGGGCAGGAGGAGTTGGTTCAAATATTAAAAGCAAAATAACATTTGAAATATTGCTCCAAATATTATGTGAAATTCTCCAGATAAATCGAAGGTCAAATAAAATTGAATTATCAATAAAACCAAACAACTTTTAATATTGAAGACCATTGGACATTATATATGATCAACATGTCACATGTTTGATTGGACTTTCTGTTAAATTAAAAAAGTGCATTACAAATTATGTGAAATACACTTATCAGTTTAATTATCCAAGAAAAAACTCCAATTAGCACGATTTTCAATAGCTAGAAGTGACAAAGCTCGATTTTGAAAAGGACCTTGCAAATACTATAGAAACTGAAGATGAAGCCACAAGTGGTCGTGACAAAACAAATTACTCATCATGTGTTCCCAAAACATATTATTATCTTGAATAATTTGTTGATTATGATGATGACGACGATTATGAGGATCATATTGTTGATGATGATAACATAGGGGGATTCCACCAATTAACTTCGACACAAATTTGAGGCTCAAACTTGAATGTATGGATGGTTATAAAGACAAACTATATGTTCGATATCATACAGTAGATGGTGATGTTTTCTAGCAGATAGATGTGCTTAATGTTCTTAGTGGGTCACTTCGTTGGTTACCTTCATTTCTTGACCAATCTTCTATATCAACTGTCAAGAGAGCCTAAAGAGATGAATTTAAGGTTAAAGATATATTTGAGAATAAATTTAGTGTCATGGATGTTTTTCGTCAATACTCTTGTCAATAATAGATATCAATTCAGATAACTAGGTCAACAACCTTATCCCCAACCTCAATCACCACAAATGATGTGGGTAGTGATTGCAAATCATGGGTGGTGGTCGAACAAACCCATTTTTAATTGTTTCACATACAAATTCAATCCTAACATATTTTTATCTTACTCTAATCGTATTTTATCAACAAATTTATCTAAAATTATAAACAGATCAAGTTTATAAATCAAAATATTTTTGAAGGTTCTAACATTCGAATACACTCTAAATCAATATAACATAAATTAAATATTTATTCTATGATGTTTAGAATTAATTTATTAATTTTTGACTTCATTTTTGTCTCCATAAATCGTAAAAGTTACCAACAATATAAACAATTTTTATCGAAATTTTTTGGATGAAAATCATCTCTCGTTATGTGAGTGGTAAACAATTGTGCATCACTCGTTCAATGCACCCTTTATATATCAAAAGCATTTTAGTTATTATCTCTAAACAAATTTAATTCAATTTGATGCCAAAGAGTGGTTGGGTACGCTTGAAAAAGACACTAATTTCGTTTAACACAAAAAAAAAAAATGTCAATTTCCTTTGGGACATTTGAAAAAAAGTTGTTTAAATTAATTTTTCATAAATAAACATTGACTGCTTAGGAGTTTGTAGATTGCAGTGTCCCATCAAAAGACCAATGAAGGCACTCTCCACACAGCTCACTTTATTCACAGGTTGTTTAGCCTTTTGCCGTTCTCCAATTAATACTCCATATCGCTGCTTTTATAATTGGCAACAGAGACATAAATACAATTCAATTTCATTTCAGAAATCGAGTTCATTCTTTATGTTTAGAGAGAGATTTTTGGGGAAGAGAAGAAAGTAGGACAACTCAATTCCCCTCTTCTGCCAAAAGACATCTCCCCTATCCAGCTCATTTTGTAGTTGTATTATGAAACTGGACAACGAGTATATCTATATAAGAAGAGAGAGAAGAAACGTTTCAGTGATTGTCTTCAAGTTTCTAAACTTACTCCCTTTGTGCCATGCGGGAAAGAGGGTAAATGCCCGTATTCTATAATGAATGTCCAATTCTGTATATAGGTTTTTGGGCATAGAGACGCGTGTAGTTTTTGTTTTGATATGTTGCTTTTCATGCTCCTCTTTACAGGCTCGAAAGCCAAGAAATGGAAATGGAAATGGAAATGGAGAGGTTGAGAGCGTACACTGCTGAAAAAAGGGATCAATGAAAGCGTGTAATTAAAATGGCGGGTAAAATGAGAGCTGGTACACTGGTAAGTATAGTGGTTGGTTGGTGTATTGGTTTCCAGCCCATTTCACAGCACCACCAAGCATAAGTCCCAAAAATTCAGCCACGATAACTGAGGAAAGTGGCTCTATAGTAACACGGTAGTACCCTTTTTTGTTTCAACTTTTCTCTCAATAACAGCTGTTTCATCAATCTAGTCAAAGTCAGATAAAGCCCACACACACACTCTTCTTCA
This sequence comes from Anacardium occidentale, assembly GCA_026122585.1. NCBI lineage: Eukaryota > Viridiplantae > Streptophyta > Magnoliopsida > Sapindales > Anacardiaceae > Anacardium > Anacardium occidentale. The sequence goes on from JAJEJH010000024.1 coordinate 55,726, forward strand.
GAATCAGAAAGTGTGGCTCGTTTCCTTCACATCTCAATCACAAAGCAAAAACCTTTCTTGGAACTCGTCAAGCCATTACTTACCTACACTGTCTAGCTGATGGGACCGAGCTATGAAACATGAATCTCTGCCTTTCCATTCCGGCAAGATTTTATCAACTTTCTTGAGCTCTCAACAATATATATGGATTATGTAGCTCCATCTATGAAGTTTCCTAAGAAACTCATTATGTTATTGGTCTTTCAGAGTGAGGGTCCACATGGACCTTTATATATATATATATATATGTATCCAGCTGTCTGGAGGTCCTCAAAGTTTTAGGGGCCCCCACAAATAGTCCAAGTTTAATGATCATGCTTGTCCCCGACCCGTAATTATAGCATATACCTGGAGATTTTTTTCATTATTGATGATTAACTGGTGGAGATGGTGAGGAGTTGACCTCTTATTCACCATTACCCCTGTCCTTTTTCTCTTTGATAAGTTTCCTACGTAGGAATTGTAATTTGTAGACCCAAAACCAAAATCCATTTTTCCTTCAGCGTCAGAGATTAGAACTCTATACCTTACCTTTCAAGTGCAAAAATTAATGTTGGAGCCCACGAGTGTAATGTCCTGCATGAAAGAATGAATAGCAAGGAGGTCCAAATAACCCAAATTGGAAGAAAAAATTTTGCATCCTAATTCCGCTTTGGCTGGGAAGAATGAATTATATTTTCTGTTTGAAATCCAGCAGTGGCGTGGCGTGGCGTGGCGTGATGTAGCATGCCTTGAATGCTCGAAGATCAGGCATACACAGAATAAAGATGTCTCTGTCTTTGAAAACAAGAGCATTCATGATAGTTTTCTCACAATTGGACAATGAGCCCAGCTGGGCTCGACTCTTTTGACTCGCCCAAATTCCTGCTCAACTCGAAGCATCATGCTTCAGAGCTACTCAGGTGGGGACCAGAAAACTACAGGTCTGGAGCTGTTTAGTTTCCCCGTATGGAAATGGAATTATAAACACTAGCACTAAAACGATTCCTAGCAAAACCATCACAGGCCTGATTCCTGAATCACTTGGCGAATAGTGCAGGTTAAAATCTGATATGGCCCCATGAGTCGGAAAATCCAAATGATTTGGTTTTGTAGGTCATCACACTACAACTTGCAGGAAAGGAATATATATATGAATATGTTTCTCTTTGAAGGGGTTGACTGTTGCTATGACTTACAAATAATTTATATGATTGGGGTAACCGAATGTCTACAATGGGTAAAGCCACAACCAAATCCTAATCCAGGACCGAAATTGAACCGTCCTGCGCTCAAACAAATGTTTTCCAAATATAATAATCTGCGAATCCCTACAAAAAGATCATAGAAATTGGACTCACAGGATCAAATGAGCAGCACATATGCAAACCCAACAAAATCGCAGCTCCAAGTCAACAAAGTGGTGTTCATTTCAATCATTTTCTTTGTCCAAAACTTCAAGTGCCAGACAAAAAATCATCCACTACATGGACAATCTGTAGATCTAGGCTATATTATTGTATGTAGGCTGAAAACTTCAAATCTTTTAGTACATATCGATCTACAGTGGCACCAAAACCATAGTTGAAGACCGTTATCGGCACCAGGATTAACAAACGTCAACCACTGCCACGTTTAAAATGTTCTCGAATAAATCTTTCTGCATAGGATGGATACTTATCTCTAATATATGCTCGAAGACACTTCTGGTAGGAGAAATCTATCCATCCACCATCAGTTCTAACAACAAACAGGCACCTTGAATGCCTGTATTGAGGATGTCGATCAACCTTCAGAGAAATTAAACAGCTTTATTAATTTGTTCAGATAGAGAACAAGGTTTTTTTTATCTAAGAACACACAAAAAAAAAAAAAAAAAAAAAAAATGGAGATGAAAGTGCGAAATTTAGCCATCTAGGAACAGCTATCCATATGCAAGGACATATATGTACTTAAAATAAATTACCTACGATAAGAAGGTAACCAGTTCCGTTAATAACACATGCCAAACCATGAAAACATCCTAATAGTAATAGAGAAATAAAAGAAAAGAGAGAGAGAGAAATGGATAGATAAAGGAAAAGAGGATTTCAAATGATACATAATGAAGGTGAGACATGCTGCAGGCAAAATTTCAGTCTGCAGATCTACATGCCAATCAACTATGATACAAAAACCCACCAAATCTACCAACCTCTTTGAACAAAACCAATCACAGTAATGACCTGCTTCATCTATGAATTAACGTTCTAATTTTTTATGCCGAAACTGAATATTTTCTGCCCCGCATGAAGAGGAGACAAATTAAAATATATCTGTATGAAAATTCAAAGAATCTTGCACTCAATAAGTCAAAGCTGAACAATCAAACTCTGCTATGCAATGGCTCAAGTTGCGCCTAAATTTTCTAAAGTGCAAACTTGGAATGTCAGTTGGACTCAGCTAGCACAACTCCCAGACATTCAGCTTGGGATAAGATTTATTAAAATTTAGTTCAATTAGTAAGGAAAGAAGTTAAAAACTTTAAAATTTTCAGGTTGGAGTGCTTCCAGAGGTGAATTTTCAAAATTGATAAGGGTCATGTGAGGTGTTTTGATGGTACGCTTATTGAAGTGTAGTCCAAGCTCAAGATGACAGAAGTCCCTCTATGAGTTGATCCACAGTAAGGTGACTGATATGAGAATAGGCTAAACTAATATAGGACTGAGGTCAGAGATACACTTAGCATGCCTGTATCACTGTTTGGAAAAAAAAATCTAAGAATTCAACCTATGACCGGGTCCTTCTGAAATTGTGTGATCTATTCTGTGATTGTGTCCTGCAACTAGAAAAGAAAATGAGGAAAGAAAAATAACCAGCTAAAACAAGGTACAATAACAGAAGGACAACCAAACAATTTACACCAACATACACATTGAAAAACAACATATGATTATGAAAAGAAAGTTATGGCGATATTATTAAACTTCTAACCTTGTGGTGCAGACTCAAAACATAGAAAAACTAAAAGAGCATCTGTGGCATGAGAATATTCTACTCTTAAGAGTTAAAAAAGCTATATAATTAACTCCAAATGGTTCTTTCATGTGTTAGCCAATTCTTCAGTGGCCTAATAGAAGCTAGAAAATGATAAATGGATCCATCATCATCTGCATCACTGTTTGGAAAAAAAAAATCTAAGAATTCAACCAATGATTTCAATGAAGGATTTTAGACTACAGCACATTATGTCATATCCAGAATTAAACAATGAAAAAAATTTCATCACCAACTCATGAAGAAACTAAAAGTATGAGTATCCATGATGATTACCGCACAAGAGACTTTCAATAAGTCCGCTGAAGGTGAAGCAATCACACGGTTTACAAAATTTCTTCAGAGATTTCACTGAACCAAAATTGATTTTAAAATTAGATTGACAGATGACCTGGCCTAACCATGACATTATAAAGGGATCAAAATTTATACATTTACTTTTCATAATACAAGAAACCAAATTTTTTTGCTATTATGATAGGAACATAAGTTGAGATAAGCAAATAATGGAAAGAATTTTTATTGAATAATAAGCACATACAGACAAAAGGTAAAATAATATAAAATAAAATAACTTAGACACTATGTCTATATAGAAATAGAGATGCTCTGCCTATTATACTAGAGCTAAAGGTAGACTCATGCTGAACTAAGCCTAAGCAAGATTGGCTTGACTTTGGCTCAAATGTAGAAAGTCCTGCTCACTAGAGCTGGTGATAAGTTCACCGAAAAAACCACCAGAAAGTGTCAAAGAAGAAGGATCATCAGAGAAGAAGAAGAAAAATCGCCAAAGAAACCAAAGAAGATGATCAATGACTTCCCAACAACTTGCTCAAGTTGAGATGGTTTGACTCGAACTCAAGCTGGAGTGGCCCTAGCTGGAGTTTGGCTCATTCGAACCGAACACTGAGTCGAGTCTAAATCAGCTCCCTAAACAGAGCTACTCTATTAGCAATGTTTAAAAAATAATCAATGTTACCAACAGTAACTTGTTTAAATAGGTCAACCTCTTCCCTTAACCAATCCTAAATTCTAGTTTAATAAGTAATATTAGCCTATCGTAAATCCTAGTTTGAATAGGTAATTTTGCTTACAAATATTTCCCAAAATCTTATCTTATTAACTATAGCTAGGTGTCTAATAAATCCTCTTCTCGATAGTTGACTTGTCCTTAAGGCAAAAGGAAGGAAAACAAAAGCCTTAATTTCATGCATGTTTGCCCCTATTGTAAGCTCTTCTTTTGTTCCTGCTATGTCCATCACAAGTAGATTCCCTCCTTCATTGTCGGGGTCTATCAATACCCTCAAATGGGCATTATAGCGATTATGACTTAGGTAACTACTCCTCACAGTGGTACTAATTCCCAGCTCTTCAAGCCCACATTTTTGCCAATGTCAGATTTAGATTGTCATGACCCATCCAAACTGAAGGTAGATAATCCATTGAAAAAGGTTGATTCATCAACGTTGTTGCTTCCTTCATAGGATGTGCTGGTGGTTGTATTTAATTCCAATTGCAAAAAGTTAGATTAGGGTCCTATAACCCATTTGTCATGGATTGTTTGAAACGGGTCATGGACCAAGTGGTGTCTCAATCCAAAGTCTCCCATTTATCTCCTCTAGAACTAGAGCCAACTCCACTGCCTAAATGAGCTCCTGCAAGTCATGTGCCCTTACTTGACTTTGATTCTTCCTAGAGTCCAATGGTGAAATTTCCCCAATACACTTGTTCTTGCAACTCAGTATCATTCAGATGACATATTCAAATTATTGGATGTAGTCTTTGATGGTGGTGGATCGACAAATAGCTGCCATTTTCTCAAAGGGATTTTCAGCCCCGCATCTGTTGAACTTTCTCATTAACTTTATTGACAACGTCTCCCAACTCAATGTCGAGATTTCCCCCTCATCTATCTTAAACAATAAACCACGACTCCCTCAGTTGCCATAAAAGTCAATATGGCTTTATGCTCAGGCTTGGTATTATGCACTTGAAAGCATGGTAGTTGAGAATTATGTATCATATTGTGCATCAAAAACCTAATTATTCTCATTGTATATTGCATATTGTACTGTGTCGTAAGATATGCCTTTTCAAAAATAATAATAATGTCTAATTGTCACATCATCATCTTGAAAAATATTACAAAAACACCCTAAAAATTTTGAAATCTTCAGATGCATCCCAAACACATCATCACTTCTCCAACATGGTGTATTGGTCCATATCAGTAATTTTATCAATATGGAAAAATACATATTGTATCATACAACACGTCCACCATATTGTATCAATTATTGATACATCTAAAGATATGTATAATTTTTTACCTATATCATATTGTATCGTACGATAGTAATAATCATTTTTAAAAGTATTTTTTAGCCTAACATACCCATCCCACCAGATTTTGGCCATTAAAATTTAGGAGTTCAATCTTTTAAACTAATAATCTAAAGTCATTGCCTTGCTGGAGGAACGGAAGCATGAGCGGTGCTGGCACAACTTAGTTTGTTGACACAACTAGGTTTATTATAATGCCTATAGGTCGAACATGGGTCACCACAAGGAAGTTAGTATTACTCCAATTCCCTAAAGTTGCCCCTTCTTGTTTCAATATGCCTCAAGTCAATCCTTGTCTGGGTAGTCAACCTTTCATTCATAGGAACCAATATGTCTCAAATAGAGGAGATTTCAGACAACTTCTTGTTGAGCACCCAAAATTGCTCATTGTATTTTTCATGTCCTTTCTACAACAAGCCTCTTGAATCTTTCACCTCCTTCTCCAAAGATTCCACCCAACTCTCCATTCGTTTGTTGGCCATAGGCTAAAGAAATGACACAAGTTCTTTTTCTCAATTGTCACTCTTATACCAATTGATAGGACATTAAGTTGCAATAAGCAGATAACATGAGAGGTTTTTATTGAATAATAAGCAAATACAACCAACAGGAGAAATAATAGAAAATGAAATAACCTAAATGCTATGCCTAGATCGAAAAAGAAGTGCTCTACCTACCATAGTAGAGCTACTAACAATGGCTTGTTCAAATAGGTAAATTACTTCTCTAATCCAATCCTAAATACTAGTTTAATAGGTAATCATGCCTATCCTAAATCTTATTTTAAATAGGTAATCTTGTTTATAAAGGATTCCTAAAATTTTATCTTATTAACTATAATTGGGGGTCTAACATATTACGATTGAATTAGAATAAATGCTTTTTCTTATCTTCTTGAGCTTATTGATGATGTGTGGGAACAGCAAATAAACTAATGGATGATGAGCAATAATGCCCCTTTCCCAGGAGCTTGAATAATAAATATCAAAGATGCAAAAAGGACAAAGGACCAAAAAGAACAAGGGTTTTAATTACAAGAAATATCGACCAATATTTGACATTGGATTTAATAGATGAAAAGTACTAAGGATTCACACAAAAGAATGCAAAGAATTTGAAGATGACTTCATTTGAATTTATATGCTCTAAGTTTAAAATTATAAACTTAGAATTCATTACACAATTCTCAAATTGACCAAAGTGGAGATTGAAAGTAAAATAATTTGTAAAATAGCAAGAACAAAAGATTCATTACAGTAGGTCAACTAAAATATTCAAGAATTATATAGTAGATTATGCAAACTTTGACTCACCATAATGGAATCAACACCACATCCAATTTTATCTTCTGAATGTGGATGATAAGCAAGAAGCTTTTCTACCACAGCTCTCTCATCTTCTGCTGTTAGACGCTCTCCATCCATGTACCTAGCAGCAGGAAATATAATCAAATATAGCATTATAAATTATGGCAAGAACATAATTGTTTCATAAAGAGTTATTAGTCTTTATACACCAAAGATCATGAGCTCCAATTTCAACCTTTAGTAAGCATTGTTCAACAGCATCTGTGATAGCAGCCTGTAGTGATGTGGCATCTCACTGGTCTTATTTTCTTCTCACTATTGACTGGTCAAAACAACTACAAAGGGTGCCATTTTGCAGTGCTTGCAGGGCTGTTTTAGACGATTATTTCACACTCAACATAGATTTCTCTCAAAGGTACCAGCTAGAGCAAAGAGAGGTGTGAAGGACCATACCAGCAAATCCCTAATGACCTGGTAGAATACTTGAGCAAAGCAAATCATACGAACAGGTCATATGACATGGATACTGAGGTTTGCATATCTTTATTGTTGTAATTGTTTTTGGGAAATTCTTTTCTATAAGATGAGAAAAAAGATTGGGGTTTTATGTGTTGGAGTTTTGTTCTTTATAAGACTGGAAACTCTCTATAAACTCTTTGATTTTAGTGGATCATCGGCTGCCCCTATCAAACCATTATAATTCTTGTGTTTGATTCCTCTTGATTGCCTAACACTCTTGGTTTTATTTGATTCTTCACACTCTCAATTACTTAGTGCAAATAAACAAACTGATTTAGCCCAAAGTTAATTTTCTACACAACCAAATTATTTGAAACATTGTGCTTACTACACATTTTTGTGAAATGGGATTATTTTGAATAAACCTCACAACAAAATTTTGGTGGCGTCACAAATTTTTAGGAGACTATATTAATTAATAAAATATGAAGTTTCTTGGTCCCTTTGTAGTTGTCAGTCCAGACACAAGTTTATAAAATGAAGAATCGTAGAAGAATTGTATTTCCAATATCTTATGAAAAATCACGCTAAATTCACTATGATGAGGCTCTTGATTGAGCATGAAGCCACACATCAATCTTTCAAAATAAAAAATTGGTTAAAAAAACTAAAGGGATCCGAAGAAGGCTAGCTTTTAAGGAATTGAACCCCATTTTTATCAAATTTTCATGCCAATTATATAATGACAACTAATAAAAACTTAAAGTTGATGAGGCAGCAGCATAGTTTTCAGTAAAATCTGTGTCAGTTTGAGGTTTCGTCCTTTTAACAAGATATTTTGAGCAATTAGCAGAATTTAACCACAGACATGCAGAAACATAGTAGGCAATGTACAGTATTTCTTCCTAAAAATTCCCACTAGACAATCAATATGCAGCTAATATCGTTTCTTTGACATGATTACGGACCAAAAGGTAATATTTAACAATATTAACTAAACAACTTTGTAGAGCATTAGATTTGGGAAAATACGAACAAATAGAGGTGAACTAAGATAAGTGAAGGTGAAAGAGTTTGGTTTAAATAAAACTTAACCTAATAAAGAAAGCACATGTATTCCGTAGTACTTGATTTAATTTGGATATTAGCACTCTTTAACAGAAATGATTCAAATCGAATAGCATAAAACTAAATAGTTTAAATACTAAACATAAATTAAAACCATTCAATGCAAATACTGAAACAATACAAAACATGTTCATGAAATTCAGCTCGATAACACCAGATATGACAATGAAATAAGCTACAAGAAAAAAGTACCCGGAATAGAGGCTAACCTGTCGGAGTGAATAATCTCTTTGGTAAGAAACATAATAGGCTGGATATCACGAAGAATCTCCCCCTCTTTATCTTTCCACTTCCTGTAATCAGGATCATCCCACCTGTTGTACTTGGGAGGGTCCTTCATGGTCAAGACTGTTGCGCTGGTTTTGTCCTCAGAAACTACATTTTCGTCCGGATGAGTCGGCTCGGAAGCCGTGGCTGAACATATAGTTTTTCGTGGCGGGACGAGGAGGCTGGCGGCCAGCCGAAGGCGCAGGAGCGGGACGGCTCTGAGTAGCAGAGGAGTAGCCATGGGAAGTTTTGAGCGGAACTAGTGGGCGGGCGTCCAGAGACCTCCCATGAGTTTAGTTATTGGGTATATGGATGATGGACCTACGTGGGTTTACGGATATGGATCAGTTGGACTTTGAGTGGAGCCACAAACCCACCAACAATATCCAACCAACTTTAATTGCAGAGGATGGATTAATTAATACTAATTGAATTAATTTTTTATTAACAGGGAGATTAAATGAGATATTGATCAACTTTAAGTAGCTTGAAATAAATTCTTATTAAAAATATCTAAAACTTCAAATATAAATCTTTAAAAAGATTCTACCAAATGGGAACAAAGCCAGCATATCAAAATCAAAATAATACAATTATAGATGCAAAAAAAATTAACAATCATATAATTGGAAATTTCTACATGCCTATAAGGACGTGACAACATTTTTAACTTCTAAGACAAATAGATGAAGAACGTAGAGGAAGATTGCAAAGATATATTTTTCTTGAGATATCGACCTACACCATTTGGAAGCATTTAAGATATTAGTTCGTATTTATGAAATCAAAACTATTCATCAATCAAATTTACGTATTTATTAAGATAATCAGTAATTAGTGGAAAAATGTCACATCAATTTATAAGTTAAAATAAAACGTATAACATATGATTTTTTCCAAAAGTTATAATAGGAAAATATGAGTCAATATTTGTCACGACTTATACAATCTTTTTTAACTTTAAATAATAGTTTCATATTGTCGTAGAACTATTTTCATAAATTCAATAATTGTAATAAAAAGTGTAATCACTTCCAACCATATTAGAATCATATAACGATGCTTGTCTACTCACATAAATTCATAGTTTTTCTTAAATGGTTTCAAATGTAACTCTAGTCTCCAATAATATAAACAAACACTCCTTTATACAACTTCAAGTGTGACTACATCTTCCTCCAAGGAACGATCATCTTGTCGATCACTATAGGAGAATGAAACCAAGTGATAAGGATGACATATTTCCTTGTTATTGATTATTCTTCATTGTACAATGTCGTTATTGGCAAGTCATTACTCAAAAGTGTTAAACCCTAATATGCTTAATGACTAATTTTAGAAGGGGTGAATAAAATTTGTAAAAACTTTTACTAATTTGAAAATTTTCACCCAAAATCAATCCTAATGCAATCAAAAGATCAATTTAACATGGTCAATTCGCAGTCAAGTACCACATACAAATAACTCAAGTATAATGCAAATTCTAAAGAGTTCAAGGATAAAAAGTACTCAACCAATTTTATAGTAGTTTGAAACTTTGATCATAAGCCTCTTACGTCCACTTCTCCAAACAAACATGTTTGAAGTTTTCACTAGTTGATCTAAGATTGCGTCCAATTATTTACACTAGTTGATTCGAGATTGTGCCTACATAATAGTTCACTTAAAATTTCTCCTTTTACTAGTTTACATAGGATTGCATCTAATGTGTTGTAAACAAATTTACAAGAGTTAAAATGTCTCTCAAAGGCAAATAAATAAATTAATAAAAACAAATTTTTCTCAAAGGTATGAAATGAGTATAAAGAGAGAAAAAAATAAGAATAAGAAAGAATCAATGATTTGGCTTATTGCATATGATTTCTAACCTTTCTTACTTCATATAAAATATAATTTATAACCTTGAACTTGTTGCAAAAGGAAGAAATCTGTTAAAGAAAAAATATAGTCATTGCAGGTGGTAAAACTCAAGTTTTACTCTTATGTATGAGTGTAATCATGACTTTTAATATCTCAAGCTACTCTTCTAATGATCAACTTTTCTTAGTACTAGCAAGTGTACGAGTGTGACTCTAATGATCACAAGTGTGACTACCTAGACTCTTTATCTTTAAAAGCCAAATAAGGAGTCATATACAATACCCTATATAAGGATATGTACGCTTCAAGTTTTGCCTAGTCATAGGGCATACATGGGCAAAGTTGGTCTTACTTGTAGGGTATGACTCTCTATTACACTGTCACAAACATGGATCATTTAGACTCACGAGCGTATATCATAATGACTAGGTTTGTTTGACTATGTATGGGAGTTGTTGGGTATGACTCAATCATTATGATTCATATCTGCATACTCACGGGCGTGACCTTTCAAAAATCATAGACATATATGAAAGTTGACTTGTTGATTTTTCTTGACTCATGTACAAAACATGTTTACGATATCATTTTACTTGCATTTGATTTGTAATTGTTGTATCACAGGCATACATATGACATGTATGAGCATACATGACCAATTTTATAACTAGCGAAAATCACAGAGCCAAGTGTGGACAACGTGATGGTGCCATGAAAATCTATGTACAAGACCAAATTGAACTATGTATTAACGCATAGTTCATTCACCATTGTACATCTTGCCTGCAAAACATAAAATTAGTTTTCTCCAAACTTTGTCATAATGTCACTCATGCTAAGAACATATTAGGTGTTTTAACATAATTTTTATTATTATCAAAACACTTAAGGATCTAACAAAAGCTTGAGGGTAATCACCTTGATATACCACATCACCATGGAGTTTTACCACTCCATGTGATATACCACATCACCATGGAGTTCAACCAACATATTAGAATAACATGGGGGCATTACTATCAATTTTCAACTCTATTTTAATTTATTTTTGTAGTTGAACTATTGTATTTTTGTTATGCATATTATTGTTTGGATAATCATGTTTAATTCATAACATACTTTGTGACATTTTCACTAATTCAATAATGAAATGTATTGTTATCATTTTAATTTATGAGTTGAATGATTGACTATTTTAGTAAAGTTTTGTGTGTTACATGCTTATTTAGACTAAGTTGGTAACACTTTTCTTTGGAGGCTGGTTTTTCTAAAGGAGGTGTTACTTCTCACTTACTTTTAACATAATATTGACTCTTGGGATTTTTTGGATCTCAAAACTTATAAAAATTGGGAGAGAAATATTAGAGTAAGGGTTTATGAGACATAAATTAGATTTTGTAAGATAAGGGTACTCTTGTATAGACTCTTTTATTAAATGATTGTCAGAGCAGATATTTCATTCTTTGAAATAGGTGTTTCTCTCTTGAAAACTTGAGACAATTGTTCTCATGGTTATCCGATTTAGTCAAATATGGAACATACATTCAAACCTATGAAACAAGTCGTTTTATCCCTTTTTTTTCTTACACTTATAAATCTCAAGAAAATAAGAATCCTAACTAATAGAAACAACGTGACTGATGCAAGCTTAGTACAAGAGCAAGCATACAAGCAAGGGAAAAAACTTTATGGCTTTTAAAAATCTTGTGATGTCTTAAAGTCTGTAAAGGCTAAGTTAGCTGAGTTTGAGTTGACATTAATGGATCACAATAAGAAGATAAAACAATTCAATTTATTTGTTAGGGAAACTAAGAATAAGTTAACAAGAATTAAAAATTCTATCCTTGATGTTGTATACAAGACTATCAAAGAAAACTATCATGTGCGAACAATGACTTTATCAAGACCTTTAAAGTAAAATGTTTGGGTATCATGAATAAGTTGATGAGACAAAATGAAACTTCAAAGAATCTCAAGTAGATTAAGCAATTTGCAAAAAGGTAAATGCCAACAATGTAGGACCCGCCGCCACGAGTACCCCTGCTGCTGAGAACTGAATGGATCTTTTATTAACAATCTGAAAATACGGGTACCCGTAACGGGAATCCTACGACAATAAAATTTACACTGTACACTGTATACATGCGGAAGCGAAACTGAATATACATCTGAAATACATAACTATTGAAATATACAAGTTGTTTGTACAATGGGCCCAATGCCCTATTTCATACATACATAGTGTTTTTGAACATCCTGATACAAAAGTATTTACAAATTGACCACACAGGTCTAAAACTGATATACAAAACCGATCGCGGTGGTGTGCGTGCCCTCTCCGTCAGCCTCGAACTACCCGCTCCTCGAACCCAGCACGAACACCTGAAAAACTGAAAAAAGGAGGGGGATGAGTGATAAAGATCACCCAGTAAGCGCTCCTTACTTCCCTCAATACCCAAGCAAGCACAAACAATCATATAAACAAACACATACCTGGGCCTCGACCCTATTCATACATCTATGCGCTTGCTGGAATCTGAAACTGTTATCTGGATTTTATTCATTCATTATTATCATATGGATGCATGTCATGATGTGTATGTCATGTCATGCTAACTGGAAACTGGATGCATGCATCTGAATACCTCTCTGTACCCTCGGGTACCTGCTGTGCTGATCAGACTGGGTAATACAGGGATTCGACATCCTGGTCATGTGGGTTAAACAGTCTAGCTACTGGCTAGAAAGCTGAATCTGAATACTGTACTGCTTCGATCTGACTGGTGTCAGAGAGTTGAAACTGAAATGCTGCTGAATCATCTGACTGGTGTCAGGAACTGAATCTGAAATGCTACTGAGCGTTCTGACTGGTGTCAGAAGGTTGAATCCCACAGATGCCCCCTCGTATTCACCCTATACTCTTACCCGTACATCGGGTTCTGAATACTACTGAATTCGGATCCCCTGATCCTCTGTGAAACTACATGTTATGTCATGATATGCACATGTAGTTTATTATCTGAATACATGCTTATCTAATGCTTAATTAAAGCCACTTAGCCTTTATTCTGAATTCGTATGCTTAATTTCCCATTAAATAACATTTTTCTGAAAATCTACTGATGCACGGGCGTGCACCCTGACGCACGAGACCGTGCGCTAGTCGTGCGCCTGGTTGTGCAAGCTACTGGAATTCACTATTCATCTTCACTAAAATGCCTATGCACGGGCGTGCGTATGCGGACACACGGGCGTGCACATGCATTTTCTGGCCGTGCACAAGTCGTGCACACGGGCGTGCATCTGGAGAAACACAGGCTCACGGCCGTGCCATGCTGGCGCACGGTCGTGCGTTTGGTTCTTCAACAAAGCACCGCCCGAAAAATTCATGAAACGGCCAACCAAATCACATTCATTCACAATAACACTTCAAACACATGTTCTCAACATCCCAATTAACACAATTCAAGCCTCAACTTGCACATGCATCAACCATCAAACGATTTACCATGGGAACATATTCTTTCTCTCTCCAAAGCCATACATACACACATGCACAATCCAAGGATGGAAAATCCATCAACCAAATCAACATGCAGCATCAAATAAGCATTCTCCACATAAATCAACATGCAAAGAACTCATCCATGACATCAAACAACACAAAGCAAGCCGGGAAAATGCGAGGAGAAGTGAAGAACACTTACCTCTCTCCATGCTTTGAAACCAAGCTTCAAATCACTAATCTCTTGGCTCTCTAATCGGATTAGGAGGTATTGGCAGCTGGATCTCCTCTCTAGGAACCGAAGGAACTGAAAAAGGGAAGAGAGAATATGGCTAAAATACAAACGGGTGAGAAAAGAATCAAATAACTCTCGGCTCCACTTAAATACTATGCCACGCACGGGCGTGCACCAGTGATGCACGGGCGTGCACAAGGGAAAATGAACTTAATTCATTTCCCGCTCACTCGCCTGATCGAATCCTTCCGAAAGGATTCCAACGGAAGTCGCATGGCTCCGAAAACTTACCAACTCACCCCTGAACTTTACCAGACTCCCAATCTCTCTCTGAATTCGATTTCTAACCCCAAAACTCTACCCCTAAGGGCTTCCGGATCTAGGATGCTACAAACAACTCAATCTTGATATGACCAATATGCTCACTTCTAAGAGTAAAGACACCCAAACCTAAGGAGTTTAGCCATAAATGGGATGCTAAGGAGATAGACAACATGAAGATATAACATGATGCAATATAATTGTAAAGTGAAAAGGAAAAGGTAAATCAAGCTATCTGTTATCTTTTTAACCTTGTAGCAAGTTGATGGCATCAAAAGTTTGTAGAAATCCATGTCATGAATCTACATCATAAATATTTAAAAAGATCTCACAAAGAAATTGAAGTGGCAATTCAATGTAAAGAATGTGTCTCATGATGTTAGGAAAAGAATGAAACAGTTGAAGCATCTCACTCTATAAAATATGTGGAAAAAGTTTCTATATTGATATCATAGAGTAGCAACATGAGCCGAGTAAATAGTTTCTTTAACTTTATGGATGAGTTGCAACCCTAGGCTATACAGAGTTACAAATGTGAGAATTAAAAGATGTGACTAATGCACATACCATTACAAAATACTAGAAGATTTCCGAAAGAAAACACTCAAAATCCAATAACTTTCAAAAGATGGTAGGGTAGAAAGTTTGCTACGTCATCCTCTGAAGAGGGAAAATAGAGAACAAAGGAAGGAGAGAAGAAGCAATGAAAGCCAAATTGTGGGTGTTTTCTTCACACAAAGGATAATTAATTTGCACTCTATCGATAAAAAAAAAAACCATCAAGTGATACCATGAAGTCTACATGATGGATTAGTAAAAGAGAATAAAAGGAAGCAACAATATGGACTTACATTTACAAACACTCAAAAGTTAAAACATTTTTGTGAGAATTATAAAGATATCATATAATTGAGTGACGTAAAATCTTGCATCCTCTTTTAATTTGAAAATCTTATCTATGACCAAAGATTTAAATTCAAAGAGCATCTAGAAAATATGTCATGAAATTTTAAAAATGTTCTTCACGTAAATGGCAACAAAAAAAGATTAGAATTCTTTTTTAACTATTATTAATTATGATGATCTAATCTATTAAATTTACGTAGATCTGAATTATTATTCTAATTTTTCTATTATTTTAAGGATTTAATAAAGCGGATCATGCTTTTCCGTTTAAAACTGGAGAATAAATTTAATAACCAAGTCAAATTAATTCATGTTATTTTGAATTAAATATATTTATGTTTACTTTGAATGATTTATTAAGCGAGGAGGTTCAATTCAACAACAAAGTTGCAACTTGTAAGTCCATGCCGTTTATTAAATGACAAAACCATTAATAAAACAAACCCGAAATTTGAAATCGTCCAAGAAGGTTGAGTCTTTTAATGAAATAATGCTATTAAAATTAACCAAAATAATGAGGCGTTGTCCTTTTACCCTGTAAATATTCAAAGCTGTTGAAAATTCAAAGGAGAATACTGTTGAAAATTCCCACCCATATATATATGTATATGGCTAAAACGTATAAAATTATGACAGTTCTGGTAACCTTTTCTTTCTGATACTCATCACGTTTTACACAGATTCCTGATAAATATTGTTTATGGTAGAAGGAAGCATGATGGCCGAAGAAATATAATCTAACGTGGAAGCCCTCATGTGCCTACGGTAAGCCCTCATCTCGTCTCATGTCGTTTCTTCTTTCTAACTCACGGACATTGCACATGCTCATCATCAGTTCAAAATCATGTGAAAAGAGCAAAACATAAGCAGGATTCGATGACGAGGAGGGTACATGATAAACGCCTGGGATAATAACTTCATAAAATTTCGCTGAGGGCCGAATGACTGTTTTAAAAACCTCCACAAAAAAAGCCAAATTGAAATCCGATTTCACGTCCGTGTCTGTGCATTTCGAAGCGAAGAGCCAGTCCTAGAGGTTCCTGACTGCTAACTTGCTCGGGCACTAAGGGCCGGGTTGTCCAGGATAACAAAAGTGGGATAAAAAAAAGATCTTAACCGTCGATTCTTCAACTCTCCCTGGATGGGCCAGTCAGCTTCGACGGCCGCTAGTACCAGCCGCCGAGAAGCCAACCACAGCCAAAGATATAAGCACAAGCGAACGGCTGCGATCTCCCCTATGCAAGTCGAGTACAATAGTAGCGAAAAAATGGATGAAGAGTCTGATTTCATCTCTAATCTGCCCGACGAGTGTTTGGCTTGTATTTTTCAGTCTCTAAGCTCCGGTGATCGCAAAAGATGCTCTCTGGTTTGTCGTCGCTGGCTGAGAATCGAGGGACAGAGTCGTCACCGTCTCTCTCTCAACGCCAAGTTAGATCTACTCCATGTGATTCCCTCTCTTTTTTCCCGATTCGACGCCGTCACGAAGCTCGCCCTCAAATGTGACCGTAGATCCGTCAGTATCGGGGACGACGCACTTGTTTTAATATCTCTCAAGTGCCGAAACCTCACGCGCTTGAAGCTCCGTGCTTGCCGAGAGCTGACCGATACTGGAATGTCAGCGTTTGCAAAGAACTGCAAGGGATTGAAGAAACTCTCGTGTGCATCTTGCACTTTTGGAGCCAAAGGTATGAACGCAGTGCTTGATAACTGCTCCACTTTAGAAGAGCTATCGATCAAACGGCTTCGAGGAATTACAGACAGAGCGGCCGCTGAGCCGATTGGACCTGGTGTGGCTTCATCGTCACTTAAGACAATTTGTTTAAAGGAACTTTACAATGGACAGTGTTTTGGTCCCCTAATAATTGGGGCAAAGAATGTAAGAACGTTAAAGCTTTTTAGATGTTCAGGTGATTGGGACGACCTTCTTCAACTCGTAACGGATCGGGCAACGAGTTTGGTGGAGATCCATCTCGAGAAAATCCAAGTTAGCGACGTTGGACTGGCTGCAATATCCAACTGTTTAGATCTGGAAATTCTGCATCTGGTTAAAACTCCAGAATGCACAAATCTTGGACTGGTGGCGTTATCTGAACGTTGCAAGCTATTGAGAAAACTTCATATTGATGGATGGAAAGCCAATCGAATAGGAGATGAAGGATTAATAAGTGTTGCAAAATGTTGCCCTAATTTACAAGAGTTAGTTTTAATTGGTGTGAACCCAACCAAATTGAGTTTAGAAATTTTGGCATCAAATTGTCTGAATCTAGAGCGATTAGCCTTGTGTGGTAGTGATACAGTGGGTGACATTGAAATATCCTGCGTAGCTGCGAAATGCATAGCATTGAAAAAGCTCTGTATCAAGAGCTGCCCAGTGTCGGACCATGGAATGGAAGCTCTGGCTAATGGTTGTCCAAACTTAATCAAAGTAAAGGTGAAGAAGTGTAGAGGAGTAACATCGGCGGGTGCTGATTGGTTGAGAGCAAGGAGGGAATGCATTGTTGTAAATTTAGATAATGGGGAGCCTGAACATCATGATGCCAGTGACGGTGGACCTCTAGATAATGGTGCTGAGTTTCCTCCGCATATGGTGGCCTCTAGTGGTGCATCAAGTAGGAATAGTCGATCAACTTCCTTCAAGTCTAGATTAGGGTTTTGGAGTGGAAGGAGTTTGGTGGCATGCATTTTCAGAAGGTGGTCAAATGGTAATAGCAGTTCAAGGAATAGTTAATTTAAAACTAAACTCCACTTGTTTTTCAAATGTTTTGCATTATTTTTTTGTTGGATTGTCTTACTCTGTCCTTGGGTGTATTTAATTATATGCTGTGTGCTTGTTTAATATCTTCTGAATTGAAACTTCGCTTGCTAAAAGTGATCATTTAGGTGTTTTTGGGTTACATTTATTGCTTCATTTTAATATCTGTGCCAATCTTCTGTTCTATAAGTTTGACAATAATTTCTTTCCATAATTTCCATGGACTGTAATTCGTGTTTATCTTATTGATAATGTTGGTAAAAAGATGGCATACATGGAAAGAGGGTAAAATTATGCCAGATAATGTTGTTTATGTGTTAAAATGCTTTCTGTAAAATCGTTCATACTAGTATTAAAAGTTGTTGCATCTGAAAGATTTTTCAGTAATATAAGAAATTTGAAACATCTTTTCATTTCATAGTTATTTTATGTAAGTTAAACATATTCATTAGTTGCAGTTCAGTAGTCACTGAGAGATCTTAAGTCGGCACTTTGAGACACCTGAGGTGGAAATATACGTTTTGAGATTGTTTGGTTACTAGAAGATAATTTGATGTGTTCATTTTTTGAATTAAGTTCATTACGATTTCTGGCTATGTTTAGAAACTGAAGTGGGATACATGTATCAAATGCAAATGCTATGGTGTGTGTATTGTTGAATATGGATGTTAGAAAATGAGTTAGTGGAATCTAATGTGGACATTGAAAACTAAATATTTGTTAAGCGTGCAGTTTGAAATAAAGCAGGTCATAGTAGTGTAGACATCAGCTGTATATTTAACGAGTTTTTGGATATGTAAATTGTTGATTACTTAGCTGATTTTGATCTTTGAACATTTTCTTGATGTGGTTTGCATTTTGTGAACCATTTTTTCCTATAATTAAATGACCTTGGTCAAGCAGCAATGCTCCAATATCAAAGCTATCGCAGAAGTTTGTCGTGCAGTATGCTTTTGTTGTCAACTGAAAACCTTAACTTGTCTTGATTCGTTTTGTGGAAAATTTACAGCATTATTAATTCTAATAGTTAAAATTGCAAAGGTTGTTTTAGATGATGGTACCTCATGTAAAGGCAAGGTTGCTTTGTAATTGATGTGGTTAAGTTTGGTAAACCTTCATAATGTGGGTAGTTTTGTCTGCCATACTTTTTCTCTTCTTTTAGATGATGGTACCTCATGTAAAAGCAAGGTTGTTTTGTAATTGATGTGGTTAAGTTTGGTAAACCTTCATAACGTGGCTTGCAATCTGTCCTAGTTTGTTTATTTTAGTTACTTTTTTATTTAATGCCCCGATGAATAAATTAAGTAGAGATTAAATAAAAGCTCCCCAAGTTTTGTCTAGAATCAAAAGTGATTCTGCCTGGTGTGCTGTGGATGTTAGCTGTTTTTGAGTTTCGTACGGCCAAGAAGATAGTTGTATTCTTGAGGCAGATAAGCAAGGTTCAATTTGACGCAAAATCACGGAGTGAATAATTGTTTTTTATTGATGTGAAATGAAGGCGTTATGCGCAGGTGATCTCATGGGCTATAGCATAACCAATTGTCGATGCTATGACCAGACCTAAAAGTGGACTCGGGGGTGTGGGGAATGGCTGATTGTTTGGTCTTACGGTTCTAGTCTTTCTTTAATGGAAAAATTGGTCACGGACCATTGTTAATCGATTAACTGCGGGCGAATTCCAAAGAAAAATGAAGACTATTTTGTTAAGCTTTTAAGTAGTGGACTGAAAACTAATGACATGCTTGTAGAGAAATTAAAAAATTGAGAAAAATTAAAGCCATGAGCTCGTGGTGTTTCTTGCTTGACCTGCTTTAGGAACTTCGTTTTAATGGGGTCAAAGGATTTATTCTCACCCATAGTTTGAGGTAGGGACAAAGTCTCACCCATTAACTTTTAAAAGTTCAGATTCCTATTTTTTATCTAATTTTCATTCAATTTTATTAATTTATTTTATGAAATAACAAAAATACCTTCATTAATAAAAATTTATAATAAATATATAAAATAATATTTAAATATATTAAAAATTATAAAAAATTTAAAAAATTTTATAAAATTTTAAAAAATATTTAAATTTTAAAAAATAAAACCCAACCATTGTCATCGTGTCAGTGGCGGTGGCCGTCGCAAATAGCACCAGGTAGTCGGAACGGTCATTTGGTTCCAAGGGAGGCCAGATCTGACCTCCCGAATCGACATAGGCGGCCAGATCTGGCCACCTCCACCCGAAAACTTGGTCGGAAACGGCTGTTGGGGCCAAAACAGGTCGTTTCTTGCCCGTTTCTCTGACGGAGGCTACTAGATCTGATGGCCTCCGCCTAAACAGGAGGCAACCAGATCTGATCGCCTTCGTCTGGCCTCCCTTGGAACCAGATGACCAGAACAGTCATCTGATGCTATTTGCGACGGCCACCGCCTCCGACACGACAACGGTGACTAGGTTTTTTAATATTATAATTTAAATTTTATAAAATTTTTTAAATTTTTTTTAATTTTTAATATATTTTTATATATATATAAATATTATTTTATATTTTTATAAATTTTAACTCTAAAATAACAGAATTACCCTTTAATTTACTGTTAACTGTTAGATTTAACAGTCAACAGATAGAATTTCAAATTTTTTAAACTTGTCAGGTGAGACTTTATCCCCACCTCAAACTCTGGGTGGGAACATGTCCTTTGGCCTTTTAGTGGTTAACATAAGTTGAATGGAAAGTGTTTCACGATTTTCACGCATTCAACTTTCACTCCTGCTGCCGTTCCTGTTATACCCCCACTTTCAACCCGTATCAAAGTCATGCTTTTTTGCAGGTTGTGAGCCGGGTTTCTTTAGCCCCATTGCCTGGTCTATACGTCTTGCTGCGGTCAGTGCAGCGGGCCCCGAAAAGTTAGTGCAACTATATGTGCACGCATAAAGATACATTCCAGGCTAGGCAAAGTGTCACGGGGCACAGCTTTTGCTCGTCAAGCGGGCACCGTGCGGCACTTGTCTTGAGCTCTCTCAAACAAGTTAGCCTTAACTCAACTCGTTAGTCTGCAAGGGAAGGATAACCGATGGTTAGTTCCCTTCAACGGGGCATTAGAATAAACACGTAGGCAACATAAATCATCGTAATATCCCACGTTCACGTGGGCACACGCAAACGCAAACAACACACAAGAGGCACACGCAAACATGAAAGCATCACATTCGATTCGAAAGAACCGGGCTACTTCTTTTATTGATAGCACGAATAAATACAACGTTGAGAACGGACAGGGGGGCATCCGCCAAGCAACAAAGCCCAGTGTCTTCCAAAGGCAAGCAACTGTCATCCCTCCTAGCCTGGAGTCATTCGACCCGGACTGGGTGAGACTAGCCACTCCCCCCTAAAGAGGCTTATGAGGCTTTGTCAAAATGGCGGCCCCAAACACATGACTAGTTTGAGGAATCACACCCCCTTCAAAATAAATCTTTACATGAAGTTTCTACAATTCTGACATTACAGTCATATTACTCATATTACATTTACATTGTACAAAAAGTTTCAAGGCCAAACTCCTCCCGGATTGAAATGCCGCTTTTCCACGCGGCCTCCCGCACGCAGTTTGCCTGCCTGTGACTCTGTCTGCCTGCTCGCGGCTCTGCGTGCGGTAGACTGCCCTCCCGTTAGTCTGCGTGTGTTGGACTGCTTCCTCGCCACTCCCGCACCTTAGACCGTCACCTTGTGACATTCTCCCTCACTCCATTTGTCGACGTCCTCGTTGACTTGGCTGCTAGGAACTCTTTGATCATCGGTGCAAACGCTCTCAAGTCTGTGGCCTTCTCCTAACTGTTCTCTTCCTCTCCCAAATTTCTCCACTTGATGAGGTACTCCCTGCGGATGCTGCGGTTGCTGGATCTGACAATGCGGTCTTCTAAGATCTGCTCCGCTTCTTTCTCTGGTGGTGGTCGAAGGCTGATGGCTGGTCGCTGAATCTGCTGTCGACTGGGATCTCCTGGATCAGCATAGAATGGCTTTAACTTGCTGACATGGAATACCGGATGGACCTGCATCCAAGAAGGTGTCTCTACCTTGTATGCCACAGGACCCACTCGTTTGATGACTCTGAGTGGCCCTTCATATTTTCGAATAAGCCGTTTGTCCCGTTTTCGGATGCATCTGATCTGCTCAGGGAGTAGCTTGACTAAGACCATGTCCCCAGGTTGGAATTGGAGTGGCCTTCGCCCTAAATCAGCCCATTTTTTCATACGCCTTGCTGCTTTCTCCAAACAAGCTTTGGCTAGCTCCAAGCGCAATTTCCATTCTCTCCCAAAAGATTGGGCCTTTGGGTTCCTCCCATGGTACTGACTATCAAGAGTGTGAGGCATTAATGGCTGCTGTCCAATCATAATTTCAAAGGCGCTTCGATCGGTGGATGAACTCTTTTGGCAATTGAGGCAGAATTGAGCCACATCGAGCATGTCCACCCATTCCTTTTGGCTGGCACTGACGAAATGTCTCAGATATTCCTCTAACATCCCATTATAACGCTCCGTCTGTCCATCAGACTGAGGGTGATAACTGGTAGCAAAACTTAAGCTCGATCCCATGATTCGAAATAATTCCGTCCAGAAATTCCCCGTGAATCTAGCATCTCGATCGCTGACCAAATTTTTGGGAATTCCCCATAGTTTTACTACATTCTTGAAGAATAAGCTGGCAGTCTCTTTGGCGGAACACTTCTTTGACGTTGGGACAAATGTGGCATACTTAGAAAATCGATCAATCACCACTAAGATAGTGTCCATATCTCGTACTTTAGGAAGTCCCGTGATGAAATCTAGAGAAACACTCTCCCAAGGTCGACGAGGTACAGCTAGGGGTTCCAACAACCCTGCAGGCTTCCGTCTCTCCACTTTATCTTGCTGGCAAATCAGACACGTGCGAGTATAGTCTCGCACATCTTCCTCCATGTGAGGCCAAAAATACCCATGTTGAATAAGTGCGAGGGTGCGCTCCCACCCTGGATGGCCTGCCCACGGGGTATCATGACATTCTTTCAACACCTGCCTTCTCAAGTTCTCGGCCTTAGGCACATATACCCGCCCTCTTGTTGTCATTATTAGCCCACTGTCCATCCAAAACTTTCTTGTTCGTCCCTCTTTAATCAAATTCATGAGGGACACCGCTTGTGGATCTTTCTCTAAACTTTCTTTGATTAGCTGTCTCAATGAGGTGGAGGTCTGGCTCCTCTTACGATGAGACTCAAGGGATAACGCAGCAAGTTCCCCTTTGCGGCTTAAGGCATCTGCCACCGAGTTGCTTTTCCCTGTCTTATATTCAAAGTAGAAGTCGAATTCTGCCAAGAACTCCTGCCATCGAGCCTGCTTCGGAGTTAGTCGGGGTTGGGAGAGGAAATGGCTAACTGCAGTATTATCCGTCTTCACAACAAATCTTGACCCCAACACATAATGCCTCCAAGTACGTAGACAATGGACTACTGCCAATAATTCTTTTTCTTGGGCAGTATACCTTCGCTCGACATCGTTAAGTTTTCGACTCTCAAAAGCTATCGGATGACCATTTTGCAGTAGGACCCCTCCTAAGACATAATCTGAAGCATCAGTTTGGATCTCAAAGGGTTCCGCCACCTTAGGAAGGGCTAATACAGGGGCTTGAGTGATTGCTTGTTTAAGGCTCTGAAACGCCTGCTCGCATTTGATGTCCCAACACCATTTCTTGTTCTTCTTCAAGAGGTCTGTCAAAGCGACAGTCTTTCGCGAGTATCCTTCTATAAAACGCCGATAATAATTTGCCAATCCCAAGAAAGATCGCAATTCTTTAATTCCAGAAGGAGTCTTCCAATTTTTTATTGCCTCGATTTTCTCCTGATCCATCCCAATTTTTCCCTGCTCTACAATATGGCCCAAGAATTTGATGCGGGTTTGCCCAAATGCGCACTTCTCCTTTTTCAAGAAGAGCTGATTTTCCCTAAGCTTTGTCAATACTTGCTTCAAATGCTCACAGTGTTCCTCCAACGAAGTGCTATAAACCACGATGTCATCCAAGTAGACGACCACGAACTTGTCCAAGTACTCTTTGAATACCTGGTTCATCAGAGTACAAAATGTGGCCGGTGCGTTGGTTAACCCAAAGGGCATCACTAAAAACTCGTACGCCCCGTATCTCGTAACACAGGATGTCTTAGGTTCGTCCCCTTCTGCGATCCTCACCTGGTGATAGCCTGATCGTAAATCCAACTTGGTGAAATATTTGGCAGAACTCAACTGGTCAAACAAGTCGGCGATCAAGGGAATTGGGTAGCTGTTACGAACTGTGATTTTGTTGAGGGCTCTATAATCCACACACAGTCGCAAACTCCCATCCTGTTTCTTCTGGAAGAGGACAGGGGCCCCATAAGGAGCCTTCGATGGACGGATAAACCCTGCTTCAAGGAGCTCGTGAAGTTGCTTTTGTAACTCCTTTAACTCCGGAGGTGACATTCGATAAGGGGCTCTAGCAGGTGGCTTTGCTCCTGCCAACAGCTCGATCTGGTGGTCAATACTCCGTCGTGGCGGCAAGACTTTTGGGAGTTGTTCAGGGAGTCGATCTTTAAATTCTTCCAAAACTATCTTGATTGTCGGGGCACACAAGGGTAGGCTTTCTTCTTCTTCTCGGAGCAATGGAAAATCCAAGAATGAGGGTTCTTGGCGTTTGAGCCCCTTTTTGAATTGCAACGCCGAAATCAGCTTGACTTCCCTTGTCGCTTGGAAGGAGGCTGATACAATACATGGTTTCTCTCCCATTATTAATAAACAACTTGCAGCCGGTACTGGGATCACCCTTGACTTATTAAGGAATTCCATCCCCAATACAATATCAAAGTCATCAAGGGGTGCCACTGTGAAATCCACCGTCCCACTCCATGGACCTAAACTACAAGGGACCCCCCGTGCTTCCCCCACGGTTGCCAGTGCCTTTGAGTTCACAGCCTTAATCTTGCCCACATCCCGCTCCACTTCTAACTTTAACTTGGAGGCTTGAGTTGTGGCCATAAAGTTATGGGTGGCCCCTGTGTCCACCATGGCTCGAACCATGCTTCCCCCAATTCTCACGTCTACGTACATCAGTCCCTTTTGGGGTTGCTTCGATTGTTTCCCAAGGGCCCCGAGAAAACGAAGAGCACCTACTGCTTGTGACGCTTCCTCTTCTGGGGGTTGTGTAATCTCAGGTCTTTCCTCCACCGCAGCTATGGCATTTAATGCTTTCTTCTTCCGGCATTCTGATAGTCTATGGGGACCATCACATAGAAAACACGCAATGGGATTGGGCCTCCCCATTTTTGATGCCCCGGGTTTTGTAGAACGACCATCTCCATTCCCCCAGGTAGGCTTCTTTTCCCCTCCCCCACTCGCTGGTCTACTTAGTTTCTGGGGTCTTGAGGATTCCACTACAGAGGAGGAGGTTTTCCTTTTCAAGGCCCCATCTGAATAATCCTGTAGTCGTTCTGCAGCAGTGATGTGCTCAGACAAGTCTTCATTAAGGTTTTGTCGTCTAAGCTCATTTCTGGCCCAAGGTTTTAGCCCACGTAAGAATGCAAAGACCTTGTCCATTTCTTCCATCCGGGGAATGTCCAGCATAAGGGTGGAAAATTCCCGCACGTAGTCACGAACAGATCCTGTCTGGGTCAATTCAAATAGTTTGCATCGTGCATTATAACTTACATTTTCAGGATAGAATTGGGCCTTAATTTCTCGCTTAAGGGTCTCCCAGGATTCGATCCTCCAATTCTCAGCTCGCATCTTGTTGGCCTTGGATCGCCACCACAATTTCGCGTCTCCAACGAGGTAGAAGGTTGCCAATCTAACTTTGGAATCCTCTGATTCCATTCCGATCAATTCGAAGTATTCATCCAGGTCAAATAAGAAATTATCCACCAACTTGGCATCACGTAGTCCATTGAACGGTTGGGGCTCAGGTATTTTCACTCTACCTAAGTCACCGTATTGACTACCTTGGGGTCCCGTGTGTCTCGTCAGTGAATTCACAATGTTCTTCAACTCCTGCACCTCAATTTGAAGGGCAGACATGGTCTCTCGTGAATCCCCTAGTTCTTTCACTTCCTCTCGAAGGGCATCGATGGCCTCGCGGAATCTCCTTGCGAGCTCATCCATTGTTACTGTGCTTTCTCCGGAGTGTGCTTCGAACTCCACTAGCTTTATCTCCAATTGTTCGATACGGGAAGAAAGGTCACCGTGGTCCTTTTCCCGTGTTTCCTCTTGGGGGGCCTCATGCTCTCTTGGCCCATCTCCATGAGGTAGAAAGGATGCGACTTTCTCTTCAAGTGCAACCAATCTATTCTCGAATCTCTTCATCCTCAAGGATTTTGAAATTTTCGACATTACAAGCTTCTCTGTGTAATGTCCTCTCAAATATTGTTTGTGTGAATGCTCTGATACCAACTGTCACGGGGCACAGCTTTTGCTCGTCAAGCGGGCACCGTGCGGCACTTGTCTTGAGCTCTCTCAAACAAGTTAGCCTTAACTCAACTCGTTAGTCTGCAAGGGAAGGATAACCGATGGTTAGTTCCCTTCAACGGGGCATTAGAATAAACACGTAGGCAACATAAATCATCGTAATATCCCACGTTCACGTGGGCACACGCAAACGCAAACAACACACAAGAGGCACACGCAAACATGAAAGCATCACATTCGATTCGAAAGAACCGGGCTACTTCTTTTATTGATAGCACGAATAAATACAACGTTGAGAACGGACAGGGGGGCATCCGCCAAGCAACAAAGCCCAGTGTCTTCCAAAGGCAAGCAACTGTCATCCCTCCTAGCCTGGAGTCATTCGACCCGGACTGGGTGAGACTAGCCACTCCCCCCTAAAGAGGCTTATGAGGCTTTGTCAAAATGGCGGCCCCAAACACATGACTAGTTTGAGGAATCACACCCCCTTCAAAATAAATCTTTACATGAAGTTTCTACAATTCTGACATTACAATCATATTACTCATATTACATTTACATTGTACAAAAAGTTTCAAGGCCAAACTCCTCCCGGATTGAAATGCCGCTTTTCCACGCGGCCTCCCGCACGCAGTCTGCCTGCCTGTGACTCTGTCTGCCTGCTCGCGGCTCTGCGTGCGGTAGACTGCCCTCCCGCTAGTCTGCGTGTGTTGGACTGCTTCCTCGCCACTCCCGCACCTTAGACCGTCACCTTGTGACACAAAGCATACAAGCTGGATGAACTACCAAGTCCTTATGAGTTATCCAGTTGAATTTTGTGGTAAAACAAGAATTGAACTAGGTAAACAAGGTATAAGCACGGTTGGATGCAATGATGAGGTAGGGTTGGCATATGATTCTAAAAATAAAATAAAATTCGTATAATAAGCTTTCAATTAATGTTTCCAAATTTATAATGCACATTGAAGACTATCAAATATATCATGTCACCTTTATGTTTATGAACTATACTTTATGGCAGATTGGCTAAATCCCACCCAAACTCTAATTTGAAGTTGAATTGGTTTTAAATGACTATGTCAAATTACACATCGTCCTTGCAGACTCATTTCCCATACCTGCTGAAACTCTTTCTGAAGAGGAGCAAAGCAAACAATAACACTTTTCATCTTTCACTTGAACTTTTTCTCTTTCTTGACCTGAGGCTTTTGGTATAAGATAATCTGACTCAGGATGGTGCCATTTGTCACGATACCAAGTACAGAGCCCATAATAACTGTTAAGAGAGTTAAGGACAGCAAATGCCAGGTTGTATACATATCTGCAACTTAAATGGAAATAAAACTATAGATGCTGATTCATTTTGCCCAAAATACCAGTAGAATGTTAACTCCTATATATATATATATATATAACTTTTCATCATACTCAACTCAAATGACCTTCCATCAACTGCTGTTTCAGTTCTATCTTAATAAACATATCTTTTCTCATGTCATAGCGAGACAAGAGTTTTCTCATAAACTCAATCCACTGTTCTACACCATCCCCTATTCTAGCACATTTTATGCCATATCCTAAAAATTTCCAATGGGCAAGAGCATCAGTACGAAGGAAAGAGGAAGATATAAAATAGTAAGTAAAACACTTCCTATCTTAGAAAATAAGAAAAAAAAAAAAGAGGAAATAATAAGTGAAACAAGCTAATACTACTGCAGACTTAACTAAGCTAATCTCTCTCTAGGGAGTGAAATATGTGATATATTATATAATATCGGATGTTTTCATTGATACTAACACTATTGTAAAATGCTATCAATCTGCCTACCCACATATATTATTCAGAAAATAACATATAACACCTTTACTAGAAATTAATTTGTTGTAGGAACCCCTTCAATTCACTGCTAAGAAAACTAGAAAAAGGATACCACTTGTTGGTGCTTTTTCTTGGATGCTAGTAAAGACTCTCACTGCATAACCAAAACAAATTAACAAAATAAATTCATACTTCATCAGAAAATAGAATATCTATCAATTCACCACTACTTAGAACAACCATAAAAACTCACCCATGGAACCACCAAAATTCATGAAACATGTTAAGAAGCTGAGCTCCCCAGTACTTCTGTTCTGCTCAACAAATCGATGTTGATCACTAAAAATTAGAAAATTTTCTCAATAACTTATATCCAGAATTTAAGAACAGAATGAATCTTCATTTCAACTTACCTTAAAGTTCTCCCATATTTGAGGGATCCTTGCACAGAAAAATATTGCATGTTGGGATGCCTGTAATAGATCATTCCACAATGAATCAGTCACCTGAGAATCACACACACCACCCCAGCCCCCCCAACCCACCCAAACTCCAAAAAAAAAAGAAGTTCGAATGTTTCAATATTCATCCGTATGCATAATATTACTACTTACATAGAGAACTTCAAAAAGAACAGGATCAATCTGACCAGCTAAAATGGTTGGTGCTACAGCACAATAACTAAAATATCACCAAGTCAAGGGAAAAGATAACTTTATATCTGATTATTGCATAGTATGATTTTGAT
Source organism: Anacardium occidentale (assembly GCA_026122585.1). Classification (NCBI taxonomy): domain Eukaryota; kingdom Viridiplantae; phylum Streptophyta; class Magnoliopsida; order Sapindales; family Anacardiaceae; genus Anacardium; species Anacardium occidentale. The sequence continues at coordinate 84,876 of JAJEJH010000024.1, forward strand.
AAGATAATGCCAGAAAATAACTGATAGAACAGGCAAGCAGGATACATTAGAGCCTTGATCCATGTTGTGGTGGCAACTGATGATGAATAATAGTAGATTATAGCGATTAAAATTATTGCTGCAATATATGAGCAAAACATAAATCACGTTAGATTCCTCTAAAATTTACATTAACTTTCATAATGCACCATGGTTCATGCCTTAATGACAACACCTTATTTGTTTGGGTTAAAGATCCACCAACCTAGAAGGAATGAAGGTTGACAAAACTTATTCTGTGAAATTTGCAAATGAGATTGAGTGATTTGGCAATGCAATCAATCTAACCCATTAGGGTTAACCGTCAATATATATTAGAGATTAAACATATGAAATGGTTAGGATAAACTTTATCACTTTGCAAATGCAAACACTCTGCAGTTAAACATATGAGATTGTTCAAATAGAGCACCCAGCAAATATCTAATTAGAGAGAAACAAAAGAAAAGGCAATGAAATAACGTTTTACACCAGAATATTATTGATGCGGCTTGATTGGTAAAGATATAGACTTACAAATGTATAAGGGGCGATCACATAATACTTAAATCACAACTTTCTGTATCCTGTTACTATCCATCCTCAAAATGGACCTAAGATTCTGTTTATTCACTCCCCACATTGCTTGGAAGCATTAACGTATAAAAACATATTACATTAAAAGCAACACAAACAAAGAAAGAGTGATATATACCTTGGACCAAGAGGAACGCCAACTCGCCATAAGCTGAAAAGGGAAGCCCTTTATGAAGACAATATGCCAAAGCAATGGTATACCCAACCACTTCGAGCTCAAAGGCCACAACACTAAGCCCTCTCACACTACTGTTTTTCAAAATTTTCAGTATCTACAAACAAAAAAGCATCACACGATGGAAAATTAGAGAAATGAAAATCGCTCTGTACATGCCTGAACCGTGAGGAGGAATTTTCTTTAACTTAATAAAGACCAATAAGAAGACACAGAAATTAAAGGTCAACTAAGATCTAGGTTTCAAGTTAAAATTACTCGCATTTCTAATAGAATTAAACAAATTAAAAAAAAAAAAAAGTAACACAGTAAGAGGATGTGATGAATTGATGAAGGAAACCATAATAAAAAGAAGAAAATTATTTAAAAAAAAAAAAAGACCTGAGGGAGTTTGACGGTGGTGGAAGCAGCAACGATGCAGTACCCGAGGAGTTTGGATATGAGTGGGAGTAAACAATCCTTCTCTGGAAATTGACCTCTCCGTACAGATCCGAGAGCGCAGCTCAGATCGATCCCTAAATAATCCATTTCAACCACTCTGTAATTTGTTTAGCAAGGTGATCAAATAAACGTGTGTATGAACAGTAATGGGCTTTATATCTGTATAAGGCCCAATGTAATGTCCCACCCAACTTTTGATGAAATAATAATATTTTGATCTGTTAATTTGAAAATTCAAATTTTCATTTATTTATTAAAACCTATTTAATTTTAAAAATTAAATTTCATTTTTTTAAAATATTATAAAAAAATATTATTAATTGACAACATTCTCCTGAATTTTAAAATATTATAAGTGTCTTATTATATTGAAATATAAACAATATTATAAGAGTATACACATATTTAAAATTTCTTAGAGATAAAATAAATAATTTTCTATCTTATTTAAAAAATTATCATATTTATTTACATATATTTTAATATAATATTTATATTTTTAATTTATTAAATTTCATTCAATTTTTAAAGAGTGTATTTAATAGTTTCTTAAACTATTATGATTAAGATTAAGATTAAGTGCATTAAGCATAGAAATTGAATAAATCAGACACTGAAGCCTCACTAATTGAGGATGCCATTAATTAATTATTTTTAGTCAAAGTGTTCAGACAGTAGTGTTAGAATTACCAACACCATGTCATAAAACTTAAAAAGCCAAAAATAATTAATTTCATTTTTTAAACACATTGTGATCTCTCTAAAAATGTATTTTTTATAAAACAGAGTCACTTAAAACAATAGAGATTAATATGGTAATGTTGAATAGATTTCATTCAGAGGATATGTAACCAATAAAACAAAATTTCAGACATTAAAATATAACAAACATAATTCTACAAAATAGCTAAGAACTAAATAAATATATTATATAAATATTTGAAAGATGGTAAGATGAGACCTAAGGCTAAGGGGGAGGTGAGTACAGTTACGGAGAATAGACAAACGATAGCTTAAGATAAGAGTATTGACGATAGATTGAAGGTGGAGGATGAGAATAGAATGTCTGTGGTGGATAAAACCATATTGAAGGTATGACTGAAAGAATATATATTGTTTGAGTAGGATATGACATATGTAGAGATAGAGTTATTGGAGATGAGAAAGAGTATGTTTAGTTGGCAAGTAAAGAGTTGACGGTGGTAATGATGTGTAATTACAAGATAAGAACTATGAGTTGAAAAGTATGTCGATTGTCTATTTGTTTGAATTTCGACGTATAATTGTTTATAATTATTTTACCCAAAAATGTGTCAACCTTATTATAATTAGTGTGTACTTGTTCGACGGTGCAAAACTTTAATGGCGAACTCTTACTTAGGATGATAAATATGTTGGTAAGCCTCCTAAGATTAACTATTGGGATCGGTTGAAAGAAAGAAACGAAGGATTAATTTTTGCCGTGCAATTCTTCTTTGGGTTGCAAGGGAGGCCCCTTACGCGATTAAAGCACATTGGTTGGCTATGAAAGAAATCGAATCTGTCTACTGATCCATTCCGGCCTCCATGACTGTTACAATCTGAAAAGTAAGTGCCTAAGCCCTCGTAGCACGTACAGTGTAAAACCAATAGTCCTATATTGTATTTTTAATTGATGCTAGCTGAAATTCTGATGATCTTCTTCAACCAGTCGGACGTAATTGAGATGCCGCTGCTGTGATTGACAGGCAGCTTACCAATTAACGTCAAGCAGATGGGCTACGTTTGGGCCACATTAGTCGCAAACTTTGATGGGGCTCTGTTTGCGTCCAGTTTCTGAGAATGGGACAAAATTCAAAGTCCAAAATATGACGAATATCACAGTCCACATTGTTGTCTCTTCGTTCTAAAGAAGTCTCGTGTATATTCAATGATTTGACAAGACCTATACACTGACGGATAGCCAAAATTTGAAATAACGCGAGAGAAAGAGGATTCCAAAGCAACTTGGTATTAAATGAAAGAAACTCGGACTTAATTTTTGCATAACGCGACCTTATTCTAAATGCAAATTTAAATCTTTTGGATATGACATTCTGCATATTTTGATACGATACTATAAATTTTATCTTTTATCTTCTGATATGACATTATTTTTATATAATGTTATTTTGATTTTGATTTATTAGATATTGAATATATATATATATATATATAATATAATATTATTTATGTCTTTATTTGTTTGACATAGAATACATTTGTTAATGAGAATGTTATATAAATTTATTGGTTTGCTCATTTTTATATATAAAGCCTTAATTTTTTTTTCATATATTTTTGTGCAGATTATTTTTTGTTTTTATACTTTTTAATTATTTTGATTTTCTCTTAAGTTTTTTTCAAACAGGTTTGCATCAATTTCGTTATCGGGATCTTGTTAAGCAGTGTCACAAACATGAATCAAAACTGAAAATGTAGGCTGTTGTTTGATGGTATATTTTATAAGAGAGACAGACATATATTTAAATGAGCATAGGGGTGTGTAGATTTCCTATTGGTTGATAAAAAGTAAGGGATTGGATATGAAGTTGCACCAATGGGGGTATCCAAAGCGATAAGGAGAGGCAGGGAAGCCGATAATTGTAGGGGGGGAGGGCCATACCAATGCTAATGCATGTCCTTTCGAAGAAGTGGAAACAGGAAGCTTGCTTCCCTTATTAGCTGTCAATCATGTTTCCTTCCCCCAGAGTGGGGTGCACCGTTTCCCTCTTTTCCTTTTCATACTGGACCAATATCTTTATATTTTATTTTCTTTTAATTTTCCAGGTTCAAAAACAATTTAACATCATGTGTCACTGCTATTTGTTTTGCAGGCTATGTGCACATGGTATTTCATGACTCATTGTCGTTCTCTTGGTTTTTAAAGGTGGGACGACAGACATGATGATGATCAAGCTCCTCAACTCTAAAGCCTAAGGTGTAATCTATCTTATCAAGTGTGGATGGGAATCTAGCCAACAAGCTGTAGCATTGTTTCTTTCTACGTAATCTGGCTAGTCGTATATATAGTCCTGAGAAAAAATGATTATATAGGCCCTCTTCTTGTTAACTGGTTGTGTCCTTAATCTCAATATGTTGAAGCTGAAGTCCATTTGAATTGCCGTCCATGACGCATCAGGAAGTAGTTACTGTTTAAACCTGCTTGTTTGACATAGTGATGGCATGGGCTTGGAAATAGAGCTAAAATTATGACAGTTCAAATTGTAACTTTGTTCACATTAGGAGTGAGTGGGGCAACGGCAGCTAAGATCACACATCTGTATAACAACGTATGATTTAAGAGAATATTAATGTTAATGCCAAGTTTGGTGAACTATGATTGAACCTATATAATGCTGGTTCCCTTCAGGACCAGAGCTATTGCAACTGCAGACAAATTGATAGGGTGACACATCAAATGTCAGTGAAAGCTATATAAAATATTCTTTATGCTTCCAAATTGAAGAAGTTTTTCCAGGCTTCTGATGGTTATAGTTCTTAACTTCTTATGTTATTTTATGTTGATAATTTTGAGAAATTAACTGAAGGTTCTTGCAAATTTTGAAACAAACAGTTCAAGGTTAAAAATCACTCTGACTGGAAGTCATTTTGTTCAGCTGTAGGTATTCATCAGATATTTCTATCACGGTCGTGCCTTTTTATTACGACATTGACATCTGTACAGCAATTCGGTGAGCCAGTCCTTACTTCATAAAATAATTCAGATTCATTAACTGTAGAGTGGTTACTGGGTTTTCCATTGGAGGACGTACAAAACAAAAAGGAAGGTTCCAAATGACAACTAGGAGCGGCTGTCTACCAGAGATATGGCATGCCACATCGCCCAGAAAAAACAAAAACAATCAGAGATGGTAAATCAATGGGTGAAGAATGGTCAATCTAAGTAGTTGTTGGGTGTAATAGTCATTTAACATGGTTATTCATTCGTAAATGTAAGGGTCCCTACTCAAAGCTACCTTAAAAGGGCAACATAGAACTGAATTAAGTTTGGAGCGTCTTGAATACACTTCATTCTGTGCGCTTGGCAATGGCAATTGGCAATTTCTCTGTTTTCTCTTCTTTTTTAATAGTGATTTGAACTAGGACTCTTTGTCTAGTGGTGTCTCTTAATCGGTTCTCTCTTTTTCTAGTTCTTTGTGTGACAATGGACGGTGGACTTCCCATGCTTAATTGTCTCTTACAGCACACACTGAGAAGCCTATGTTCAGCTTCTGATTCTTTTAGTTCCTCGAAGTGGGTGTATGCTGTCTTCTGGAGGATATTGCCTCGTAATTACCCACCTCCAAAGTAAGAACTAACATATGTGATGGTCAACTGCTAAATCCAAAAAATTTATTATTCTTTTACCACTGAATTCAACTGGACTCACTGTCTGTATATCACATTGCTATGACTATGATGCAGGTGGGATTATGGAGGAAGTGTTCTTGACCTTTCCAAAGGCAATAAAAGGAATTGGTAATTCATGGGAACAGTAAGAAACTCAATTCTAATTTGTCCTTCCTTTTTATAAGTAGAATTTTGTTACAGGATTCTTGTCTGGGAAGATGGGTTCTGTGATTTCTATGAATGTGAGCGTGTGGGATTTGGATACAGAAACAGGAGGTTCGGAGCTGATGTCTTCTTCAAAATGTCTCATGAGGTCTATAGCTACGGAGAAGGGTAGATTAAACTCTAATATATTTTTCAAATGTTTAATCTAATGAAAGGTGAAAATATGAAGATGTTGGAGAAGTTAAATGCTCAATGTCTCTGCTGCTTTGTGGCAGATTAGTAGGAAAAGTTGCAGCAGACAACAGTCACAAGTGGGTGTACATAGAAGCCATAAAAGAAAATGATAATCGCTTCATCTCCTCCTGGAATACTTCTACTGAGCCTGTAAGAGACAAAATACAATATTTATGTTGAAGCAAACTGAATGCATGTATGAAGTGTAAACCTTTTCCTCCTACCCTGACTTTATCATGATTTTGACTTGTTTTTCAGCAACCAAAGGCTTGGGAAATTCAATTTAATTCCGGCATTCAGGTTTGCTATTCTGCTTCCTTAATTTGGAACCATAAAAGAGAAAATTTCCTAGAATCACTTAATTTGAGAGAACAAGAACATGTGATTGATTCCTCTTAATATACAGACAATTGCCCTCATTTCTGTGAGAGAAGGTATTATTCAACTGGGTTCATTTGATAAGGTATTTCACTTTTCACTGCATATTTTGTTCATTTTTTCTTTTGCATAAAATCGAATGATGGCTGATATGTTCTACAGATTTTGGAAGACCTCAATCTGGTTATCAACGTACAGAGGAAATTCAGCTATCTACAGAGCATTCCAGGTGTCTTCGGCATACAAAGGCCATACCTACCGATCCATTTTCCATACATCATCAAACCCAATACTGAGATGAGTGAAAGCCAGGAAACGGCTTTCTTAGCTGATGACAAGCAGCAGTTATCCGGAGCAAAAAGATTGTTCAATGAAATTTCTCAGTACTCTCCAGTTAAGTCAATTAACTTCGGGTGGAACAGCCCTCAAAATGGCATTTCAGGAGCTCCTATTTGGTCAATGCCTCCTCTTTTTCCGACCATGTCTTGCAGTTTTGGAGCTTTACTATCCAAGTTACCTTCTATGATCTCATCCAATAACATCAATGAATCTCCTGCCACAGCCCTCATAAACAACCACAACAGCATTAATGCAATGTCTCAGAAAGTGAAGGTTGATAATGAACTCCAGGTCGCCGACAGAGAAGTAGAGTCCTCATGTCAAGTAGATGATCAAGAACAGAAGCCGGTATATATAAACACTCATTTAGAGGGAGAAGAGGCGGTAGAATTAGGATTTGAAGCTCTGAGGGAGGGAGAAATTAATTAGGAGAAGCATGTCAATATTTGCTGCCACTTCCAGGCATAATCCTTCTCTTCATGCTATGATGCAATCTAGGAATAATGTAAACTGTTCTTTTTCTTTTTGTTAAATTATTGAAATAAACCTTAACGACTGCAGGTCAAGTGAATGCGTTTTGATTATCCCAGTAATCGTGTTGCAGACTGACCATGTGCCATTGCTGAGGGATAACACAGACCGTCACGATTTAAAACAAGAATAGGAGTTGATTCATGTGACATTGTCAATCAAACAGAGCAAGGCCTTGTACTTGGAACTGTAATTAAAAGCGTACTTAATCAAGACCGATTTTGTTGTTATGACAAAGGGATCCGATCATTGAGCAGCAAAAGGCTTTGGTGTGGCAACGTGGGTCACAACTCCAGTCGTCTCTATCAGTCCATAATGCAAGCAATGGTCTATGGTCGCCCAAAACCCACATGACAGAAAGATTTTTTATTTTTCAGCCCCCGACAAATCGCATGGTCCCAACTTCAACTTTCAGATTTTTTTTTTTTTTCAAAACGGGGGTTTGGCCCCATTTGCTTAGATAAGCTCAGATCATTCTGACACCCTCGAAACGAGAATACAATCAATTATTCTGAGGATTATTGATAATTGATTGCTTCCTTCTTCTCAGCTTTGAGCACCACATGCTTTTATGTAGTATGATTTTTAATTATAGGAGAAATCTTAAGATAATTTTTTATAAATTAAGTCTAAATAGTTTACGATCGATCCCATGGGCATTACCTCCTATCCCCCACCAGTTCATTGAAGAGTAGAGCCCTTGTTCACTAATCGAGACTCCATGAGCACACTTTGTAAACTTTGCTAAGTTCATTGCATTTTATCAGAAAGTTAGCATTGTTCACTATTGTGTCGAATGAAGTGGTATTATATGTCAATGTGTTTTGTGCACGAATGTAGGGCTAGATTTTAGCTGAACAAATAACCGATTGATTATCACACTCCATTTTCGCTACATCAAGGTCGAAACCAAGCTTCATACCTAAACATTTGCAGCCACATGGCTTCCTTGCAAGCTTGGTAAATTTCATCTATTGTACTTAAAGAGAGATGACAAAGTTATAATCTTACCCATCCAATAAATCATTGTTCCAAACAACTTAAAACATAATATTAATTGAGCTCTTACCGTTGAAGTCTTTACCTTAATTGACATTAACAATCTTGTAACATTTAATTTGTTTTCAGTTTTTATGCTTTCATAAAAAGTACAAAATTTGGATTCTCATTCAGATACATTAGAACTTATTTAATTACACTCTAATACTCTTTGTCAAAATTGGATATATAACGACTTAACATTCTCACTATTTAAGCGATATTATATCACGTGCAAGTCATGACATGCATTAGTCTTCTTACAATACTGATAAACCCTTAAGAGATAGAGAAATAATACTAGAGGGGGGGTGAATAGGATTATTTAAAATTTCTAAAGCAATAATCACAATTAACACTATAATACACACAATGCACAATAAAAGCAATAAAGAGAGAAAGTTCAGAAGTTGCTCAGCCAAGTTTAGAGAGGTTCGGAGCTTTGAACACAAGCCTCCTACGTCCTCTTCTTCAATCAAACCCGATTGAAGTTTCCACTATCTTCAATACCCGAAGATACAATAGTTTTGCCACAAGGGAATTTCGCCCTTTTTACAGATGTAATGTTGATAAAAGATTGATTGAAATTGCCTCTTAATAGGCTGAAAATCAAATGGAAAGTACAGAGCTCTCAATAATATGAATGAATAAGCTTAGAGAGAGAAAGTGTAATCAAAGATTGAAGAAGATAGCTTGAGCGTTTTTCAATTCGTTTCAGTAACCTCTCCAGTTCAAATGGCTCTCCTTTTATACTTGATTCATTGCCTAGAATAGGAAGGAGCCGTTTTGCTAGCTTTGTATCCGTTGAAGTAGTTGGAAAAAGTAAGCTCTGCAATAAATTTTCCAGGCGCACGGTCATGCTCCTCGAGTGCACGGTCGTGCATGCTGCATTTATTGCTTCATTCTGACTCCCAACGGTCGACTTAAAAGCTTAGCGCCAATGATGCACGGTCGTGTGTCCTTGACGCACGGTCGTGCTTCGACCCTTCATGGTCGTGCTCCTTAGATGCATGGTCGTGCATTGATACTTCTAAGTTTTGTCAAAAAATTCCAGAAGCTAGCACGGCTTGACTGCACGATGAGCGCACGAGCAGCACACGGGTGAGTTTTTGCTTGCGCACGGTAGTGTGCCATTTCTGCATGGTCGTGCGTGAGATGAATGCCTTAATACCTTTGCACGATCAATCTTGCACGATCATCCCGGTAGTGCTCTTTGGTAGTGCTCCTTATTTGCCATCACGCACGGTCGTGCGTATTGAGCGTGCACGGTCGTGCGTTGACTCCTTTTCTTTGACCCGCTGCACGGTTTCATTTGCACGGCTTGATCTCCCGTGCTCTTCATAAGTTGTGTGCACGGTCGTGCTTCCACTACGCACGGTCGTGCTTCAAATGACTTTTGAATCTTTCAGTTTCACACGATCAGGCTGCACGATTGATGTGGTAGTGTATTGCCCGTGTAGTGCATGCACACGGTCGTGCATCATGCACGCACGCCCGTGCGGGTCTGAGATTTTTCTTCCAGAAAATCACAGAACCTTGCACGGTCAGGCGCACGGTCCCGTGTTTTGGACACACGAGGACCCGTTTGGTCAAGCACGGTCGTGCTACTAAAGCACACGGTCGTGCGAGACCTAAAACCTGCAAAAAATAAAATCTTCTTCCCTTCTTTGTCATGAATTACTTCATGCAAGGGGTTGATTAGCACTTTAAACATATTGTTATTACAAATTAACAATTTAATCATATTTTTATCATCATCAAAACATCAAGGGTTCAACAAATACTAACATATGGTACATGTTTCATCTCTTTAGTTTCTTCTTAAGAATTGATATGAAGAAGTCATCGGAGTCTTCATAGGCTTACATTTAGCCATTTTGAATTTTCTTTGCAACTCTTTGATGTTCTTTTTTCACCATAACTATAGTATTTGATTCTAATGATTTCTAACACTTTACACGACCTAGATAAATTTTGCAACTCTTAGATCCTTCATGTCAAACTATGCAACCAACAAGCGTTTGACATATTTGATTAAATTGTTTATTGTTCCTTATCAATAACATGTTGTTAACATATAAAGTTAAAATAACCAAACTGTTATCCATATCTTTACATACATAAAATGATTAATATTCTTACGATTAAAACCATGTTAAAGAATATGGTATCAAGTTTTTTATTCCACAGTCTTAGTGATCGTTTAAGTCTCTAAAGAGGCTTATTTATCTCATGTAAATTTATTTTTCTAAATCATCATATAGGAAAATTATTCTTATATACAATTGTTAAAAAGATCATATGCACTTGTCATAAAGAAAATGAATCAAATCCATTTCATTTTAGTTACAGGTGAAAAAAAAAAAAAAAAAACACCATAATCAATACCTACAACTTGAAAGTATCCTTTTGCAACAATGGAGCCTCATCATTCAATTTCAATTGTTCCATTTGTATGCAGCTTTCGTTGATGCACCCATTTGCATCTAGCTATCCTCTAATCTTTAAGCAATTTACATAAGCTCATGTCTTATTTTTATTAAGTTGTTGCATCTTCTTATTCATTGCAAGCTCTCACATATTAAAATCCTTTATCGATCTGACTCTCTCAATGTTATTTGCTTTATCTCTAACTTGAAAATCATATAAAAATACAAGAATTCTTATACTAATTGAATAAACTAGAGAGTGTGTTACACAAATAATAAAAAGAAAACACACACGATTTTTGTTGATTCAACCAAAATAAGGTAATATTTAACAAAAGTAATACTATTTTAATATCTTATTATCTTTCTTGTTACAATGAATTTATTTGTTAAAAAATTGTTATATTATTCATGTAAGAGAATAATATGTTTATATACAAGAATTATGTATCATTTTGCAAATATCAAAATTATCCATTTTTGTGGTGAAGCAAAGAAGCAAACCGAATCTATTACCTTTGTATTGAAACAAACTAGATAAAAAAAAAAAAAAAAGGGACAATCCTGTGTGTGGAAATTCTTCTATTGGCCGGTATTATTATACAATCAACAAAAGTTCGTAGGTTGGAAATGCAAGAATACCTACACTGTAATGTTATAAAATCAAACACTGTTCAAATTCCTTGTTAAAGATTTTAATTTTTTTTTCGTTGAAAAAGAGAGATAAACAGCCCCGGCAGGAGAGGAAATGATACAAGATCGATCTAGCCAAAAGATTATTGTTGAAAGAACATTCAAAGCAAATTCTAGGGAACTTTATCGCCCTTATGATAGGAATATGTCCTGACACCTTACACTGTTGGGATTCTAATATTTTACAGGCTTAATCCAAATGAGATAACATTGGGGCTAAATAGGCTTTACCTCAAAAGACAAAAAGCCACCGACCTAGGTTCAGAGACAAGCAAAACTTGAAACTACAAGACAACTAGCCAAAACAAGGCAGAACATGGAAACACTACTTATCCGCAAAGGGGGCTTCGAATGGGTTGCCACGGCGTAAATAATGTTATAATGGCTTACTAAGCAGCACCCAATTAGAATTTAGAACCCTAGAAAGATAATATCTAATCAATGAGGGATCAGAGATATCAAGATATCCATGAAGAGCATTTAGATAAGCATAAAAGCTATTGCCAAATGATAACTGAGTATACTGCAAATTGAGAAATGACAACAATATTGTTAAATGCAATTCAGATAAGTTATGTACACAATCATCATTCATGATAACATCTTATAGACCTTCCACTTCTGCTTCTGGTATACAAATTATAGTTGAAATGTTGTATGCAGTATGATAAACCAAGAAGCCCTATTCAAGTACTGATATGATTGTTTGGCCACCTTTCTATCATCAACTGCTTAACAATACAATCTCTGATTATGCGCTGTCCTTCTTGCCTTCACTTCCATGAGCCCAATTAGGTACGGCAGGAGTGCGTCTCATTGCCTTCACTCCCAGTGGGTTGCTCTTGCTCTGTTGCAGACAGATATAAATAAGTAATATATAGGATGAAAATGAATATTTCTTGGAGGGAATGAGAGGGGCATAGATCTTAGCTACTCAGCAGTGGTTGAATTTAAAATGTAAAAAGAGATATACAAATCTGTGAATGCACAAGAGAAACAATAACTAAGAATACAACATAGTAGGGTTTAGTTGATCTTACCATCAAGCAAGTCCCTGCACGAACGTTACAGATGGGATAGTCATGAGGGCAGCAGCTGTAATGGTCATCACAGCAAGTAGCGGCCTCAAGTGGGCAGCATCCCCATGCAAAGCAATAGTTCCCATACTCGTAGACACAGCAGCAGGTGTTGCTCTCTGGACAGGTGTAGTAACTGTCACAAACGGTTGGTGGTTTTATGGGAGAAGGCGGAGATGGTCCAGGGTTTGGGGGATTTTGGCCTCTCTTGATTGGATAAGAGGCTTCCATTGCAATTCCACATATCCCAGTGGCAGTGCCATCCAAGTTACGCTTCATCTTAATGTAGCCTGATTCTCCCCAGCTTTTGCCCCATGAATTTTTCACAAGCCAGTAATCAACTCCATTTTCTGTGCCATATCCAACGGCAGTAACACCATGGTCCAGTGCCGTCCCACATCTTCCGCTAAATACACCCTGCCAGTTTGAGGAATTAAAAAAAACTTAATAATGCATAGAAGACAAGCAAATAAACAATAGCATGGTTAAGGGTTTAGCATAATCTTCGTTTTCGAAGCCATCAAACTCTGCATTGTCGCAATATTGGCTTCCACCAATTCTAGTCAGAGTTATTAATATTTCTAACAAATTTAAAACTATCATAATCCTAAATCTAAACTTTGTGCCAAGAAGAATAAAAGATAATTATAACAAAGATATAAAATTTACCGAGTCATAGAACTGGAATGCCCGGCCACCTGCTTCAATGGCAACACTCACTGGTTGATTTGCAACTGCCTTTTGCAAAGCTTTCTCGTTGTTTTCAGGAACATCTTCGTAATCATCAATTGTAACAACCTTGGCATTTTTCTGCACAAAGGTAAAAAACGCAGGGTGAGAAGTAGTCACAAATTAGTATTGCCTCCTTGAAAGCAAAACAATTTCTTACCCGGTATGTGTCACATCTTCCATCAACAGCAGTGTAGGGATAATCTTCTTCAGTGTCGATGCCACCATTGTTAATTATGAACTCGAAGGCATAGTCCATCAGACCACCATTACAACCTTCATTATATGATGTATCACAGTCCACTAACTCCTGCTCAGAAAGAGAGATAAGGTCACCCGTGACTATCTTGTTTATGCCTTCCACAGCAGCAATTGTTGAAAATGCCCAGCAACTCCCTGCATTTCAAGTAGATACAATCATTATTCTCTTCCAGTCAAATGCTAATCTTATAAACGTAATCTAACATTTTATCAACAGCTAATAAGAAATAATTAATCATTAAGCTTCAGTATAGACCAAGACTTGTACTTTATCTTTACCCAGAATTTTTTTTTCTAGGAAATCCGAATATAAATAATTTAAAATAGGAAGAGATTCATATCGTTTTATTCGGATATCCATAAGAGATTGCATATTTTCACTACATATATTTAATACTATTATCTATAAGACCATTCAATATCAGTAATCAAACAAAAACAATTCAAAAAAGAGCAGTATATTTTCAACACCGAGAGATAAGCATCCAGGTGTTATCTGTTATGATGGTTTTAAAATTTTGATTGGTACGCGAATTTCATAGAAGTGAAATCGTGAAGGGACAGGCCACGCACAGAGGTGAAAGCTGCCAATCCCGTGGGTCCTCTCTGAATATTACGCCATATAAAGATGGCATGCTTACAATGAATACTTACTGTAGGATCCGTGAATTTCAACCATATAGCAGCCCTGTGCAATTGACAACCAATCCTACAAGCTTTAGCTTTTCCCTTCAAGTCTAACTAGATTCTTTTTTTTGTCAGAAAAATTATTTTTCATCAATAAAAAAAAAATAAAAAAACTGGACACGCTCTCAAATCTTTCCTCTTCTTGTCTTTTAACTTATAAACTAAAACTTAATCAAAATAATATACGAGAATCAATCAAAACTATAAAGAAAATGAATTTAAACGTTTGATGATAATTATAATAACTTACCGCAGCTTCCTTGATCTTTAACATCAACGACGGCGCCCTCCTTCCTCCAATCAACCAAATCCGGCAACTCCTCGCCGACCCGTGGCTGATAACGATCACTGACCTTTGACTTCAGAGAGTTCTTCCTAAAACCAGTCCTTGCCCCAAGGTACTTGGACCGATACTCCTCGTTCGTCAAGTCAGCAAAGCGGTTCAATCCAACCTTGTAGGTCCTGGTCTCCGAGTTGTGTTCATCAATAAACCTCAGGTTATCCTTAAAAACCTCAAACCTCTTCTCTTTTTCACCCAAAGCGTTGTATGTTTTCCCATGCTTTACAAGCCATGCCTCGTATATAGCCATGACTTCATCATCGGTTCTCCAGCTAGACGTTGAGGGATGGGTTTCGTCGTAGGAGATGATGGACATGTCTAAGGCCGATGAAAAAGCAAAGAAAAAAAACAAGAACGACGCCATGGATATTAACGAAGTTCGAAAAGCCATCTGAGCGTTTCTGAGAGTAAAGGAGGAGAAGAAGGACTGTTGATACAAAAACAGGGACAGAAGAGCAGGCTTTATAAAAGAGAATGAATTTAATGAGAGGAGACAAAGATAGAAAAAATAATTATTATTATGGATTTTTATCAATTAAGGAATATTATTATATATTAAAGATAACCAAAAAATTAAAAACAAAAAACAAAAATTCGCACGCCACTCGCGTGGCAATTGGAAAAGTCTTGGAAGTGGGACCCACATGCAATCAAAGTTGGATGAGACTTCTGTCTTTGCGTCAATTATTTCGTCCGCTTTCGCTGTCACCGTGCTTAATTTCTTTAACTTGTAACACATAAATACGTCGTCGTTTATTTATATATTACATTTACAGCAAAGACGGAGATAAGGCCAAAGATGCCAATATTTTGTGTAATTTAACTGTGAAAAAGCTGTCTTAATACCTTATCTGGTGGACGGGCTTTTTATCAATTGATTTCTCCCAAATACATTTTATATTGTTTCCATCAATAATTGTCACATATCATACACTATTTACAAATAAAGTAGTGGGACGATACATGCACTGCAAAAAGTACTTTACACAATTATTCAAAAAAATTAATATCTTGATATCACAATTAAAGAAATTTTTATTTTTTATTTTTAACTTGTATTGGTATATACACGTAGAATAGTATCAATGATGGCATGGTCCCTTGAGACAAAAGGGTGATGTAACAGCACACTTGTTTATGATGGGAATGATACATGTCATGGAATAAGCACCATACAAGTCAAAAATATGAAGGCAAGCTACCCAAGATTTTTTCATGTGGTATAATCATGGGCATTTTTTTATAAACAAATATTAAATTAGAATATTGGCTGGGATTTAATTGGTGTAACAAAGCCTAATTTTCAGAGGCTTTGGTTGAAGATTCTGAATTGTTTTCTTCTGAGTCTGGAAGAGTGTGGGTAAGTGAAGACGGGGACCATTTGTTCCCAACTTGTTCATTTCTTACTGCTTTGGATCCCATCTTTTGTTCTATATCGGTGGACATGACCGCCCACTTGTAGTTGACAGTTTAAGTGCCAATCAACCACTCATACTTGATCATGGGGGGGCTTGACATTGAACCTTGATTAACCCTGTAATGACTGGTACATGATGCTGAAGCCTCACCCGATATCCCACCATCTGTTAACCAGTTTAGATCTCAAATGTCAGTTCAAAATCAAGGAAGTCAAACTGCAGTTCTTTTCTTCAATATGAGGATTGTATCTTGTACAAAAAGATTACCTTACCTACTTCCTAAGCCAATTAAAACAATTTATTAAAAACTCAATTGTCAGAGGATCATGTGGTAACTCGTAAGTAGTGAAGGCCAGACGGTTCAGGCCCAGCCGGGTACTCGTGACTTGCTCCTTTCTTCAACAGATAAATCTGCTTGAAACTTGAGATTCAATATGATAAAAATAAGTTGGTACTACTTGTTTCTTCTTCATCGTCGTGGTTGAATATAACAATCGTTCGTGGGAGTCGATTCATTTATTAAGAGGTCGGAGCCCAAGGCTATACAAGATTGGGTATTAGGCTCTGTGGGAATTTTTTATTTTGGGTCAAGGCTCATCAGAATAAGCCCACCAGTTTAGATTACAGTAGTTGAGTGATTGTTTATAATTGTATTTGGAACAGAACACTTGTCCAGAAAAGAAGCATGATCTCATTATTTGCTAGCACCAGACCCCCTATCTGGACTGACTCAACAATCAGAAAATGACGCCTATGAAGTAATTCAAAAGAATCAAAATGAACTTAGTGTGCCTTTAAAAGAATAGTTTAAATGGTAACTTGGTTGCCCTCTTGTCCACCAAGTATAAGACAAGGGTTCAGTCTATACTAAAGTACTATACCCATACAAATGACTAATTGTCTCTTGAATAAACTGATTTGAGCCGCCGGATATTAGAATGCCCATTCACATACTGTAACTCATTTTATCGATCTATAGTTTGAAACTTGTAAGCTTTACGCAAAGTTGACAACTCTCCATCAACAAGCTTATGCTTATGTTGGCTAGCAGGTTCATACCATTTAGTCCACAGGTTTAAGGTTGTTTAATACACAAAGTCATAAATTTGTCAAACGCAACATCTGAACAACAAAGTCACCAAGAAAATAAGAATACTTAATTTCAACTTGACGCCATTGCGTTAGGTAGGAAAACTGTGGAAACCAATTGACATGGACAATTCACCATGGTTGATTCTTTTGTTTGAACATCACATTAGATTTATTTTGTTTTCCAAACATATGGTAAGTCAAGAGTTGCATCCATGTGAAATGCAATTCCTTATAGACTTTGGTTGAACTCTTGGTGAATCATTAAATTTTTTTAATTTCTATTTTTCTAGATATCTTTTCAATTAAAAGAAAAAGTCTAGATATGAACATATATTAGGCCGAGTGACTATTTTTCATTCAAACTTTGATAAAATGATAATTTTTCACCCATGAAATTGGAAAAGCCTATTTATATATTTTTTGTTTACTTCTATTAACGAGAATCATTATATGAAAGGACAATAAAGTATTTTACATGAGCTAGTAACAACATTAGTAAAGGGGCGAAACTAATTAGAGATAAGCAACAATAAAATAGTGAGGGCTAGACAGAGGGTTGGGTGTCAACAAAAAAGAGTGCATGAGGGGATCGATGTTATCAAATTATTCAAATGTCTTTTCCATGCTTTTGTTGTGATCTTCAAATATTGGTTTATGATTATTTTTGCTGTAATGAGATTTTAAATTTATTTTTTTAATAAGATAAGTCTGATTATATGCATGCACGAAATTTAGTTTGAATAAGTGACACTCTCTTTTAGGTTTGTATTCTTTTTAGAAAATATCTATATAAAAATATTATTACAAATATGAGTGGTGTTAGTTCAATGATCCATTGTGTGATTATTATGAAAGGATTCTAAGAAATCTTATATTGTCTGGAAATAAATAAGTAAAGTGTTGGTATATAAATGTGAGAAAAAGTGTCACCCCTTAAGTTAGTTTTTGAGATCAGAGAGTCTCAATAAAACTTTGTGAAGGTGATGCAATTTTCTCTCTATTAAAAGGCCCTTCATCCTTATGTTTTCTTCTCGTTCACTGCCTTCACTCACTTTGCATTCTTGTATTTGTTTTAACTTTAACACAACCATACTACTTATTGCATTTTATATCACTTTCTGAAATACAATACAACTAAGTGACTTGATACTTTCTCCACCCTTCAAATGGTCTCCCATGTATACGAACATTGAGTGTCAAAAGCTCTTCCCCCGTTTTCAACTTCTATGAACATGCCAGATCGAACGAATGTGGAAATGAGTTAGTATTTCTTGACTCATGGTAAATTACCATTATTATTATGAAAGAGAGATGAAATTAAAGAAGAAAAGAGGTGAGTTTACAAAGGAAGAAGGGTTTGACTATACGATCAAAACAAATAATCCATCAATTTTAAAATTGAAGCTTAGAGATGAAAAAAGAGAGGGTTAGGAAAGTGTTGAGAGGTTAAGTTTGAAAAAAAAAGAGAAAGAATTTTGGTAGGTTACAGAGGGTGATGAGTTTAAAGTAAAAGAAGGTGGGCGGAGGAAAAGGGCAAAAAAAAAAAAGTCAACTGTCAACAGATATTCCTGTCTTCTTGTTAATTTCACGATTAAGATTAATAAAATCACATAATCAAAAATTAATTCTCTAAAAAAAATTAAAAAAAGAAAAGAAAAGGAAATAAAAGAAAGTAGCTGCAAATCCTTGGGTTGATTAGATAAGAGATGAGTCCTAGATTTGTTTTACATTGGGAAGTTAAGAATTTTGAGCCTAGAATACAAGCATGGCCTTGTTAAAAAGGAAGTCAACAAAAGAAGGCAGCAAATATATACCGATAAGGAAACACATTCGCAGCCAATCCATTTGAGGCACGCAGGTTGCTTAAGTGCTCTGGTTGAGCTCCATGTCAAAGTAATTTAAGACCATTTTCCGAATGTTAAGAATCCCATATCAAAATAATATTTAATATTATTAAGGCCAAACTCATAAGTCCCACCCAAAGTTTCCTTAACTGCGTCTCACCTATGAATTTTAAAAACTTAAGTATTCACCCTGTTCTTTTAAAAAAATCAAAATATCTTTTACAAAAATAAATAATATTAAATTAAATTAAATATAAATATTACTAAAATAAAATTTAATATAAAATAATATTAAAATAATAATACAAATTAAAAAAAAAAACCATCGTTATTAACAATATTACTAAATATAATGACTATTTTAACATAAATTAGGTGGCCAAAAAAATCATATAGTTTCATTGACTATCAGATTTAACACTACCTTTATCATCGACAAATATAAAAAATGGTTGGCATATTTGAAACCGATCATTTTCAACTACTTTAAATAGCAGAGAGATTAGATCTTTCAGTTTCCATCAGATCTTTAACTGTCAGATCTGGTCGCTGCCACTATCGAGACGATCAAATGTAATCACTTAGTTATATTAATAGTAGTCACCATTGTCAACGATAATGGTTACTATTTTAAAATTTTATTTTATTTAAAAATTTTTATTAATTTATTAATTAATTATTATTTTATATTTTAATTATTTTATAAAATTTATTTTAATTTTTATTTTAAAAAATAAAAATATCCTTCAAATTTTGATTAAGGGGTGAATAATTAGTTTTTAAAAAATAAAAATAAATATCGCTTAACCTATTATTTATTGTATCGTATAAATATTATTGGAAAATAATCAAGATAAGAAGAAGCAAGTTAAGGAATTTGAATTTGTATATTTTTATTTTACCAATTAAATATTTCAATAGAAAGAGAATCCCATGTGACTTGCGGGTGAGACGTTGACGCAGCTTCCGGTGTCCGGTAAAGAAGAAACTCTTGGACCCACGATACTCTTTTGCATTAAAAACTGTTAAAGGGTCAACTCTACCTCAGTGTCCCCAACTAACCTCTATATTTCTCTTTTCCCATTTTACCCACCAACGGCCTTCTCACCTAGTCACGCTCTCCAACCAGGTTTACTTGACCCCACAGCAAGATGTGGTCAACATCTTGACAAAAATACACCACGTGGATAATTATTATTGGCAAGTAAGTTTGACGGCACGATGGTCACAGGGGACAGGTCAGGCATTGTAATGCCTTTGATGGAATGGAATCAATTTGACTCGAATCCATTAACACCACCTCTTTTTTGTCATCGTCTTTGGCATTCTTTCTTTCTTTTGCTTTTATTTTAATTTTTTCTTCTTTTGCTTTCCTTCATCAGGATTGTAAAAGAAGCCCTGTCTATGACTATAAAGACTCAAATACACCCTTTTACCATTTTCAGTGCATGGTGTTGAAAGAAATGGCTGTGGAGCTTATGATGGGTTATGGTTGCGCTGATAGTTTTGCGGCATCAACCCAAATGGAAGAGACTGCTGTTCGAGAAGCTGCATCTGCTGGTATGCAGAGCATTGGTGAGTTCATCAGATTGTTGTCCCGAAATCAAGTCTCCGGAAAACATTTCCCTGAGGCCTCTTCTTCTTCAAATCTTGAACCTGACAAAGAAATCAAGGTTGCTGCCGAAGTCGCTGTAAACAATTTTAAGAGAGTTATTTCTTTACTGGGTCGACCGAGAATTGGTCACGCTAGATTCAGAAGAGCACCTTTGAGTCCTCCACCTGTTATTCCTCAGAAAGAACAAAAACAAGTTCCAGAACCAGGGCCATCCGTTGCATCTATTAATCATCAATCAAACGAACAGGTTTCTGCTTTTAAGGTCTATTGTCCTACACCGACTCATCGTTTGCCTCCTTTGCCTCATAATCACCACCCACATCAGGTTCCAAAAACTCCTTCTGTGCCGGTCACCAAGGCTGCTTATGCAGAGAGAAGTGATGTGTCAACTGCCATCAATTTTTCACCTTCAACTTCGTTCATATCTTCGCTTACTGGCGATACTGATAGCCTACAGCATTCATTTTCCTCTGGATTTCAATTCACTACTCCGTCACATGTTTCATCCGTTGGTAAGCCGCCTTTATCTTCGTCTTCTCTTAAAAGGAAGTGCAATTCCATGGATGATCCAGCCCTAAAATGCGGTTCATCTTCTGGCCGCTGCCATTGCTCCAAGAAAAGGTCAGTCATCATCCTAATCCTTAATTTGTTTCATTTGGTGTTATTTTTTCCATGTAAATGTTAATTCTGATATATGATTTAACATTTTATATGAATTAATTAAACAGGAAATCAAGGATTAAGAGAGTTGTTAGAGTCCCTGCAATTAGCTCCAAGATGGCTGATATTCCACCCGATGATTTCTCATGGAGAAAGTATGGCCAGAAACCCATCAAGGGTTCTCCCCATCCAAGGTATATCTCTATTTTGAATCCTTTCCTTGCTCCCATCAAATTTCAACTCTTTGACTCAGCGTGTCACCTGTTAGTTTCTTAGATATAATCGTTTATTCAGCAGCATTTAATTGTTATTTGCCCTCTGTGGGGCCGATGAAGTTTGACTTTTTCTTCAAGCCGAGTTAACTGAAAATTTTTGTTGAAGTGAGTCTGAAAGTATAACTCAGCCCCGAGTGAAAATAAATCGTTTACTTGTTCATACGATTTCAGGGGATATTACAAATGTAGTAGTGTTAGAGGATGCCCAGCACGCAAACATGTAGAACGCGCACTTGACGATCCAATGATGCTGATCGTGACATACGAAGGAGACCACACTCACTCTGTGCCTCTGCATGATGGTGGGCCTGCTGCAGTGGTCCTGGAGTCATCTTAGTCAACTCATCAAACGGCCAAGATGAGATCGAATCACATTCACACCCCTCAAAAAGTGGGAGAGTGGGGTAGATAAAGCAATCAGTATGGACATGGTGCTCGGATAGTCAACGAAGATGCTGGGCTGTGTCTTCAAGAAAGAAAGATTGATCAGTGGGTTACCTTCCTCATATAGGATTCCTTCGTTTTTGGGTTCTCTTTTCTTTTTTCTTTTTGGGTGAAGACTTTGTTTAAAGGGAAAAAACAGGAATAGGAAAACATAGAATTTGTGGGAGTTGAACCTTGCAAATACAAGTTATGGGCTCTTTTTATTATTATTATATTTTTGAATGTTTTTATAATCAACTCAGATAAGATGGAATTTAGCTTTATGTAAATGGTGGTGGATCTTGCTTTATTTTATTCCATTTGCACTTAAATTATGTACAATAATTCATTAAAAAATAATAAGCCAAAAGATATTTTCCACAATTAATAATTAAAAGATTAAAAAAATTAAAAATTAAAAAGTATTTTTATCTTAATAAATAAAAAAGATTTAAAAAATAATAAATATTAATATTAATTTTGTAAAAAGTAATTAAAAAAAATTAAAAAACTAATAAGAAATTAAAAAATATAAAAAAAAGTTATTATTGTCCACAATTAATTTTTTTAATTTTTTAATACTATATTAATATTATTTTATATTAAATTTTTTAATAAAAGTAAAAGAAAATTGGTCAAGGGCGGATATGTGACTTTTTAAAAGTTTTAGGGTGGACTGTCAGTTAAGAAAACCTTGGGTGGGAATGGTGCTTGGCCAAAACAATATTATTATTGGGAACGTGGCTTGCGGTCAATGGACATAAAGGAATGTTCATTTGTCTAATTAGGAGATGTGGGACGGCTGACCCTTGTTTTATTATGAGTAAGAGATTTTCGCGGACGTGGGCTGCAGTCAGGTTCGACCACTACATTTTTGTTTATGATGTTTTCCCACATCAACTTTGATTAAAGATTTCACACTTTGTAAGGTCGGAATTTTTTTGTCAATCTATCATTCATTTAAATCAATTTAAAAAAAAAAAAAAAACTCTGATTTGACTGTTTTTTGAAAGTAAAACTGTGTTTATTTTTAATAATTAATAAAAATATCAATTTACAAATTTATTTTTATTTTTATTAAACTTATAAAAGTATCTATGATCTCTTTCAATCAATCATAATTGTTGAAAAAAAAGCACTAACATTGAAAACAATATTGATTAAAACAAAACTAATCAAATTGAATGTGAAAAGAGAAAAATTATTATTATTAAAATAAAAGAGTCAAGAAAAATAATCATAACAATTAAAAAAAATTAATAAAAAAAACACGTTTACAATGAGAAAAGAGACACTATCAATGGCTAACGAGACACTTAATCTTGATAATTATCTCGTGGATTATTAATTTGATATCTCAATAATTTTTAAAATTAAATATAATTTCCGTCCATGTTGATTTAGCTTTTATATAAAAAGACAATATCTAATTTCAAATCGAAACAAAACTAAATTCAGTCTCTTCATAACACAAAGAATTACGTGCTAAATAATTTTTCTTTTATTATAATTGAAGAATGAGATTGTAATCAAGGACTAGAATATCGAGCTGGGAGGCCGCCTGTGAGGGTGACCCACCATTGATATGGAATAATGGGCAAAGTCAAAGTGGCCGGTTTTGTTTATGATGATCTGTCCTCACTTTTTTTTTTTGTCTTTTTAAAATAAAAATTTCTTAGAGAACCACTAAATTTTGTCCAATCTGGCTTTTACACGATACCCCCGAAGGCATTTCTGTTTCTCCATTTATTCCGATGCTGAATTCATGCGTGAGAAATTGGAGTTGAATATTTTATTGTTCCAAAATTGCTTTTATCTGTTTTTGTCAAAACGTTCATATGCTGTAGCTTACTTTAGATTTGAAGACTTTTACCGGGATGCTCTTAAAGATTGGGTTTTATATCTGTAGACCTTGACGAATATGGTGGTTGCTTTCGATTCATTCTATCAAGTCTTAGCAAAGCAAGCATTTTTAAATGGAAGGACAAAGACATTGTTGAAAGAGTTCAATTTCAAATTCATAGGAATTTGGGATTTGAAAATATTGTCCTTAAATAAACATAACTTTAAACGGAAAACCTAAATATTTGCTGAAACAATGGCGTAATTTAAGTTTAAAAATGAACAATTAACTCCTAATCATGATTAACTAACTAATTAAAATAAACAATTAGTTTCTAAAAGACTTGAAGACTTGCACATGACGGCTTCGCACATCAGCAACGCTGTTAGCAGCCACATCAACATAATATAGCAGCAACTGAGCCACTTTTGCAACGACGTCCCTATTTGGGACAAATTTTAGAGTGTCTAGATCTACACCTTCTTCAACATAATCTCTCTCCGGGGATTCCTGTGGCCGGGTCAAATTTAAGCACTGTAAATTCGACACCATATGTACTTATCCTAAACATCTTTAAATAAATAAACCTTTTAATTATTAACTTATTCATATGTACAAAACAGACATTTCATGATTAACAGTTAGATAATTTTAGATATCTTAAAACAATACATCATGTATAAACAAGATAACATCGATCATTTATAAAAATTGAAATACATTGTCATTCTCAAGTATAATAATTTCACATAATATATAAATAATAAAAACAGGATAATTAAAAAAAACAAATTACTTATCTTATTCATATCTTAATTCGAAAAGTTCATCTTTAACAGTGAACAGGGAGGGCATCCACCAAACAACAAAGTTCATGCTATTTCGACGACAAACAACATCATTTATTATAGTCATATGTTCTCTAGCTAATATGGACTTATGTGAGACTAGTCACTTCTCCTTATAAACGTTTATGAGATTTTGTCAACGTGGTAACAATGAATACTTAATTCGTTTGAGTAGTTACACCCCATTTCAAAATAAGCCATTATATTGATTTTTTACAATTCAGGAACCCTTAAATTCAAATACAAACTCAACCGGTCATATGTATTTTAGCAACCGCAAAGCCATGACTACCAGCAACTGATATGATAAAATCATAATGACCCACCCAAGGTTTAGCTCAAAGACAGATGACATCCATTAACTTTTAAAAACTTAAATACTTATTCATTAAACTTTTCTCATCCAATTTTGTTAATTTTTTTAATTAAATAACCAATATACTCTTACTAAAAATTAACAAAATTGTTATAATAATATAAAATATTGTAAACATTAAAACGGTCAAAAAAATAACAATAAAAATTCTAAAAATTTATAACAAATTTAAAATTAAAAAATAAAAGTAACTATCGTCGTTAGTGCTTACGATATTGGTTGCTTTTATTTTTTTAATTTTTGATTTTTTTAATTTTGATTTTATTTTAAATAATATTTTATATGTTTATTATTTTTAAAATTTTTTTATTAAAAAAATAAGAATAATTTTTTAATTTGTTAATTGTTACGTTTATTCATTAACTTTCGTTATTAAATAAATATTTAGATTTTTAAATGTTAAAGGGTGTTATTTTATTTTCAAGTGAAAGCTTGGGTGGCCATTAGTCTTCGAATCTTCGACCAATAATAAAACATTGGATTCGAACTCAAATACTCACGTTTGGATAAAGGAAAACGATATTGTTATAATTGGAAATGGAAAAACAAATGTCAGCTCTTTTTATTGATACCGGATGGAATCTCGTCTTTTTTGTGCCTAATATATGTCAGTGGGTCACTTATTATGAGACCATGACTCATACTGAACCGAGACCCATGAGACATTTCGTTGAAGGTTGTTTTTGTTATTTGACACCTAAATTATATTTGTAAAAGCCTAGAGCAAAGCAGAGAACCCAAGTGCCAAAGGTATATAGAAATGTATACAGGATGCTATTCGAGGTGGTTCTGAAGATAGCTCCTATTTTGTTATTCTTGCTTTAGTATATAACTTGGCTTTTGTTTGCCCACCTCGTTTTACAATGAGAACGCCTCCCTTCTGCGTCCTCTTAGCTTTTCTAACTGTCCTCGTTGCAGCTCATCAGACGACCAACAAAGAAACATTAGAATTTGTTATTCGTAGTCATAGCAAAGGTAGAGGTCTAAGAAAAGGCTGCAATCATAAAGATCAACAAAATGTAGCCATTACACTGCCATGTCCACAGCCAATAACTTCTCTTGCCTTACCACCTCTGCCTCATCTCGAGCAAGAAGCCTTAAATTTTGCGGATCAGAGACTCGCCGTGGTGTACCCTGTTATACAGAACTTCAAGTCCATAATCACGTCTGATCCTCTCGGCATCACCAAAACTTGGGTAGGCTCAGATATATGCAGTTATAAAGGGTTCTTTTGCGGGAGCCCCCCTGACAATGGAACTGCTAAAGCTGTCGCGTCCATTGACTTCAATGGGTTCCAACTTGGTGCCCCTACTCTTGATGGTTTTCTTGATCGGCTACCAGATATTGCGCTCTTCCATGCAAATTCCAACAACTTTGCTGGTACTATCTCCCCCAAAATTGTCAACCTTCCGTATCTCTACGAGCTGGATATAAGCAACAACAAATTTTCTGGTCCATTTCCTACTGCTGTTCTTGGCATGAGTAATCTAGAATTCTTGGACATTCGGTTCAATCACTTTAGTGGTTCAGTCCCTCCTCAAATATTTTCACTAAATCTTGACTTTCTATTCATTAACAACAACAATTTCATGCAGAAGTTGCCAGATAATATAGGCAGCACTCATATTATATTTCTTACCTTGGCCAATAACTATTTTAATGGTCCACTTCCGAGAAGCATATTCAAATCTTTTTCCGATTTAAGTGAGGTTCTGTTCTTAGACAACGAACTAACTGGTTGCTTACCTTATGAGATAGGGTTCCTTAAAGAGGCTTCAGTGATTGATCTTAGCAACAATCAGTTAACAGGTCCGTTGCCATTCTCGTTGGCTTGTACAGAGAAGGTGGAGCAGCTCAACTTCGCCGATAATCTTTTGTTTGGTACGGTTCCAGAGGTGGTGTGTGAGCTAGGTAATCTGGTGAATTTCTCCTTGTCGGACAATTATTTTACAAATGTGGGTCCTGGGTGTAGAATTTTGATTGAAAAAGGAGTCCTGGATGTTAGGAACAACTGTATTCCTGATCTTCCTTTCCAAAGATCAATTCTTGAATGCGCAGAGTTCTTTGCTCACCCACAAATCTGTCCCCATATGTGGTCTTACGCTTATATTCCTTGTATACCCGACATTCCAGCAATGGCTCCCTCTCCTTGATCTTCAATGTTCACATTCAATGAATTGCTCTGGATTTTTTTCTTTAACTGTAATTAAACTTCTCACGGAATTGTATGGAACTGTGTTCTTGTTTCCAGCCCTTCAAATGCTAGTATTAAGATGAATGAAGTTATATTAAACAATGACTTGTTCAGTTTCTCTGGTACCCGATATTGTGCATCACATGATTGTTCGTCGCATTCTTCTCAGTAATTATTAAAATGTCTTTCATTTGGTTTCCTATTGAAGCAACTGCACCTGGGACTAGCTAAACAGATGCAGTAATGGCAGTATGGTCTCTAGTGGGAAATTATATTAACTCATCTGTCGTTGTATGTGCATTCTTGCAGGCACCAACTATCCAGCATCTCGTACTGTTTAGTCTAAGTAAGTACTATGTTTAATGTTTCAATATTTAGATCGTATTGTCGAATCTAATGAATAAGCCAAAATATAGTTGGTTTACTGCTTTCTTAAAGGCTATGGTCCCAGAATTTGTTGCCTGACACAGTGATGATGATGATGATGATTTCGTGATACCTACTTTTCTGCAATGAATCCAGAAGCTGCAGATCATTTGTTAGGGCACTGCCCTCAGTCTCACTCCTTTCTTTTGTATTTAGTGTTAGTGGTGACAGGGAATAGAGGTCCCAACTTAGTTAGATGAAGGCAGATTATTAACTCAACTAACCCAGTCCAGCTAAAGTGGCCATTTTATAATGCATTTTCAATTAAAAGTGTCATTTATATCCAATAATTTTGTCACTGCTCACTATTTCTGGCTTTATTTATTTATGTTTCAAATGCTAATGGAGAGTTGCTGATACCAAGTGGAAGTCTTTCTGTATTTCATTATAAGAATGCAGAAATTTGATTGGATTGCAGGCGGATTGGTGCTGCTTTTTTATGCAATAAGCTCTTGCATTTTATCCAGATTTCAGTTCTTTCATCACCAACTTACATCCACTCATTTACCGAAAGAAACTTACATCCACTCATATTGGCGCTTGATCACCTCACGGAATCGTCACCCCTACGAATTTATTTAACAAAATACACTTTATATGTTTTGTTTTGTAGATATTACTGGTTTTAATGGCCAAAGGAGTGTGGTCAGGGTGTGTAAATGATTATTTCCGAACTTTTATTGGGTGTAACCTTTAATGAAAAGTTTGAGGGGTGTAAGTGTCATTAAACAAAAATTAGTCGAATGAAAATTAAACAAGAGGATGTTTGAGGCGACTAATGTGACTGAAGAAGTCTAGTGGGGGAGACCCTGCAACATGGTGAGCAGTTTCGAGGTGAAGGTCATCAAGTCCAAGTTGGCTGTGATGGACATGAAGAATCGGCTAGATCGTCTTGAGCAAAGGATGAACACCTTCAAGAGCAGGGTAGAGAGCCCTGGAGGAGAGCACAATTTCCTCGTGTGGGACTCTGATGACTTTAGCGAAGAGGTTAATACTCTTACTTTTATTGTAGACTTGTGTCGCAAAGGGACATTGAATTTCCAGTCAAGGATGTTGGAAGTCATTTCTGTCCTCCAAGAGAAAATAAAGACACTTGTGGCTCAATTGGAAGAGACACGAGCAAGCTTGGAGGTGAGCAAGATATCATCACTCTCGCTCTATGAGGACATTTAGCTCTACAAGGGTAGAAATCCTAAAACTAAATGAATATTTAGGAAAGATAGACGCGGTGGAGATCAACAACTTCTTGGGATACATAAAATTATATTTTTATACGACAGAATCGTTAAATGACATTAACAGTAGGGATAATTATGCATTGCGTAGATGAATCCAAGAATGCATTGAAGCAATCCACATGTTAAAGCTCTTGTACTTCTTGTTCTAATACAATCTCCCTTCATTATAATCCTTCAAGGTTGCTCTTTTTAAGGTTTGAGAATACACAGATACTTGCTTAGGTGTTGCAACGGTGAAATTAGTATCTAAGATCGCATGATTACGAGAAGTTATAAATCAAGTCATGGATTAATGTCAAATTAGCCTTAAAAAATGATTCAGAGTTAAAAATAGAAATATTAATGGTGCAGACAGGAGCCCTTCTTCTGGGCTATATTCTTGGGTTAAGTTATCTGGACTCACTCTTATTACTAGCAAGAAGCTAAGCTCAATTCTTAGGTCGGGTTCTTCGGAAGTCAAGAATTTAAAAGCCTCATCATTTGGGCTCAAATATGATCTCTGTACCAAAGGTAGATGGAGTCAAGCAGCTTGGTAAAAGTCCAGTAGAGGGCAGGTGTCACGGGTACGGGAGCTCTATATCGGCTTGGCAGAATTTTTTTCTCACCAATACAGAGCCAAGGTGACACACCCTGCGAAAATCTGGAACCCCGCACACGTGATGGCAGCAAGCTTGCGCAACTTGCTCAACCTCAAACCCCAAAGATCGGAATATCCAGCAAATTAATAAACCCACCAGGATAACATGCAACGCCACCAAATATCACAATACACAATGCCAAGATACAACCAAATCAAGAGAACACAACAAGCTTACGGGAAATATCCCAACCTTATATTAATCACCAAATAATACAAGGAAAATACAATGTTACATTTACAACATAAGAATCTCTCTCACAAGCACTCAAGCTTACAAGATTCACTCACTCTCATGCTGTAGCAACACCTGGAGAACCGGATCTGCTGCTGTACGCCACTCACACGCACTGTCGTTCACGATCCAGCCTTGATCTAAGCCTGCATGCAGAGAAGGACCTCACAATCTCCTGCTTTTCCCAGCTTAGAGAAGGGTATCAGCACTGGTTTTTCACTCCAGCTCTAATACTGATATATTTTTTTCCCCTTCTGTCCGTCTCCACCCCCAAGTGGACATTTTATATGGGATTTACATGCAATACTGTAGTGGCAGACTTGGGCCATCTTTCTCCAGCTAAATAAAACACTTGGGCCTCCTGAACTATGGTGAACAAAGGTCATATTTATTCAGCTCCTGGATTAGTCATTTGGGCCTTTTTCCCCTCTTGAAATAAAGCCCACCAGCATTCCACATTCATGCCTCCAGCCCAATCCAACAGAATAAGCAACCCACCAGCCAAGTGCAATCTGCCTGGACGCCCCAACGCCATGGACCTGCCTGTGCGTCAATTTCCGCCAATTTCACCCATTGCTCTCAAACAATGCAAATGTGACTCTACAGTAGCTTGAACATCCAACCATGTTCCCTCATGGCCATAAATATTTCCCATACCTTCGGATTGGAGTTTCGCAGCCATACAAGTGTGGCCGCTTTTTACGCGTACCAACCTGCGTAAATTCAGTGCACCGCCAACGCACTACTTCGAACAGCCAACGGACGCTGCCTCCCGCGCTCATTGTCGACTGAAAGAAATATTGGGCTTGATCACCTACGCCCAAGTTCGATGTCATGCAGCTTCTATATTTATTTTCCATGCCCCGCTCTAGGCACGGATTCGCCATGGCCCGTGCTCCCCGCGCACGCGCCGCATCTCAGAGTTTTAGGGTGTAACAGCAGGCCACACTACTCTTTTCAGACTATTTCTCTCACTCTTCCTAGCTGATGGGCCTGATAAGGACTCCATACTGCAAAGTTTTGAGGCTTGTTGAATCTCCTCAGGTAAACAAACTGTAAACCCGGAACCAACATGATCGAAGCAAACAGATGCTAAATTCACTGACAAGCATTAAGCATATAACATTTACCAAATGTCAAGTCGCATCACATGGCGCCGTCTATAGGTCAAAAAGTTAGCCCGACAAAAGCACAGGTGTGACACACAATTTGAAAGAAAGCAAAAATGAATGGCGTTGGTATTGGCTTTAGAGTCGAATTAGATTAGGGTGTGGGTCGTCGACCAGAGGGTCCACGGCCTTTCCCTCGCTTGGCGGGACCTCATCTGTACATAATTAAGATTTTGATATCATATAAAATTTCTGCCAACTCTCTCTTCCTTCACGTGATTCTGTGCTTACGGTCCCGACAGCTGCTCCTCATGCTTTGTCATCTTCTCAATACTGAAGCTTTCCATCGCTTAACCCTCTGAAACTGAATCTTTCCTTTTCTCTCA
The DNA here is from genome assembly GCA_026122585.1 of Anacardium occidentale. NCBI lineage: Eukaryota > Viridiplantae > Streptophyta > Magnoliopsida > Sapindales > Anacardiaceae > Anacardium > Anacardium occidentale. The sequence goes on from JAJEJH010000024.1 coordinate 115,997, forward strand.
AGTCTTTGCAATGAAAATGGACCAATCACATTCACAACACTCATGCCCAAAATAAACTAAGAAGGAGAAGGAGAAGGAGAAGGAGAAGGGAGTTTCCTGTTTTTCAGCATTTCTCTAACACCATGTTCATGAGAAGTGAACAATCTCCACAGAAGTTGTTGTTTTTCCTATCAAATGCTCTGGTATTACTATCATTTTGTTTTGTTGCTGCGCATTCTCAAGATGCAGCCAACTCATTATTACCGTCTGATGCAAAATCGCTTTTAGCATTCAAGTCCAAAGCCGATTTGAGAAACAAGCTTTTATTTTCTCAAAACTCGACCGTCAGTTTCTGCCAGTGGCAAGGAGTTATCTGTTATCAACAAAAGGTAGTCCGCCTGATTCTCGAGAACTTAGATCTTGGCGGCATTTTCCCTCCCGAGTCATTGTCTAAACTTGAACAGCTCCGAGTTTTGAGCCTACAGAACAACTCACTCACTGGACCCATTCCTGATCTTTCCGGGCTTATCAGTCTCAAATCTCTCTTTCTTGATCATAATTTCTTCACTGGTACTTTCCCTCCTTCAATCTTGTTCCTTCATCGCCTAAAAACCTTGGATTTGTCTCACAACAACCTCACTGGACAAATACCAAAAGGTTTAACTTCCCTTGACCGGTTATACTCTTTGCGTCTTGACTTGAACCGGCTTAATGGTTCGATTCCTCCTCTGAATCAGTCCTCTCTTCAAACATTCAGTGTTTCAGGAAATAACCTGACTGGTGCCATACCAGTAACAGCAACATTATCGCGTTTTAATATCACCTCGTATTTATATAACCCTGGGTTATGTGGCGAGATCATACATAAAGAATGCAAGCCCAGCCTACCCTTTTTTGGTCCATCAACGGCGGTGACGGCGGCACCCCCTCCAGCTATTGTTCTTGGGCAAAGTGCACAAATACGCGGTGTTGATTTCACTCAATCCGGTCCAACGAAGCACAAGAGAACCACAGTGATTATTGGTTTTTCATCCGGGGTCTTTGTTTTAATAGCTTCACTCCTGTGTTTTGTGATGGCCATGAAGAAACAGAATCAGAAAAACACTAGCAAATCACCAGCTATGATGACTTCTGATGATGCGGCGGAAACTGCTCAAGCAGCAGCTATGATTCAAATTGAACAAGAGAACGAGTTAGAAGAGAAGGTGAAAAGAGTTCAAGGAATGCAACTCGCAAAGGGTGGAAATTTAGTATTCTGTGCGGGTGAGGCACAGTTGTATACGCTGGACCAACTGATGAGAGGTTCTGCTGAGTTGCTAGGTAGAGGGACAATGGGGACGACGTACAAAGCAGTGTTGGATAACCGTCTGATTGTTTGTGTGAAAAGGCTTGATGGAAGTAAATTAGCAAGTACAAGCAAAGAAATGTATGAACAGCACATGGAATCAGTTGGTGGACTGAGGCATCCAAATCTTGTTCCACTCAGGGCATACTTTCAGGCCAAGGATGAGAGGCTTCTTATATATGATTATCAGCCCAATGGCAGTCTCTTCTCCCTCTTACACGGTAACCTTCTCTTCCTGCTCATTAGGAATCTGGCCTCGTTGTTGACTTACGTCGACTGTCTTGACAAATGAAAAATCTAAGAAAATAGCTCCCTTGTTCACTATCTAATTTGCATTTGCAGGGTCAAGATCAACACGATCAAAGCCACTTCACTGGACTTCATGCCTGAAAATAGCTGACGATGTTGCACAAGGACTGTGTTATATCCACCAAGCATGGAGGCTAGTCCATGGCAACCTCAAGTCCTCTAATGTTCTGCTTGGTCCTGATTTCGAGGCCTGTCTTGCTGACTACTGCCTTCAAGCTCTATCCAATTCACCTCCGGAAGATGACCCGGCTAACCTACCGTATAAAGCCCCTGAAACCCGCAATGCAAGTCAACAAGCGACTGCAAAGTCAGATGTTTATGCATTTGGGATTTTGTTGGTGGAACTTTTAACGGGAAAACCACCATCGCAGCACCCATTTTTGGTGCCTAATGACATGATGAAGTGGGTTAGATCACATAGGGAAGACGATAGTGGAGAAAATGATAGATTAGATATGCTTATGGAGGTGGCCATCGGGTGTATATTAACATCCCCGGAGCAAAGGCCCACTATGTGGCAAGTGTTGAAGTTATTACAGGAGATTAAAAAGGCTGTGTTAACGGACGATGGTGAATTCAACCCACGTACTACCGGGATGTCCTAGTTATTATTTTTGTAGATGACCATGTCCATGCCCATTCCCTTGTCCATGGCCAATGCATTTAGAAAAAGATATATTAGATGGATGAAAAACCAAGTGCGACCTACTTTTAGTCGCTATAATTCCGACACTATCATTACTTCTTTCATTGTCTTCTTGGTATGGTTTCTCCAATTATTATGGTGGTGGGTGTCCATCCTTTTTCGCTTTATTATTTTGGTGTAATATCTTCCAACAAGAATCAATACTGAATTGCCCATGGAAACTTGTGCAGTCATGAATTTTTCTTTTTCGAGAAGACTTATCTAACTGATATTTGCAGAGCCAATCCTGGCTGTTGTATATATATATAAAATTAAACTTAAGAGCATGCAGCCATGAATTTTAACATTGTTGTTGGTCGAATCATTTGGGGTGGATATGATTGCAAAACTTGATGTTGTTTAAAGCGTCATTTCATACTTAATCCCCTTTTAACTTCCCATTATTGGTTTGGCCGTGCAAGATGGTCCTAGACCTTGTTGGTTATGATGGAAAGAAGAGATGAGTTTTTATGTGAAGACTCAATCTAAAGGCACCCCAGATATATAGGAAGAGGCTGTAAGTATGTTTAGGAAAGCCCACTTGCAAAATTTTGGATATTAAAAGGAGCCCAGTTGATTTAAAAGCCCAAAGAAAAGTTGAAACCCAGATTGAACAGTGAATATTTTGAGAGGAACGAAGAGAAAAAGGAGTGGTGGCTCTGCAGAATTTGCTGGAATCCTCTAGCAACCGATACTCTTAAAATAATTACAGAAGGAAGCCGGATCTCAGGGGCATCTGCAGATGTTTCGTGACTGAGTAGATAAGTATAAATTAAAGCTGGAGGTAAAAGAAAAAAATTAAAAAAAAAAACCTAGATACTGAACTAGAATGACAGATGGTATGGATCATCGAACGGATGTCGAGATGATTGAAACGGAGACCGTCACGGCAACTCAGCCGCATCAGAACCAAAACGACTTTGCAACGGAGTTGCTCACATTGGCTCGCCAACTCATTAATCAGGGCAAGCATTCTCAGGCGCTGCAAGCCGTAAGTAATTTACATTTGCTTCATATTTATGTTTATAATTTTTTTGTTTCAGTTTCATGAAAAATATCTGAATTTTTTTTTCTTAAAGATAATATTTCTTATCAAAATTTGCTGACGAGCATCGATATTGTTTCCTTTGGCATTGATCAGACAAATGGAGATTATTAGGTCACTGTTTGGACTTTGGAAAGTGGTGGTTAGGCTGTGAAGTTGTAAAATTGCTTAAGCGAGAAATTTCCCTTCTTTTTGCCTGTTTAAAAGGAGTCATATGATAGCACTATTTTATTTCTGACATCAAATTGGTGCTCTAATTTGTATTTTTGGCTTGTGTTTGTCTTTAGAGATGGCCAAATAACAACATCTATTTCTAGTTTTCTGTGGATATTATGCTTTCATTGGCATAACCTAATCAGAAATTGAAGTTATAACTAATGGTCGGAACAGGTGGTGATGGCCATGAGAACCAAAGGTGGGGAGGAAGCTGTGTTTCAGTCTCTTCACCAAGCTCGTGAACTGTACCGAAGTAGACTGCAGGAAAACTCAGCTGTAGATCAGCTGGCTGCTTTATTTGCTGAGTGTGTGGTTGCCGAAGCTCAGCCTTTAAATGTTGAACCACCACCATGTAATCTTGCTTCTCCATCACTTGCTGCTGATGCTGATGGAACTTCTATACTTGCCGAAACTGGTCGCACACAAATTGTGTTGGACGCATTCTCTGATGGAAGCAGCTTCATCTGTTTACAATGTGGAGGTCTTGTTAGTATCCATCGCAGAGATGAGCACTATGCATACTGGTGTTGCAAACTCTGATGCAATGTTATGCCTAATGTATATTTCCTCAAACTCGATCTGATGCATGCACCCCTAGAACATTATTATCATGCTGTTGTTGTACCTTTCTTGCCACTGACTGCATATTGTCCCATTACACACTATTGTCAAAAATACTGTGTTTGGTTACTCCGAGATGATTGGCCGATTTAGAGATTAGAGGCAGCAGCAGTTCAAAGGAAAGAGGGTAATGAAAAATTATGCCCATTTTAGAGCATTTGAGGATCTTGTATTCTTGCAGTAGCTACCATTATAAAAATAATGCTGAGTTATATATTATCAACAAATGGTTTGTGTCATATTAGTGTATTTCATATGGCTTGTAGTAAATGGTTTGATACTAGTGTTTTAGTTTCAGAGGTGTTGCTTTTTCTTCTTTTTTCAAGTCATATTCGAATCTGTCTAGTAAGTGAATTACTTAACTATTCCTCCTTTTGTCACGTCTCTCTTTTTATCTATGTCGAGATGAGCCATTAAATCAAAGCTCATATGTCTCCGAAACTGAAAAGAGAAGATGTAAGAAAAACCAGGCTCTTGCCTCTTCAATTTTCTGAATGGGAATGGCTTGGAGCTACAGGATGTGTAAGAGAAGGATATTGATACGGGAACCAATTTCTTATCCAACAAATGATATTATAGATTCACTAGAAGATTTTTTCATTTTGCTGTACTGTTATAATATTTACTAGCTACTTCACACCTTATAACAAAATTATTATTGTGCTTGCTTACACACAATAAACACCAAAACAAATTACACAAAACCTTGTAGGAATAAATCAAAAAGAAAATTGCAGACTGGACCTTTGATTTGATACAGATTTATGTGACTTTCTGGGAAGAGGATTACGCCCACCATGTGGTCTTATTGACAAAATGAACCAAACCAATAGAAGCCACGAGTGATATAAGCTTTTCATTCAACGATATCACTCAGATCCCGGGCATCATCACAATGCTATACGATACGCTCCCCATCTTGGTAATCACAGCAAAAATCTTCAAGACTACAAACTTCAACTTTTCCAGACTCAACTCAGCCAACAACCAATTTGCAAAGCTCCTAACCAGCAATTTAACTGCAACAAAAAAATTTAAGAAGTTTTAATGTTCTATGGCATGTAATCAGCCGGAAGTCAATCTTGCCATCCAAGCAGAACTGGTGTCAATTATTCAACTCTAGAACAAGAAAAATTTTGCTAGCAGTCATTATATCCAAAGAGAAGTCTAAAATATTAAATTATGGAATATGAAAAAAAAGTTGGTAGCCAGGTGCTTTTTATCTATAAATTTAATTGTGCAACTTATAAAAAAATGAATACTCTATGATGTCAATGCTGCATGCTACCAAAAATTATGTAAGAATGAATATGATATTGCACCAAAAATTACCTGCTCCCCATTCTCCGCGCTTCAATGTGCCATCGGTTGGGATCAGGCTTATTAGTCAGAGGTTAGTATACGGAAATAATAAGCTTGTGATCATGACCGCAGCACATCAACCTGCACGTGTCAGGGCCTGTGGACGAGGCCTTGCCCTGACCATTGTTCCATCACTATGCCTGATCAACTCAGAGAGTCTCCATGGCTTCTGCCATTTCCATTTAAATTGCAAATGCCATTGCTGATGGCTTCTCTTCCACCTCCATAGCTTCCCACCTTGTCCTACAGCTACTAATTTTTTCATTGACAGTTGCCCAAGTGGTACCATCTGCACAACAGCGAAGTTCACCATCATGGCCAAAGAAGGACAAGATATCCCAATTCAGTTATAAAGGATGGAAAAGGAGATGAACCTTTCGCTTATGATCTATGAATGCCGCTGACTCTGTCATTGAACCATTAGCAATGCCTGGTGTATATTTCAGCTGTTTCTGTGCCGGCACAGACATTGGAGATGGAGGACCACTCGCATCATCAGCAGAGTGTTTCAGTGAATTGTGTGTGTTCCCCTGTTCATGGTGAGCCCAAAGAATTAGACATAATAGATAAAGATTACAACCTCTAAAACATTAAAAAAAGTGCATTTTATTCCCACATTGGGAAAACCATAACAACACTCAGCAACAATGTAAAACCATATAAAAAACATCAAAGTCTGAAATTTTAGATGAGAAACCATCACATTAATGAACTTTCCTACAGAGATAAAGTCTTCAGGTTGAAAAGTTCGTTCTAAGATTGTGATGCAGATAAACAAAAGTGATAAGTGGGAGACAATCTCACCAAAGCTGATGTAGCCAATGCAATTGCAACAGCTTGCTCCCTCAATTTTAATTCCTTTTCTATTTCCTTTCTCCTTATCTCACTCTGTCGAAACAGACCTACAAGTTCTTTGAGCTGCTCTTTCATTTCCTTAATTTCTACTTCTTTCTCCCACAGTTGGCACCTGTTGTAAATGTACAGAGTTAAAGATTTTGATTCTGCAAATGAATTCTATTAACAATAAAATTTATTATTTATGGAACTGACAATTAAAATGGACATAATTAGCAGAATTATTTTGAGTAGACTTAGCATAATATAAAAGATCTGTTGTGCTTTTGCAAATTTGACGACAGCAGATCTTGCAGTACAATATGTTTGTAGTTTAGCCATCTTTAATTATTCATCCAATTTTTAGGCCAGGTGCATATTATTGAAAACTTGAATTTTCAACAAGCAAAAAATAGGACTTGTTATAGACATCAATGAAGGGAAAACGTAATAGTAGTTACCAAAAATATGGTGACTGAGTACCGATTCAGCAAGAGAACTACAAGTCTTGTGTAAATAAAGCAAAATTACTTCCAGGTCCTGCTCCAGTACATATTAACTGGATTCTCTGACATTTCAGGATAACCACTAATGTCAAAGGAATTGTTTTCTCTTTTCTGCATTATTGTCCACATGCCTAAAGTCCACCCCCTTTTGTTTATGTTAACTCTTCATTGTCTAATTTTCTTTTGTTTATTCTAGTGCTATAGGTAGCATCCCCTGTCCCTTCCCCTTCTTTTTTGTTTTGCAATTTTCCACTGAACAAAATTTTTTGCTGTAAATGTTGGAAAATTTTTTGAAATTTTCATCTATTTTGAGCAAAATTAGCCCAAGAGATTTATGTTCAACTGAAAATTCTATATCTTAATAAGACAAGTAAATTAAATGCCAAACAGAAACAAAGATGAAATAGTTTAGAGCATCACTATTTAGTAGAAAGCACCTTGTATCAGCAACGGAATTGAACATGTATTGAAGCAAATTCTTTGCATCTCCCATTGAACGCAACTGATTCCAACGTCCACGGTTAGTAAAGGCACGCTCGCGCTCTTCTGCCTCTGAGAGTTGTGAAGCCATTGCTACAAGTGAATTAGATGATATACTCAGCATGTTCTCAAGTGAAGATATTCTAGCCATTCTCGCATTTGGTGACATGGAGGATGCTCTGAACAAGCAGTAAAAACACATTAACTTTCTAACTGTTCTTCATCAACCTCAGACCAGGGAAAAAAAAAAAAGATAGAAAGATGGAATTGACTGGAATAAATTATTCCACAACTTATACCTAGCAAACCCATTTTTCCCCCTTGGAGGACTAAGTCCCTTTGAAGCAAACTCATCCACTTGCTTCAGTACAGCCAACTCTTCTCCCAGTGCAGCTCGCCTGGAGATTAAGCAGTAACTAATATAAGAACTGGGAAGGGTTTATTGGTACCACAATTATTACGTATATGAATCAAGCACATACACTTGGCTCTGCTTCTCATATTCAAAACGAACTTCATGTACATTCACCATGACTTCTAGCTCATGATCCAGCCAACGTTGTAAGGATTTCTCATTGCTCTATCAACATAAATTAAGTCAAAATTAAGGTAAGACTTATGTTGAGCAAAAATAGAACTTATTATCCTGAGAAGTGTAGGGAGAAATCATTACCAGCCCATTTGTTCCATTTCCATTGGTAATAGCTGGAACATGGCATAAAATTAGCAAATTGGAGCATAAATATGAAGGTACCTAAATCTAAAAATCCCAAATTTCTGGTAACATATAGCTTCTCCAGTATGGTAACTTACCTGAGTTGTCTCTGGCAGAAGATTTACGCGATTCAAGCAACTCTTTTAACCTCTTGGTAGCCATTGCAGCCTCTTCTGTCTTTCTTTGAAGAACCTGAAGGAAAGAAGGTTTTTCCATATAAACTGCTGCATATTATTTTTTGATAAATTATAACTCAGGGAAAGAAGAGAGACGTGCTCACCAATTTCTGACGTTGATTCAAAGCTTGCAATTTATGCCTTTCATACTCGTTTCTTCTTCCCTCCTTCCGCAACTGTTTTACCAAACCAATTCTTAATTAGCATATGAAAATAAAATATAAAGCAAGCAAAATGTTAAAAAGAAATTTCAGTTACAATCAATTATCAAAAACAAGTTATATGTCTGTCTCTCACCATATTCAAAAGCAAAAACACAACTAAACCATAAATTTCCTTATTTAACCTCTAAAACTATATTCCTCCTCACCGCTCAATACAAATTAAAATAATAAGTTTTCTCAATTAATACCTTTGACTATAAGCGATCAGGTTAACAAGTAACACAAGGGTAAATCCAAGTTTGCATGACATAAATTGCCAAATTGTTGATTTTCCAGAATATTTACTCAGACTTATAATCATCCAGTAGCTCACCAATTAAAAAAAAAAAGGTTAGACAAAAATTGTTCATCTTCTCCATCTGCCAAATACAATTGATTGTCTTCTATTGTTATGCAACATAAAGGTCAGAAATAGCTCATCGGCAAGACCAAAATAGAGGTGCTATTGTATAACTTTTGTGAAATTATATAATATCCCAAATGAAGACTAATGCACCTGTAAGAGTTCCTTCTCTCGAGAGGCTTTCCACTGACGAAATTGTTCTGCCTCTTGTTTCATTCTTTGTTGCAGTTGAACCTACAGAGAGAGAGGAAAGAAGAAAACTATAAAGGTTATGACAATTATTACGTAGGGGACTTAAATGCCAAATGAGATTTAACCTTTTGAGCCTTTATAGATTGAATTTCATCTTGCAAGCGCTTTGCTGCCTCGTCACTCTTTTGTTTCTGCTTTAAAAGTTGAACCTGATTCTCTTGTTTTTTCTTGAGATCCAGAATCTGGTATTTAGTTATGAAGATTGTTTAATATTTGAATATGTTGTGTTTTATAATCAAAAAGTATATGGAACTTGGGCTACAGCCTAATTCACCTGTGCCTCAAGTGATTTTAATTTTTGGGCATGGACATCCTGCATTTTTTGTGTTTGCCCATCAGAACTGGCAGCAAGATTTTCAACTTCAGCCAACAAACGATCTCTTTCTTGCTGCAGTAATAAAAAAGGCTCACAAATGAAACAACAATAATGAAATTTCGAGGGAGAACAATAATGACTTCCAAATAACTTCATTTTAACCTGCACAGCCAATTTTTCTTCCTCCAATTCCGATATTTTCTTTCCAAAATGTTGCTTGAGTGCCATGGTATCAATTCCACCAAAAAGTTTCATCTCTGACTGCTCAGACACCAAAGGTGATGTGAGGTAAAAAATAAAGAACATGTACTTCTAATTATCAAGAGTGCTGGCAGTAAAAAGAACTATAAATACAGAAGAAATATAAATGCAACTTCATTTTAAACAATAAAACAGATTAATGTACTCACAATCGACCATACACCTTTTCTTATTTCTCTTTTAACAGGGAAGAAAATCCACATAAATAAAACAGAAAATTATCAGCTCTCTCTTTCCTGGCATCCCAAACTTTCCCAGGAAAAATCAACAAGATTAAATTGAACTGCAGTATTTTCTCATTGTCGTTCCTCAATATGTAGAACTTCTGGAGTAAGAAATGTAATTTTCCAAAAGTTACAAAAAGTACCAAGGATGTTCAAAATCCAATCCATTCAAATGAAACATATCCAATTTTGATTAGTTTTGTGATTTAATTGAATTCGAATTTCATTTTATACAAATGGATCTTGATTCAAAATTGAATTGGATTGAAAAATCTAAAATCTAATATATTTGGATCAGATTAGATGTAGTAAAAAATATTTGTTCTGAAACACCCCTAAGAAGAACACACATGTATATAGTAAAGAAATAAAGTTTTAAGATTATATAAATTTCATACATATAGTGATGAAATAAAGTTTTTATATGATATAAATTTTATTGTCAATGCATGGTAGAATAACTTGAACAGAAAATACCTCTTTCTCCTCTAACCGTCTATTCAACTCATGGAGCTCTTTGTCCATAGAATTCTGGAAAAGCGTGTGCTCCCACTCCTTTGCAACTTCATCAATTTCCGTGGAATCACCTAACAAATTTGGCAATGGTATTCTAATTATCACATTCTCCAACAAAGTAAATTTGAATTTGTATAACACAAAATATTGAAGCCAGAGGGATTGTAACAAAAATAAAATGAAAAATATGCCACAACAAGAATTAAAGCTTGCCCAGTCTTACTAATGTGAAAGGAAGTATTTTTCACAGAGGAAACCCAAGGAGTGCCATACCTATCATAGTTTCACCCATTTGATAATCAGTTTGCTCAACAGTATTCAAGCTTCTTTTAAGCCCATCACTTTTCATAGGACATGGACTACCATCCTGAGAAAGACAAAGCATAAATTTGTGTATCACACATAAGTCAAACCTACAATGCTTGAGGATATTGATATTCCATGAAATTGAAATAAACAAAACGAAAAAAAGGTTGCCGAATTATCCCATGATATAAGTAATAAAAGGAAAAAAGCAGAAGTTCCAGAAGGAACAGCTACTTTTACATACTTGAGCATCTGTTTCACGCTGGTCTACAACAGTACATCTAGTGCGGTATTCATGGAGTTCTCGGCAAAGATCTTCATTAGCAGCTTCAAGCCAAGCAATCCTTTCCTTCAGAACCTAGAGAAATGTTTTATAAGGCATACGTAATTGAACAATATGAAACTCTCTCCACAAGGAAATTCAGTCATCTAATACAAGCAATCCATTAATTCAAACCTGATACATAAGTGCTAAATAGCATCCATAACTGATCCAACAAAATTGGTAATTACCAAAAAAATTGAGGATGATGAACTAATTAAATATTTATCTAATGGTTACTGGAAAATTGGAAATAAAAGTTGACAGAACCAAATACCTGTACTTCATCTGATGAAGATTGTCCACCACGGGCACAAAGTTCGGCCTGTAAATACTCTAGCTGTTGGCGCATTTTTATCATCTCACTGGACATAGGATCTCTGTTGACCTATTAAAGATAAAATTCAATGACAGAAATGAATGTATCATACTCTCATAAAGTAAGCATACTTCTACAAAAATTAGAATAATTCTCTGAAAACTCTTACAACAGGCTTATTTTGGATATTTCGTGCACGATTTGCATATTTAAGTGTGTTAAGGGTTTCCTCAGCATTAATATCGGCAGGACTAATGCAGGCTGTAGAAGGTAAATTTTTAATGTTAGGAATAGCATGATAAAATCCCAAACTTAGGTTAGAGAATGTGAATCACAAAAAAGAACAGAAACGCAATTATAATGAACAATGTAAGTTAAAAGATTGACAAACTATGACAAGTATCAAAATCAGAAAAAGAAAATTACCAATCATAACAGTTCTGCTGTTACCACCAAGCGAATCCTGCAAAAGTTCATGAACCAAGTTGATACATTGAAAATATGAAAGCATTTAAATTGAAAATGAAGTACTAAAAACATGAAGAAAAAAACTATTCAGAGCCTGTTCCATACTTTTAAATAGATTGCATCATCATCCTTATTGCTTCTGACCAATTAAAACAAGTCACATATCCTCACAATCAAGTTTCAAACAGTAGATTCATGGTGACTCTTAGCTGGGAACATGACTATTTATTTCAGTACCCATCCTTAATTCAACCCTGAGATAACAGTCATTAAACAGTCTAATAAATCATATACTTGTATACAAATTTGTTTGTTAATGGTTACTAAAATTCTATATACATTTCAACTTCTATTAATACCACAAATCAATGGTGGGAAGATTCCGTAGTTAGTTTGAAGTTCTTAGTACAGAAATCTCTTATCAACAGTTCAATATTTCTCATCCATGTTACTTTGTCACATCATAATGAACAAGATAACTGATCCATTGTAATAAACTCTTCAAATATGTCATACCTGCAAAAGCCTAGTAAGTTTGCTGTCACGATAAGGAACATGTACACCTTCTTTTCGTCTTTTTTCATCACCAAGCGCACTGATAACATTACCAAGTGCAAGAAGGCCCTTATTGATGTGAACTCCTATTTGAAAAATTAAAGTTCTATTACTACGTTTGATCAAGAAGCAGCTTAAGATTCACAAGTGATCAACATCTCCACCAACCTTCCTTGAAACGCAAACCATCAGAACCGGTTCTTTTGGCCCTCTCTGATCCAGCAAGATCAACTAAATGCAATTTGGCACATAGATATTCTTCATTCATGATTTCATTAGGACTGCTTTCACCCAGGAAAACTGGATTGTGCTTACGCATTTGCTCTAAGGTGATTGTAAATATTGCATGTGAACGACTATACAAAGGCATACCAGAAAACATAATATGTTATTGAAACCTATGATAATTGCTGCACTTTTAACAGTAAGTATACATTTAAAGGCCATGTTTCCAAACCCATCATATCACAGTTGAAAAGTTCCTAATAGGAAAGAAAATTAAAAGATACAACTCTATGCATGATTCCCTTAGATCCAAATATAAATATTAGATAGCTTTCTTAAATATTATATATCACAAACTTTTCTCCTATATGATATGAATTTGTTGTGTTTGTTTATTCTAAAAATCCAAAACCTTGTTATGCAGAGGAACAGATTTAAAGGAGAATTATAATATTTTTGGATATTGGTTAAAACCATGTGAGACTCTCCAATCAATTATTTTCAGCAGGTAAGGTTTTCTCAAGACAGTCCATGAATCCAAAAGTGACAAAAGATTACATATATGATGTATATATTATATTTACCATGTTAAATGAATTAAAGTTTTGAAAGATAATTGCTTGGAAAAAATAATGAATTATCAAACAGCAGTAGCACCTATCCACAAATTGTACAAGTAAGATGCATAATTAACCTTGACTGATTGTTCATGTTCGTACTCCCTGTTGCCCTGCTCAATGATCCTTGCTCTAGACAGGCAGCCATTTCTTTTAGTGAACTAACACTAACTTCAGTAGATCCAGCCAGTGTAATAACTCCATTTGATGTTTCACGGATTTGTATTGGTGGTTTTCCAGGGACAGTTACTTTTCCTGCATGCCCATTTGCAGTTTCTGGTTTGTTCAAGCAAGTGGGGTCCAGCAAATCTCGTACTTCTTCTTTTAAAATCTTTCAATTGCAGGTTTTTAGTTAGACATTTATCACAAGGAGGATTCTAAAATCTAGTGACAAACAATATTATAGGGAAAAAAAAATAAAAATATAAACAAAATGCTTTTGTTGTCGGGGACACTTTACACACCCAAATGCACAAATCTGATCTGACGTGAAGTCATTATCAGTAACAAATATGTTTTGCATTCAGATTCTAAAATTTTCCTAATTTTGTTCAATGACAGATTGAATGCTAAATCATAGTTCTCCCTGTAACATGGATGTTTTTTGGCTGCTAGGAACACTGAAGCTTAGACATCTTTTATAAAGATCCGTTATTATGCAAATTGACTGACATTTGCACCTAACTTAATCTTCTAATAGAACAGTCCCTAAACTAAAATTATACAGCAAAATCATACCATAGAGCCTGAAGATATCAAATAACTCTTAAAGAAGGAATACAAACCTCAATAAAGGAAACGTGCAACTGGAATTCAGTCAGATGTTTTGAAGTTTCAATTTTGTTAAACAAAACATTCATAACTTGAGGAATTATTCCAGTTTGGCATCCATCTTTAAAGCCAGTGCCCATTGTATATGTTTTCCCAGATCCTGTCTGTAACATATAAAAATGTCAACTGGAAGATAACTATTTCCTAAACACACATAATATTTGCTACAGCTCTGTGGTTTGCCATGAGGGATTAACTTACCTGACCATAAGCAAGCACCGTAGCATTATACCCTTGGAACAAACCATCGACAAGAGGTGCAATGCATTCTTCAAACATAGCAGATGAAGGTGAACCAGTGCTCCCATATACATGATCAAATGTGAATGAATGTGTCCCAATTTGTACCTACAGCAAAGTCATATCAGGAATGTAACTTAGGAAACTTGTAGATATAGTTAGTAACATGTAGTTCAAAGGCACTGGCAACACATGAACAGGCGTTGAAAAAATATATCATAAACACGTATTTAATAAACCACAGCTATGGACAAAACAAACTTGTGTGAACAGAGACCTTTCTCTGCAATTCATTGCTAAAGGCTACTGACTCTTCTTTTTAAGTGAAACTATTATTAGTCAGTATACATCAGCATACAATACTTCACATGAGTAGAAATTACATATATCGATATGAAAATATGAAATTCCAAATAAAGATACTGAGAGGAATATTAGCAAAATTCTATGCACAGCTACATCAGAAGATGCTATATTATGTCCACTCTTTTCTGGAGAAAGTACAACTAAATTGGGTATTTTGAACTGTCTATCACCCCCTTGGCCCCTTCAAAGAGAAAGACAAAACAGTGACGTTCCAGAAAGGCACATAGGCTTTTACATAATCTTGCAACAAAATTCAAAATTGCATAATAAAATCCAAAATGAAAAACAATTTACTTACAACATAAAAGCTAACCAACGAGTAAGAAGGCTAGAATTCCAAAGACATCAAGACTTCACATTACAGTTCCTTTTTCATTTGCTTCTTAAGAAATTTTAGCCAGGACCACTTTGGCACTAAACTGATAACAAATAGCCTATCACTCATATATCCATATCAGAAAATTCAACATAAGGCTCTGCATAATGGACTGAATAAAAATGTGCGGTTATTTGAATCGTTACATAAACAAAGACCATCACTAAAGAATAGCTAGATTGGAATTGTAAAAGAACTAAACTTATTAAAATACCCGATGGATTATTCCGAAAACTTTTCAAATTTCACCCGATTTTTTGTAATTTTGACCTTATAATTAAAACAACGAGTAATGACTTGAATTCTTATCTCTAGAAGACGTACAGAAAACACTCTTCACCGTCAAACATGCAAGATGAAGTGTTTAGCATCCTAAGATCTAGATCTTTATAGATTTATGAATCAAAAACTCTAGATAAACATACACTAGAAGAACTATCCACTGAAATATAGTAGACTGAACCGGCCACGATGATTCGTGCACATTAAATTCACAATCCATTCCGAGCTTTCACATTCTCACAACTGAGTGCATACCTGAGGCTTCCCAGGAATGACAGTGACGCAATCTTGACAGCCATGCGCACGCTCATCACCGATGAGTGGCCGCACGTGAACAGCAACCTTCACACAACAATCCTCTCCACCACCGCCAGTTTCCATACGAAGCAGCTAAAGATAGCAACAAATTTACTCACAATTTTGGAGGCAGTAAAACCAACAAGAATGAGCTTTATCTAAATGTCTACAAATTCAATCTTTGCGATTAACCGTTCTCATTGCCTGAGAATTTGGAGAATTTCAGAACAAGAAAGTGATAAAGCAACAGCACTGGAATGATAGAAAGTATGAGTCAAGTTTCAGACAACGTATTGTAAAGAGCGTTTCACCAGAAAAAAAAAAAAAAAAAAAATTAAGACATTTGAGAGAGGGAAGGGTAGTTGAGGAATTAACAAAATGGACAGCGAAGGCAGAGAAGTGTCTGGCAACAGTTAACCGCAGACAACAGCCACTATCATTTTCCTTAGGCTGCACTGCACCACAAACAGAGTGTAAACTTTCATGACACTCTTTCCAATTTTACCCTTGTTTTGACACAACGGCTCGCCCCCGCCTTCCTTCACGGTCTTGTCCCCGTTTTCTGGAATTGTGTTATTACCTTTTGACCCTTTTAAGTCGACGTGTAATATGTATTTGTTCATTTAGATTTTCATTTTGAAGGTCTGAGTGAAGCCCCGTATTACGATGGTCGCGAGCCATGATTGTCCCCAGAATACAGTAGAAAAAAGAGATGGCAAAGCACACAAAGCCACGTGATTTGGAATCATATACGATTCGTGGAGAAATTTTTGGGCACGAGGAAGATTCATATACATGTTAAAGATGACTTCGCCTACCGACTAACTCCCCCTTTTTTGCATGTGCTATACCTATAAAATAATTTGTGGTAGTATAAACTTGGTATTTGTATTTAAACAAGAAAATAAATAGACCCGCATATACTATAAATGCCATTAAATTTGGAAAAATTAAGAAAGTGGTATTGGAAAGACAAATGAAGGGGGAGGAGGGAGGGAAAAAAGAGACCCACACATTAGACATAGCCAGCTGGTGGTCTCCCATCCTCACATGGTCAATATACTTAGTGGAGGCCAATCTAAACTGGGTCAGAAGATGGTCCCTTCTCTTTTTTTTTTTTTTTTTACCCTGATTTTGTAGCACTTGGAAAATTGGTATTTTGCAACCCACACGCCAATCCAGAGGACATCTATTTCCGTATCTATTCTTGCGGATGACCTAACATTTTGATTTTACTCTTTAGATTTAAATGATCATTAAGGCCTTTCAGAACCTATTTCTTTTTCTTCTTCTTCTTTTTTTTTTTTCCTTTTCTGGTTAATTTGTCACTTTAGAGTGACACATTTTGTCACCAAGGATTTCAATCACCACACACCCTTTTCATTCTCTGATCCACAGCTTGTAACAAAACTTGAATTATAATCAATTACAGCGTTTCGATTTCCATGTTAGTTTCAGTTCGAACTTCAATCAAACAAATTTTTAGAAGAGTTAGTTTCATGGGAGCAACCAATCAGGCTAGTCCTTGCCTGCCATTGATAGGGCGGCTTTGGCAGCCCATGTGTAAAGCTATAGCATGTTATTCGCTGAGCGTTGAAGGTTGTTGCATTAAGTGGTCGTTAAGAGCTAGAGCTGAAGCAAGTAATGGAAGCAGATAAGGAGGAACATCAATTACAAGAAAAACAAGGACATGACCCGACACTCCACTGCCACTGTTTACATGAAAATGTCACTGACATGGTTTGACAATGATACTGGAAATATAAGATTGTAACTTAAGCTGGGCTAATTAGTTGCATAGAGCCTAATCAAATGTCAAATCGTTTGATTTTTTTATTGGGTTTTTTTTCTTTTTTGAATTAGAAGTTTGATAAGATTTCCCTACCGACCTTTTGTGGTGGGCCTTAGTTCAATGTTTCCATTTCTATGCAAATGTGACATATTTCCTAATGGATCTTATTTAGGGAAGAATTTACCCCAAGTGTCACAGATAAAAAAGAAGGCTGCAAGCCGAGGATTCCTTTTCTTGATGCGGTAGATGGACTGCAAGTTAAGCAACCTGCTGGAAAAACCACAGGAGAAGAATGAGGAAAATAGAGAAAGCGTCTCTAAACGCAACGTTTCCTTTTCACAACCTAATTCTTCATTCATTGGATTTTCCTATTTTCGACCGTTAGTTTGGACGAGCACCAAGCAACCACAGAGAGGAGACCCCATTTTCAAGTGTTGTGGATGATGGATTTTTTGTCGTGGCATTGTGGCCTGTTTTACAATGACACCTACTAGGCATTTACGGATTTACCCTTTAAACAAATTCTGTTGAGATTGAGATTTGGTATTTCTCACCTCAGTGCCATACCCTTTAATCAATTTTCCCAACGGATAAGTGCTTGAAATTTTTAAAATTAATTTTTAAATTTCATAATTTAGTGAATTAATTGGTACCACTGGCTGCACGTGACTGAACAAAATTTAATCCATATTTAACGATTTGTCCACCAAGTGATTTATTTATTCCCATCCACAATTCTCCTGCTTCAACAAGCTTTTTTCAAGGGATTTGCAGCACATGACCCTGGCTCCTTTACATTAAAAAAAAAAAAAAAGAAAAGAAAAGAAAAAGCTAAATGACTATTTTGCACCCAAGTTTTGATAAATGGAAAATCTTCACAGATTAAATTTAGAAATAAAAAAAAAATTCACTCGCCTATTAAATTTATTAATAAATTCTGATAATTTTTTTACAATTATTAAAAAAATAAAAATCCCTCAAATTAAATAACATGTTATACTCAAAATTTTATTAAATATTGTTTTATTTTAACTTACATTAATTAAAATTATGTATAATAAAAAAAAATTTATATGTTAATGATAAATAATTATTTGTTGTGATAACCTATAAATTATGAAATTTTTGGAGGGTTTTTAAAATTTGAAAAAAAAAAAAAAAGGAATGCTTATATGAAATTTTAAGAAAAAATTGGGTGTTTAAAATTTTTTAAATTTTAATATATTTTATAGCAGTTTTAAAAATGATAATTGTATCTCATAAAACATAACTAGTTTAAAGTATAAATATTATATTATAAAACAAAATTTTGAGCTAATAATATATTTTAAAAAATATGAATAAAAATGATAATTTTTATAATAAAATTGAAAAAATATCATTTATTCTGAAAAAATTTAAAAATAATAATAATAATAATAATAATATTTACATCTCAACCATATTTCTATCATAATATTTATTTAAAATAACATAAATATTTTTTTACCGTTAAAACTAACAATTAATTTTGTAAAAAATTTAACAGCTGGGAATTTGTTATTTGATCAAAGCTTGAGTGGGAATTACTCTTTTGTCCAATATATGTATATACATTTGGATGCATGTATATGTTCTCAATCACCAACTTTTGATCATTGCCTAGCATTCTCATTTTACAATTACAAAAAGCAAGTCTTGCCACCCTTATTAAACTACCTTGTCCTATCTGAGTATCCAATCCCATACTGAATATTAATCTGTGAAGTACAATTAACATGATCTAAGGTTTCATAGGGGGAGATATGAAATGATTCCAAAGGGCATAATTACATATCATTGTGGCCCTCTTGTCAACCAAAGCGAATATATGCAAACCAATTGTGTTTCCTTTAGTTTTATCCCTTTTCTTCCCTTTTTTTCTTCACCATCATACGTTGTCTTGGACATAAACTGCAACGCTGCTTATTGCCAAAGCCGTCTCTCTCGTTTAAAGCTACGACGTTTGAACTTTAAGAGAGTGGCTGGAGACATGACATGTGCCGCGCACATGCAGCACTGGTAAAGCCTCCTAAAAATATCGGGCCGAAACATGAGTGTGACCCAACAAAATTGTTGGGTTGGGTCCGGGGATGTCACCGGGGCGGATTGGGTTGGGTACTGAGAAATTCGTGCCTCTCTTATATGAAAATTCAAATGTGTCCCTTCTATTCTTAAATTCAATTCCAAATAACGCAAAAGACCAAAGGCCCACCCAAGTTTCCTTAAATGAATTTAAAAAACTAAATACTCACCCTTTATGTTATGAACAGACCATCGTATCTTCAGTAAAAATAAATAATATTAAAATTATAATTAATTTTAATATAAAACAAAATTAAATAATAATAACAAATTTTAAAATTAACTTAATTAGATAACCGTTTTTAATCATAGGATACCATTAGTAACTAGATTTGATCGTTTCTATCATAAAAAAGTTAAAACGGCCAACATATTTAAAAAAAGTTATTTTTGGCCATTTTAGATGATAAAGGCTATCAGATTTGGTTTTCTCTATTAAATATAATCATATTTTTAACAGTTATATATAGTCACTTCCTTCATTAAGATAGTCAGAATTAACTGTCAAGAAAAACAGGCGGTTGTTTATTTTTAAAATTTTTATTAATGATTATTTTTATAAAATTAATTTTATTATTATTAATATTTTTATTTAAAAAAATAAAAATACTCAGCCAAAAACACAAACCCCATTACCCACATATATCAACACAAAAGCCTACAAACAATTCGAAATGAATTCAGAAATTTCTTTTACTGCGATTGCACCTCCAGTGTTTGACGGAATAAATTATCAAATATGGGCTATTAGAATGGAAGCCTATCTTGATGCAAATGATCTCTGTGAAGCTGTTGAAGAAGAATATGAAGTCCTTCCACTGCCAGAAAATCCAACTATTGCACAAATCAAAAATCAAAAAGAGAGGAAACAAAGAAAATCGAAAGCAAAAGCAAACTTGTTCGCAGCTGTCTCACAAACCATTTTTACCAGAATAATGACACTGAAAACAACCAAGGAAATTTGGGATTTTTTGAAAAAAGAGTATGAAGGAAATGAAAGGGTCAAAGGAATGCAAGTGCTAAATTTAATTCGAGATTTTGAGATGCAAAGGATGAAGGAATCTGAAACAATCAAAGACTATGTCGACAGACTCCTTGGCATAGTCAATAAAGTAAGACTTCTTGGTACTGATTTTTCTGAATCAAGAATAGTTCAGAAAGTTCTAGTTACACTTCCTGAAAAATTTGAAGCTACAATTTCAGCCCTAGAAAACTCAAAAGACCTTTCAAATATCACCTTGACAGAAATATTAAATGCATTGCAGACACAAGAACAAAGAAGATTCAATTGGCAAAAGGATCTGACTTTCAATAAGGGCTGTAAGTGGTAGACAATCAAAAAGGTCCGTAAAATACTTCCAGACATTGGCATTTCCATATTTTCTCAAGCATTCATCATAAAACCCATACACTTGTGTTATTTGCCGGCTTTCATGATTTCCTCTAAGGATTGTAATTCTATCTCGGTACCGAACTTTCAGTGCCACCAAAAGCGTAACAGTCTCTACTGAATAGTACCCACGATCTACGTAATCACCCATGAACAGATAATTGGTGTCCGGAGCATTGCCACCTATGCGAAAAAGCTCAATTAGATCATAGAACTGTCCGTGAATATCTCCGCAAACGGTGACGGGACACTTGACTGGCTGCACGTTCCACTCCTCCACCAAAATCGCTCTCGCTTGATCGCACAGAGTCTTCACCTCCGCCTCCGACAATGGCTTGCACTCCATCAAGTGGTCGATCTGCCTATCCAGATCCCCGTGCGACGGCATCGTTTCAGACCACACCAGATCCACGAATCAATAGATTGAAAACCTAAACAAATATTACAGCCGTAGGGTTTCCGATTAACGAAATGAATTGTTAAGACGGTCGCCGCGATTTCGATCTTTCTGTCATTGATTCATCACAGTGGTTTTTTAATTTAATTAATTAATTTAAAAATAATAATTTGTTGTGTATATACGAATGATTTGTGAACGGGAAAAAAATGGAGGGGAAGAAGGGGGAGAGTGAAATGAAATACAAATACAAATACAAATGCAAATGAAATGGTGGACTTTTGGCATTTAAGGAAACCTTAGGTGGGCCTAGGGGTTTGGCCAACACAAAATCATATTTTATAAGATAATTCAGAACCTAAAGTACTTTAGATATCTTAAAAAATTCGTAAAACATAAAATTAAAATAATATATTAATATATTTAAAAATATAAGAAATAGACGAATATATCTTCGAGGCCTCGTCACAGTGAAGCTTCCAAGTCGCGTAAGCCTCGACTCGACCTTAGAATATTGTAAGTCAATATCGTTTCAATTTCATAAACTAAAATTTGTTTTTTCTGCAGAGAAAGAGGCGAGGCGATTGATATCGTTAGTTCATCATCATCATAATGTCTGGTGGTATCGCACGTGGCCGTCTTACCGAGGAGCGAAAATCGTGGCGCAAGAATCATCCTCATGTAATTTTTCTTCAATTCTTACTCTCATTGATAGCTATTTTCATTTTTGTAGGTCTATTTTTCCTCCATAGAATTTTGTTATTAACTATCTCTTTGATTTCGTCTTTTAGGGTTTTGTGGCCAAACCTGAAACGGCTAAAGATGGCTCCGTGAATTTGATGGTCTGGGAGTGTATTATTCCTGGCAAGGCCGGGGTCAGTGGTTTTTTTTTTTTTTCCTTTAAAAGCTGGGTTTGATTTTTTTAGTGAGATAAGGTACCCTAGTTTTAACTCTTGAATTGCCGGACTATAAAGGAGAATTCTTAGAAGAAATTAGCTGTGTACTTTTGCCTTTTGGATGGTAACATGTTGTTAAATTGAGACTAACGTATTTCATACTTCCATTTATAATATATGCCCGTTGGGTCTGTGGAGCTATAATTCCTTTTCATTTGATACTCTCGTTTGTTGTGGCACTAACGTTTCTTGTTGCATTTGTAATTAGGATCGTACAATGTTTAATTTGTGCGCACATTGCTTCCATGAATATCATGGTAATTTGTCAAAGATTATCAGATTTCATCCTTTGGGATGTTAGCATTATCAAATGGAGTTTGAGAAGCATATTTTAGTGACATCTATAGCTATTTCTTCTGCGTTTATGCTCTGGTGTTTTACATGTGTTGGTGGACGGAAAGAGAGATAATGAATTAGACTTTGGTGTTCAACTTTTAGGGATACATGAAATTGCTTATTATTTAGTGCCAATGGATACTGTTACTGCATCCTTTGAGCTTTATCGACCTTTCTGATTTTACAGACTGATTGGCAAGGTGGCTTTTTCCCACTTACTCT
The DNA here is from genome assembly GCA_026122585.1 of Anacardium occidentale. NCBI lineage: Eukaryota > Viridiplantae > Streptophyta > Magnoliopsida > Sapindales > Anacardiaceae > Anacardium > Anacardium occidentale. Next base: position 138,806 of record JAJEJH010000024.1, read on the forward strand.
CCACTTCAGTGAAGATTACCCAAGCAAACCCCCAAAATGCAAGTTTCCGCAAGGTTTCTTCCACCCCAATGTCTACCCTTCTGGAACTGTATGCCTGTCAATCCTCAATGAGGACCATGTATGCTCTTCTCTGCTTTCTTTGTACTTGTAAATCATCTCTTGTAATGGATTAGTTATATCATCAGTTTTGGCTAATAGGGAGTTTTCTGTAGGGGTGGAGACCAGCCATTACAGTGAAGCAAATCTTAGTGGGCATTCAGGATTTGCTGGACCAGCCTAATCCTGCTGATCCTGCACAAACTGATGGGTATCAACTTTTCATCCAGGTCTTTCTCTATTCCTATAAGATTGCAATTCTTAATTTAGCTTCACTGTCTTCTTCTTGTTCTTGAAGAAATAAAACTTTCTAATCAATGTGTCATTGCAATTTTAAGGATCCTACTGAGTACAAGAGAAGGGTGCGGCAACAAGCCGAGCAGTATCCACCTGCTCTATGATGTATGCTTGCTATGCTGGATAAGAGTAACTCATTCATATCTCCTGCATTGTATAAGTCTAACTCTCTGTGCAAGAGTGGAGCAACTTAATTATTAGTAGTAGTTGAATCTTTTCTTTGGGCATAATTATTGCCTATTTTCTGTTAAGAAGAATGTTTTTGTAAGATGTCTGGAATATCTTCTATATTACTAAGGATACCCTTGGGGATGGTGTGAAATATGCTAACAGTGTATGACGGTAAGAGTTCGTTTTCTAATTAAGTATATGAAGTATAAGTTAATTTACTATAAAAAAAAAAAAAAAAAGTCAAAAGTGATTTGATGCTTTACTTAATTGTATTTGTTATGACTGATGCTCGTTTAATATAATGTATCTTTCAGTATAGTGCATGTACAATTGCAGAAAGAAGAGTTTAGGTTCAAAGAAGTTGATTTGCTTTAAAAACCCTATATTCTTGCCCCTTAGAGGAAGGATGTGTTAGAGGGTGGCAGCCTTCAGGAAAGGTGCAAAAATAGAGAAAACAAGGAGTGGCCCATGTGTGTGCTACGGTTGTTTGCAGCTCCATTTTCATTGGCAAATTGACAAATTGAGATGGATCTCAAAGCATGAAGACCTGAAAGTGTAGTGTTGTGTGTAATGTAATATGTTTTCAAAATATTTAACTGATAAAAGCCAATAGGGTTTGGTGACTATTTGTGCGTGTACTATCATGTGCATGCCAGTGTTCAATCAGTTTTACATATTTTATTATTCTCAGTTAAGTGTTCATGCCGTTGTAAGGTGATGACTTGCCATCTTCAAGAGCTTTCTTTGCCAGTCCTCTGGGATGCTTGACTCTTTTCCTCATCTTTACTGCTACATCTTCACCGTTCTTGGCTTCCAACACTGCCTTCGTGTTGTCTCTGTTTATTCAAGGTGATTTGCCTGTCATTCAGACCTTCCAAATTTCATTGCCTGTCAAGACTCAAATTACAGATCTAACATTTTTGTTTAAGAATTGCTCCACAAAATTGGTCAAGTGACCATGGGTACAATAATGTGCAGCCTTTCGAGGAAGGAGTTTTGGCTAGTGGTTTAAGAACACTCCAATCACTGATGGTCGAGAGTTAACATATGTGGTTCCAATCTCATTATGCTCAATTATTAAGAAAGCCTTGAATGTCTGGTGAAGGAGAATTTTTATTCTCCTCTTTAAATTGTGTCTAGAATGTTTCCAACTACCCAAATGGGGTGTCCTGATTATTTTATTGCCCAAATGGGGTGTCTCCTCTTAGTTGTACAGAAGAACTCTTCAGTGAGAAGAACTGAAACAAGTTGGTAGCTTGGTGGTGGCACATGGCATGGCAGTCAGATACTTTTCAAGTTAATCGGTCAAGAGTGATGGGATGATCTGACGTATTCATCAAGTTAGTTCTAGCATATGTGATTTGATTCCAATTTCTCAGACAGCATAAAAGATCGATATGACGTCCCATTCATAGAATCAATTATGGACGGATTGCGTGAAGTAAATTAAATTAAAGTCTCAGCTAGTGACTGTTCAAATCTTTCTCTATCCGAAAAGTTGACAAAAGCAGGCAATAATTGGCACGTTTTTATGCATTATTATTCTTATTATCATTGATTATTTTTCATCCAAACTTTAAACGAAGACAAATTTACGTTTTTTAACATTATTTTCTCATTCATAATTTATTTTTGGTATAAAAATATTTGTTTATATTATAAATTATTAGTTTGCCTTTTTATTAAATTTATGAAAATTCTCTTCTTATATTGTATATAGGGCCAAAGGACATTTTCCCACCCATAGTTTGAGGCTGGGACAAATTCCCATCCGTTTAAGTTTAAAAGCCCAAAGTCCCACCCATTACCTATTTTTTTATTATTATTTTTATTAAAATTATTAAATTACCCTTTTTAAAATTAAAAATTTATAATAAAAATATAAAATAATTTTTAAATAATATAAAATATTAAAAAATTCAAAAAAATTCAAAAAAATTTTAAAATTCCAAAAACCAGCAGCCACCGCCGCCGACACCGGCGGCGGTGGTGGCCCATAATAGAACCAGATGGCCATTTCCGATCACCTGGTTCCAGGGAAGGCCAAATCGGTCGCCTCCGCCCAAAATAAAGGTCAGAAACGGCTAGTGGGGCCAAGGCCGGCCCTTTACGACCGTTTCCAACCTTTATTTCAGGCGGAGGAGGCCAGATCTGGCCGCCTCCTCCGAAACTGGAGGCGGCCGATTTGGCCTCCTCCATCGAACGGGGAGGCCCCTCCTCCATCGAACGGGGAGGCCAGATCTGGCCTCCCCTGGAACCAGGTGGCCGGAAATGGCCACCTAGTTCTATTATGGGCCGCCACCACCGCCGGTGCCGGCGGCGGTAGTTGCTGATTTTGGAATTTTCAAATTTTTTTTAAAATTTTTTTTTATTTTTTTTGAATTTTTTAATATTTTATATTATTTAAAAATTATTTTATATTTTTATTATAAATTTTTAATTTTGAAAAGGGTAATTTAGTAATTTTAATAAAAAAAATAGGTAATGGGTGGGACTTTGGGCTTTTAAACTTAAGCGGGTGAGAATTTGTTCCAGCCTCAAACTATGGGTGGGAAAATGTCCTTTGGCCTTGTATATATGTTTGGACGTAGGTTAAATCAAAAATAGGTATCGAGGACGGCTCCATGTAGGGGCCAAAGAAGACCATAAAAGAATTAATTTATGAAAATTTATGAGGGACAACTCTCATGATAAATTTTCAGTGAGGGCCCTCAAGGATAGCCCCTTTGACTTTTTGATTTTTTAAATTAATTTTTTAAAATTTAAATTATTTGGATAAATTTTTTAATTTTTAAATCTATAAAATTTTTAAAATAGTTTTTAAATTAACATTATTTTTTATAAAATTTAGGTCAAAATCTCAATTTCACGACTTTATTCTTTACAAAGGGCAAAAAAATTTTAATTTCAACAAATGTTTTCTTTAATATTTAAGAATTATATTTATATTATATCAATAAAGTTAATTTTCTCTAATTTTTTAAATAAGAATATGATAATGTTTAATATTTATTTTTTTTCTTTGTTATATAATATTGAAGGTAAATTGATAAATAATTGAATATTAGTATTATATTTGTAAAAATTAATTTTTTTTATAAAAAAATATCATTATTGTTTTCACTTTTTAATTGAAATTTATTTTACAACTTGTAGATTTGTATTAGAAAAAATTATGAGTTTGTTCACGATTGTAAAACACCAAAAGCAATATGGCAAATAACCTAGAAAAGGGGGGAGGGGGGGGCGATGCATAGGTTATTTAAAAATATATTGCAATTTTAATTCTTTTTCCTATTCTACCAACTCAAACAAACAAATGTATAAATTCAATCAAGCACAATTAATTAAAACGACTAAGCAAGTATAAATAAAAAAGTAAAGGGAAAGAAATTGCTCAGCTGATTTTAGAGTGGTCCGGAGCATCTCCACGCCTCCTACGTCCACTACTCCAAGCAACCCTGCTTGAAGACTTTTCTTTCACTAACTTCAACCCCGAAGTTACAATAATTTTGATATAAGGGATTTCGCCCTTAACACTAGTTTTGATACAAGAGATTACGCCCTTAACTTAGTTTTAACAGGGATTACGCCCCACACTAGTTTCACGGAATTACGTCCAAAGGTTTGTGGAATTTTTACAATAATTTGCCTCATAAGGCTGATGTACAATATGCTCTCAAGGTTTCTCTCTAAGGGTTTATGAATGTGTTTGTGAGAGAAATTTGAAGAAGAGTTTAGAGAATGAAAGAGTGAAGTTCTTAGGTCTGATTCTCTAACATTTGCATCTTCAAATCAACTCCAATTTATAAGAAATGGAAGATTCTAGCCGTTACTGTTGATTTGAGAGCCGTTGGAGCCTTTCTGGAAAGTTACACAGGTGTGTCCTTCTGTTGCACGATCATGCTTTCTTTGTTCTGCACTTTCCAACAGTCATATTTTTCCTATCGTGCGCACCCACACGGTCGTGTGTCCATACACACACGGTCGTGTGTCCTTGAAATTTCGATTCTCCAGAATTCCAGAAGCTCACACGGTTGCACGCACGATACCCGCACGATTATCACACGATCAGCATTATCCAGGTAGCACGGGCGTGTGTTATAGCTGCACGGGCGTGTATCCAGCAAATCCTTTCTTACACGGGCACAGATGGATATGCACGAGACTGTGCATCCATCACTTAAATGACACACGATCGTGTGCTCGAAAAACACACGGTCATGCATCCTGCTTTCTTCGCGCACGAACGCTCTGCACGACTTAACCATGGCGTGTGTTGTATTCTAACCTTACACACACGGTCGTGCTTCAATGACACACGGTCATGTGTCATGCAAATTCTGCAAAGATAAAAACCTTTGGTCCTCTTTGTCATGTTCAACACATGCATGAACCAGTTATATATTTTAACATACATTTTGCATCAATTCAAAATCCACAGGGGTCCAACAACGATTATAAATATCATGATTATCTATATTTTATAACTGAATTTATTTTATGAGCATAAATTTTATTTGTTGTTAAGATATTTAAACTTAATTAAAAACTAATATAGTTTTATTAAATTTCCTAACAGAAATTTTTGCAATCATTATTGATAATTATTCTTCTATGGTGGAGGATCTATGAAGAGAGAATTTGATGAAATTATATTAGTCAATTAGTGAAGAGCTCGTGTGAACGAGGATGAGTCCCAAGTCAATTTTTGGTTGAAATACTTTTGGATGTTGTATATTTCTTAATCAAATATCTTTCTCTCTCATTTTTAGTCCCTTTCTTCTTTAATCTACCCCGCCAAGAGTTTCAAGTCTATTGGGAGAGGACATGGTGGTAGCTCTTGAAACTTTGTCTAGAATGGGATTGATTGAAAAATGGGTTTACCAAGGCCCTCTTACCATGCACGTGGTATAATTAAACTCAAGATTTTATATGTTGAGTCTAATTTGAATCCACCTTTAATGGATCACTCTTATTTTCTAGAGGATAAGTAAACGATAGGAATGAGAGGTTTAAACTTAGTTACATCCCTTTCAATTGCTGTATGGTGTCATTGTGGAGAATCCATGCCTTAGTTTTCCTCATCTTTGCTTGCTCTCCGTCCATATCTATCTGGCCATTTTTTCTTTTCAATTTCATGCTGCCACGTCTTGGAATATAACATGCTGCCAACAAATATATTTTGAAGCATCCTATTCTTATCTCTGACCTTCCACCCATTCCATCTTCCTTTGTTTTTATATATTTTTTAAGACTTTTCTCTGTTTTTGTTGCAAGTGTTAACCATGTTCACGCATCCATTAATCAAAGAACTAAATTCCAATCCATTAAAAACCTTTCCTAGTGTCAATTTCATAGTAAGATGAGCATCTAGTCTTTATGTCCTTTGGTCCATCCAGGGGAAGTCTTTATGGTTCTATATAAAAAGCTCAGACTTTGAATCAGTCTGGCATAAACTTTGTATCAATTACAGAAAGAGAAAATCACAATCTTCATTTATTGTTGAGAAGGCATATTAAAGATCAATAAATAGGAAACATTGGTATTGAATATGTACAAAGAAATGAATGCCTGAGTTGAGAAGGCAGAATTATAAAGACAAAAGGTTGGAGAAAAAAAAAAAATTGTGTAGTCCTCCAACTCTCTTTAAAAGTTTGATTCTCTGTCTACGTATTTAGAAGATAAAGTTGATGTGAAGAGCCATATACACTATAGCCACATGATTCAAACCAAAAACAAGACAAGCTGGATGACATCCTTGTAGCTACGACACCATGTTTGGGGATCTTCCAGTATTGTCCAAGACAATTTCAAATAAATCAGCCTCAGACTCCTCATCAAAATCTGATGTTCTATCATGATTGCCAGGATTACTTCCGCCTTTGGTTGTATGTCGGTTAAGCCACTGAGAGTCGATTCTTCCCATAGAGAAGAGCTCTTTGCTGTCTTCATATCCAAGAGCAGCAGCTGGGGAATTCACAAGAGGGCCAATGAAGCAGGGATTTGATGTCCTTTGGGCATTTGCTGGTGCATATGTGAATGCGCTTTGCCCAAAGTTGACAAGTACCAGAACATCATAATTTGCTGCAATTGTTGGATATAGAGGAGACCCAAATTCCTCAGACTTGCAATGTATTACATGCACAACTTCTGTGTCCACTGTGAAAAACACCTTCTTTTGCTTTGGATCAAACCCACAGCCAATCACCTTATCTGTTCTTCCCCATTCTGTTTTTTCAGATTCAAAAGCTAGCTTAATCCCTGCAAAAGAGAAAACGTGACTGAACTTACCATTAAAATAATAATATATAAAATTCCTTGACTTTTAACATTGTTATGGCCAGCAGAAAGAATCACTTGACCACAAAGAAGGCTGAAATGAACTACTAAAATTTTAGTTGTACAGATCGTATAGCATTAGTTTTTATAATTCTGGGTCAACACCTTCATACCTAGTACATATACATTGAACAATATTGAAGGACAACTCTATAAACGAATTAGCATAAACTAATAAAATATTATTAAGCTATTATGATTCATGACCATGTCAATAGTGGGCCATTTCTCATCATCTTTCACCATTGTTGGGACCTTTTAGGTGATGGATTCATTCAGTAGTGGGTTGCCACTTTGTCACTGCTTTTGCAGAGAATGATTTGTTTTTACTATTTTACTTATGACTTTAATCTACTGGCTTTAATAAAAAATGGTTAACTGTTGATATCAAACAAACAAAATTTTAAAGAAGATGAAAAGAAAATTGACTTTACCATCAAGATACACAGAACCGTTAGAGTTGAATCCGATTGATCCTTGATAGCTTCCTGGGAGTCTCAAAGGAAGAAAGCCGCCGGCAGTGAGTCCCACAGATAACATCACCTCTTCACCTTTGCTATTATCTTTACCAGCTAGCTTTGATTCTTCAATATTGTTTATATTATGAGTGCTGGTAACGTGGACTAAAGATTCTGAATTCGCATTTTCATAAGAATTTTCTGGGATGAGTTTTATCTTCTCACCTTCCCTAACCTTTCCAATTGATTCGCCAGAATGTAGAATTGTGACTTCAAAAAACGCCTCTTGAGGAAAAGCAGAGTTACCCAAGGGTGGCCCTGGCAAAGGCAAAGCAGTTCTAATAACAGAAGCAGCAGACATAGAAGGATTATTTATGTTGACTTTCTTTAACCCAGAATTTAGCCTAATTTTTTGCATGAAATCAGCTGATCCCTGGCATACTTCCCAGCTTATATCCGTTTGTGTTTCTCTTTCATAATCACCAAGCGCACATAATCCTAATAGGCTTGACCGAGATGATGGAGACGATGACATGTAGTTTGTGAAACCAAATCTGGACCATCCATTTTCGACAGCGTCTGTAACAAGTGCTGGATGATCTGCCCAGTTGAATAAAGGCTTCGTTGGAACCCCACGGCGAAAAACATAATAACTTCCTCTTCTGTTGCCATCCAAATCAGGATGATTATGCAGAGCAGATTGATGGACTTGTGCAATCCCGCGTTGAAGACTCTCTGGTGTAGTTTGATTGTTATCAATAAATTCCTTAGGTTGCTTGTAGCAACACCATCGCCAAATGAACATGATCAAAAGGATTGACAGAGCTCCTATGGAAACTGCCACCAGTACAAGTACGTATTCCATTGAAGCATATCTCTTCTTAAATTGACTACTTTGTTGTTATTCGGTTAATTTAAGTAGGGCAAACAAGGTCGGTTCTGGAGAAATATTTTGTAAAGAAAGAGAGAGAGATTAATAAGGAGGAATACCAACAAAGGGCAGGCGTGCGTGGACTAAGACTGGTTCAAGAAAGGCGAAAACATTAAGCAAGCTGAAACAATATAAAGTAGGAAAGAGGTTAAAATTACAAATCCTCAGAGATATGGTTTTATTGTTTCCTTTATTTATATATTTTTTTTCCATTATTAAACCAGGTAGACATAAATTCTTCTAGAAGGACAATAAACAGAGATTTCAATGGAGGACTTCAAAAAATATATTGGATTTTGGAAGGAGACAGTGAAGTTAGGTCCCAATCCCACCCGTACCTGGCAATCTGGAAACTGGTAAAAAGTTAAAAAGTAAGATGTTGGTAGTTTTTTGTCTGACTGACAGTTAACTTAATCCCATCATGTTCATGTAATTTTCTTAATTACCCGATATTTGTTTTTGGACCTGGTGATAATTTACTTCCTTTCTATCAGAAAAATACTGTCAGGATTCTGGAAGGAATATATGCACAATACATTCCATATGGAAATTTTGTCTCATTTGGGATCAACTCTAGGGTTTGGCAGCAGAAGGGCAAAAGGCTACCCTCCAGAGATAAAATTGTTTTGAAAGGCAGCCTAAACCATTTTGGGGTGCATGTGGGGAAAAAGCAAATGTGGGACTTCAATTGGGTTTCCTTTTTTTTTTTTTTTATTGGCATTCATTTGTTTAAATATTCTTCTTAAGTAATTTCTTCAAGTATAAGACATTGAAATGAATCAGGTAAATCTTTAAGATGGAAACATTATACCCAATGATGCAAGTGGATTGTTTACAAAAGTTAAAGGATAAAGTTACTTTTAGTATTTACAATTTTGGCAATGGCCCAAGGTCAAGTATTATAAGCAACAAACTCCACCAAACTTGGTTGCTTAATTTCTTGTCTTTCATCCCCTGAATCAATTTGAAAATATGAACCAATCATCAAATTAATTTATAGTTATCCTATTTGATAGTAGCTGATTAAAGTGCTTATCATAATTCTGATGATAATTGCCATAATTCAAGGGAACATCATTAAAAAGAAGCAAGAAAAATCTGTTTATGCTTTTTAGAACCCTAAAAATATTATATTCATTAAGAAGAAAGTTACAGTGTAGAAAGCCCCAAAAAGGTTGATCACCAGAAAGAATCAAAATATAAAGAAAAAAAAAAATACCACTTCTGCCGAGCTAAGAGGCATTGAAGGATCCAAATTCCTTAGGTTATACTGAAGTTCATATTATAATTTATGTTGATTTGGACTAATGAAGTAAGCATTAAGAGAAGAAAAACAATTACAAGTGCACTAGAAAACAAGATTAGTTAGAAAGAGATGAGATAGAAAATGCATGAGCAACAGAAAGATGACAGCAGACTGCTGTTGAAGTCAAATATAAAAAATTGTGATGCCTTCTCTCTCAAAGGAGGACATTGAAGAGAGGTTTTTCTTTTTTTTTTATAGAGGAAAAGGGAAGAGGAGGATTATCACTGCAAATATGACTATTTTACTAGACAAAACCATTTAAGTAAGAGCTCATTCATCACCTTTGTCTCATCACTTGCAGACAGGAGTTCGCATAAGAAATAATTGGCTATGGAGTTTCTTACTGAATCCTCATTGGAATGAAATTTTGAGACTTGGGAAATTAAAATTTGACATTTGACAATTTAGAAACTTCATTTGTATTCAGATTCTCTTGACATTCTCTTAAATTCTTGAAAGCTAAAATTAGCAGGAGAGGTTCAAGAACGTCGTAATGCATACGTAATATATTATACAAAGTAGATGGGCTTTGATTCGATTTAATTATAAGGCCCATGAAAATAATGGGGCTTAATGGTAAGCCCAACGCATCCATCCAGTTAAGAGCCGTATCGGATAAATTCTACATACCAACAGCTCAAATTAAAAATGGATTCCCTCGCCCTCTGCTACCCTCCTCTGAGGCCCCTTACTCACAAAACAAGCCTTCAATTTTCTCAATCTTTCTCGTTTCGCAATTTTCCCTCTAACTTAAATTTCAAAACCAAACAGACCACTCTCATCCTCATCACAATGTTGCATCAAAGCCACTTCAGCCGACCTCGTCGCAACTTTCGAAATCGATATGGTCAGAAACAAGCAGGGTCCACCCACTAAAAAAAAGAAAAAAAAAAAAAGAAGCAACAAAGCGGCAGCGTGGCACGCCGTACGATGCGGTCCTGTCGTTAAGACGGGTAGCTGAGAAGTTTGGGCCGGCAACAGACATCTCTGCTTACGCCAACCGTCACGCTTTTGTTCACCTCCCTCAGTGGGTCGCGTAAGACGTTGGACATTCTTGAACGCAGAGGAGTTGTTGTCCCCAGTGATCATTACATTTGCGGAGTGTGTGGTCGCAAATGTAAGATCAATCATGATATGAAGAAACATTTCAAACAGTTACATGAACGGGAACGGCAAAAAAAGTTGAACCGAAGGAGATCGTTAAGGGGAAAAAGAGACAGAAATAGAAAGAGCGATATATTAGTGGGAATGAGGAATGCATTGAAGCGGCGAGGAATTTGTTAAAGCCGAAAGTCGGTTATGGGTTGGGATCGGAGTTGAAGAGAAGAGAGCTGGTGTTTTTGTTAAGACAGTTGAGGATAAACCACAAGCCGCGGATTAGGCATTGAAGAGACAGATGCAGCATTATATGAGTAGAGGGATTGACTAGATGTTTTTGGTGTCAGATGATAAGGATTTTAAGGGGATCTTGAGGAAAGCTAGAGGGGCAAATTTGGGGACGGTTGTGGTGGGAGATTCAAATAGAGGACTGGGGCAGCGTGCGGATTTGTGAGTGCCGTGGATTGGGGTGGAGAATGGGAGGTGACAAAGAAGGATTTGATGCCTAAGAGATGGATTAATAGGGTTTTGAGGGGAATAACAATGAGTTGTTTTCTGTTAGGCAGTTTGATGGGGGGATTTGATTCTAATGGTGAGAGGGATTTTGATAATGTCGTTAATAAGCTTGTTGCTGAAAGAAATGAGTTTGGTGGTGTGAGGACTTCCATGTTTTCAGAAGGAGAAGAGGGAGATGGAGATTGGCTGAGTGAGGAAGTGCGGTGCTTGGAGACTATTTCATAAGGGAGGATGGAATTGAAGAGAAAGATGGATACTGCTCATATAAGCAAATGCAGTTGGTAATATGAGGCATGTTGTCGGGGCATATTGTTCTTTAATCGAATGTTGACATCTATTGTCCTAGTTTTTCCTCTTTAGGAAAACTGGATAATTGTTAATAAATATATTCATTCGATTGTCAGAGTACTTGTGGCATCATGAACGGGTCCTATTTGCACTCACATTCAAAAACTTGGTGCTTCCAGTCTGCATTTATGAAATGTGGTATTTATCTGCCCCAAATAATTTATGCATGCTTCTGATGTTAGTATATAGTCAGAGTAATATACTGTATTAACGTAATTAGCATTTCACACTGAAAACTGTGCAACATTGCAATCCATGGCAATCAGTACAATAGTGTTCGATCCAAGGCAATCATTTTGTGTTTCAAGTATCATCTTAGTATACACATCATGCTTATTCATTAAAATGCTCCTTATGATGCTTGGTTAGAACTTTCTTAAATTTTATAAGAGAAAAAAGGTACTTGGTAATTATTTTTAACACTCAAGTCTTGCAAATTTTTGGGTCATCTAAAATCATGCTTCTGCAAATTCATCATTCTAGTTTCGCTTTTAATCTCTGCACGTCTAGCCTAATTGGGTGGAATATATGGTTAATGGTTAATGGTTATTGTCTACTTGCTGTTGTGCATTTTTTTCTATTTTGAAGTTGTGGCTGTCTTTGTCTTTGGCTATGTGAAAATGATGAAAAAAAGTATCCTATTGACCGGCATCTGCACTGCCCTGATATTTGGTGTGTCAAGATGAGCATTAGTTTTTGGTGTACCAAGATGAGCAACAAATTAATAATAAGAATATTTAATGAGAATAGTAGGGCATGGAAAGCAAAGGCAAAAATTAGTTCCTAGAGGATATGCTTATAAAAAATCTATAACAATAGGAATAACATCAAGCGTTAACTACTGGTCCACTCTACTACGTGCTTCCAGACAGAGTAAGATAAACTTTCCCTTTGCAAATTCAGTTGACCATTATCCTTGATGAACAGAGTGTAGCATGAACTTTATTTTGGTTATACTTTGTTAATGCTTTAATTTTGCTTTTGATGAAATTAATATTTTCCTGAATTATCGATGGTTGGTAGTTGGCATCTACTGGAAATGGCTAAATCATGCTTATTGCTTCTATTAGTTTGTCCACTCATTGTGCTAGAGATCTCTATGAGTATTTCAATAAAGAAAGATTTGCAGTACCTGATGATAGAATTGTAATCGATAAAAGAATGGTCTTGGCCAAATAGCATATTGGATATCTTTCGTAATGTGCAGTCACTGGTCTCAAGTTTTCTTTTATCTTGCTTGCACTGTGTGTCCTAGATGAAATGAAAGGAAAACTTTCTGGGTCAGATAAGTTGTATATTTCTTCTGGATTATTCTTTAATCAACTTGATTATTCTTGTTCAAATACAATGTAATAAAAGATAATTGATCTTAAAAAAGTGGTGGTGGGCATTGATTTTTGAATTTGGAGTGGCAGATTACTCCTTATGAAGCATTACTATCCTGGAATTCATGACCCCTGACCAGCTGAGGTCCTTTTCAGCACAGTGGAGGTGGGTTACTTCAACGTTTTCTGATTGTCGATTTGGAGGTCAGCTTCAATGGTTTGGTGAAGCTACTCAAACGAAGTGTAAGTGTGCTCACTGTTTGCTTCCTAATTACTCAATAAAAATCTGGAGAAAGATTAGACATTGGATCACTGACGTTAACAGTTCTAATTTGTATTATTAGTGTAACGTTATAGGTAGCAATGGATGCCTAGATTGAACTATTTTGGTATTAATCAATGAGATGAGAAATTGAAGATCTACTTGCTTGATGGCTTTGATTTTGGTGGATGATGTCTAGGTTATTCTCTGTAAAAAAACATGACAGGCAGAACAATAGGAATTTTACCAGGAACATAAACCAGTGTTAACAAAACTCAAAGGAGCTCAGATTGGATATTGTCACTCAGCTGTACAACAATTTAGGATTTGATATTTTTCTACATCTTTAAAGATGGTTTACTTTCATTATAATTCAGTGGTGTTATACAAATCTCTGTCAAGAAAGTTGATGGTCTTAGCCTCTGTGTTTTTAACTTTTTTAAGAGGTATTTTACTTCTCAGCAGTGGGTTTGTAGTAGGTGTTCATGCATTAAATCTTGGAGAATTCTGGTTGTCGGCAATGGCGGCAGGCCCAGATAGGGCCAAAGATAGTCAGTTACTTCTTCTTCAAAATTTCTTTTAGTTTTATAACATATTAATAATAATATTACAAATTTTACATTTATCTCTTTCAAATTTTATTACTTCACATTACCTTTCCTGTTCATGTTATAATTGCCGACTGAATCTCCGAGTTGGCGAGTTGGGCACCCTCCCATCTCCTGACAATTTATCTTTATATTATAATTTTCATTAGAATAAATAACATTTTCTCACGTTTGGCTTAAAAAATATTTCTTTCCTTTTTACTTACATAAATATAACTTTCTCTATGAAAAGTAAATTATATTTAAAAAATTTTAATTAAATTAAAAAAATTAATTTACATAAAAATAAATAATAATTTTATTATTTATTAATTTTAAAAATGAAAAAATAATTATTTTATTTATCATATTTAATATTTAAATGTTTTAAATATTAAAAAACTAAAATTACCAAATTAATCATTCAAAATCTTATGTATTTTAAAACTATTATATAATTTTAATAATTATAATATGATATTTATATTCACAATTTTTTATATTATGTTTATTTCTTTGAAAATATAATCATTATTTTTTAAACTAAAAATCTAAACTTTTTTGAATTTTTAATAGCATTTAAAATTTAATGAAAGGACCTTTAATATTTTGAAAATTGTAGTTTACCTTCCAACTATAAAGTTATACAATAAAGACACTCTTAGCTACAGAAGAGAGGAAAAAAGAGTAAAGGTGGAAGAAGAGTGAAAGAGGTGGTTTATTATAAATTTGAATATTTAAAGAGTTTATTTTTATTTATTTAAGTTGGGGTTATATGATAATTTTAAAAAATTAAGTAATAGAATAAAATGATAATTTTATTTCTTAATATTGTTTTTTATTAATATAATGATTTTAGATATAAAAATATTTAAAAAAAAAATGTTAAATATGTCAATTATAGTTATTAGCATTTTTCAATGAAAGGGCTCATGTTGCTATTCGAGCTCAAAATGTGTCTTTATTCTTAGGGTTGGTTTCGAATTGAGTTAGTTGGAGATTGAATTCGATTTGACTCAAACAAACACGAAACAAGTGCAAACTTGGAATTCATGAGCTTTACCTTATAACAATTTCAATTCACGAAAATCATTTAAATCGACTAAAACAATATTATTTTAAATAATATACATCAAAACGACGTTGTTTTTATCTTTATGTATTAAAATAACATCGTTAAATGACATTATTTTGAGTATTTAATATATTCAATGAATTGAATTAGACTCAAACCTAACTTACTTTAAGTGAATTCAAATCTAATTCGATTAAAATCTTACCTTATTTATTCCACTAAATAAACAAAACATGTATTTGCCCATATCTCCACTCTATCCAAATTCTAGAATCCCGAATTTTTAGAAGTCAAAATCTTGGATTAAATGACGTAACTCACATAAATTCATATTATATTTTGAATTTACGAAATGCCATATTTTACGGACTTATCAATTTTGTGATGTCATGTGACTGAGCTAAATAATGGTTATTAATTAATGTTTTACTAATCTATTTTAAAGAAAGGAAGACGAAGATGATTATGCTCTTAATCTATAATTAAATATTGTCTAATTAAAAAATTAGGGTCAATATTCAAAGTAATTACTTGCATTATATATAGATTCTATGGTTGAGAGTGGAAGATTTGTGTATTTAATTGATTGATTGATTAATTAAAGTCAGAGTGGATTTGATCGTGTCTATTCAAAGTCATGATTTATGCACTCGCAATTGTTGAATTTATAATAAGCCACTCTTAAAAGTCCACAATTAAATTAAGCATATGATTAACGAAGAAAACTCTTTCTACTGAGTCACCTTAATTATTTTATTTTCCAGTTATTTCTGTTTGGCACCGTTTATTCAATTAATTATAATTTTAATTAAATCCGAATCTTAATCCTCTTCATTAACGTGATGATTATTTCAATAGTTATTATCATAAGACGCGTTATAATAGTCATGTATAAACAACCACGTCGGCTTTCAGATGGCCGCCACGTAGATTCACAACTGTAAGTACGGAAATGCCCTTGTAAGAGATAATAAATTACGTATATTATGTTGTTGTTTATCTATAAATAGGGAGGAGGGAGGTGAGCTGATGGATTATGTCGGTCAAATTTGTATTTATCTTTTGGGAGGATCAACGTGGCGGCGGTGCTCATACGACAGACTAGTAGGCAAGTGGGAAACTAATGCTTCTGAGCTTCTCTCTCTATATATAATGTTTATGATGGAAGGTGAATTTTGTTCATCGAAGACTTGTGGACGAAATATGAACACGGAGAAGCGGAAGCAAGGGAAACAGCAAGAGAAAAGGCCATACAAAGGGATAAGGATGAGAAAGTGGGGAAAATGGGTGGCTGAAATTAGAGAACCAAACAAGAGATCTAGAATATGGCTTGGTTCTTACACCTCTCCTATAGCTGCAGCACGAGCCTACGACACTGCTGTCTTCTATCTTAGAGGCCCGTCTGCTCGTCTTAATTTCCCTGAATTGATTTTCCAAGACGATGATCTTCGAGACATGTCTGCCGCTTCCATACGCAAGAAAGCTACAGAAGTTGGAGCTAGGGTTGATGCCTTACAAACTGCTCTCCACACATCACAATCAGACTCCAACTCTACCACTCGCGTATCCGAGAAGCCCGATTTAAACAAGTATCCCAACCCAGAAAGTTCTGATGAAGATTGAAATATACGACTTATCACCAGTACTGTTAATGATCAGCTTTTTTCTTTCATTATTTCCACTTGTACCTCAACCGGAACCAGAAAGGGTTATGTTTGATTAGGTTAAAAAGCCAATATCTCAGTTGTAACATGGTAGATGCTTAGGGTATGGTTAGTAATTAGTCAATGTCTTAATCAAACTTAATGTTTTCTAGTCTTTTTGTCTTCTGTTCTGTGTTTTAATATTGAAGTTGAAGACATATTAACAGCATAGGAAGATGGATGGATATGAAAATTTAGATTCGGTGGGCATGGAAATCCTGATGGCCTACCTTTCTGTAGTACTTCATTCGTGATAACAAACAAAAACAAAGTAGGTAAGTTTGAGAAGATAAGGAAGAAAGGGTAGTTGGATTTCTTACGAGTTTTGACATTGCTGTGGACACCACAGAATTTAAACGCCGTCCCTCAGAGATGAATTATGAGTGTGTGACGGTGGGAGAAGAAATTGAAGGGAGAATTAAGTGGTTGCAAATTCAGCTGGGCGGTTGTCACCGTCTTGGAAGAGGTGGAAGCTGACGTGAAAGGTCGTTTAATTGCAAATGTGGGCGGTGAGTGGCTTTCCTGGTTCTTTCGATAAATCACTTTGCCTAATTATTCAATCCACTATTATTTATTAGTTCTTCTTGTCAAATGCTTTAACGCGAAGCCTCCCATTGTCGTCTGCAACCCTTTTTTTGGCCGAAAGTATTTGTCCCACCCAAGGTTTCCTTAAACGACCAATTCCCACCCAAAAACTTTAAAAAGTCAAATAACCACCCCTACCTTCCAATATAAAAATAAATAATATTATATTAAAATAAAATTTAATGTAAAATAATATTAATAAAAAATTTAAATCATTGTAAAAATAATTAATAAAAATAAAAATTAAAATTAAAAAAAGGATGGTCATTAACCTAATCAGATGACTAAAAATAGTTATCTAGTTTCATTGACAATTGAATTTGATTGTCAAAAATCTGATAGAGATAATCAGATTTGAATGCCTCTATTATCAGAGATGGTCAGAAACGACTAACAAACTTAAAATCTATCATTTTCAATCATTTTTTATAATAAAGACGACCGCATCTAATCATAACAGATAGATTTTTTATGGCCAAATTTGGTTATCTTTGCCATCGAGGTGTCAAATTTGGCTTATAATAAAATTAGATAACTGTTTTCGACCACCTAATTAGATTAATGATAACCATTGCTACTGATAGGTTGTTTTTTTAATTTTATTTTTAAAATTTTTATTAATTTTTTAAAATTGTTTTAATTTATTAATTTATTATTATTATTTTAATGTTGTATTAATATTAATTTATATTTTAATTACTTTTACAAAATTAATTTTATTATTTTTTATTTTTACTCAAAAAAATAAAAATATCACTCTAACCAATTAAATTTAATAATGAATTTTGGTTGCTTTTTAAAAGTTTTTATATGAAAATTTAGTGGTTAATGAAACCTTGGGTGGGAATATGTTGTTGGGTCTTTTTTTTATTTCTTTACTAACGGGCGGTTGGTTTAAATCGACTGCTGCCCAACCCAACTGTAGTCTAATTAAAGTTTAATTTTCTTCTTTTACAAAATTTGGAATTTTCTAGGCCGACAATATTAAGTGACTTAAAAATTGTGTATAAATAAAAAATATTTGAATTTGTTTTTAAGTTCGATATAAATGAGTCCAAAAGAACTCCTCAAATTTAAACCTAAAATCAAACTCAAAATATGATATTAAAATTTTTTAAATATGAACTTGAACTCAAACTATATGAATTAAATTCGAATATTTTTATAAATTCAAATTATAATTTTTTAATTATAATTTTTAATAAATTAAAATATATATACGTTTCAAATAAGTCATAATAAATATGATTATATTTATAATAAGTTATAATAATATATTTATATTTTTAACATGTCATAATAAATAGATTTATGCTTTCAACGAATCATAATAAATATATTTATTATAAATAAAAAATTTGTTATAGTAATGAATTGAATTTGAATTGAAATTTCAAATATGAACTTAAACTTGAGCTTTGTTATATAATAGTTTGACAAACATGAGCTCAAGTTCGAACCCAAATATATTTAAGTTTGAGTTTGATTCAGCTTAATCTCAATTCTATTATGTGTCATTCTGTTGTTGCATATTTCTGTTTTTAACAAAAGAACCTTTCCCACCCAAGGTTTCATGAAATTACATGGCACATTAAGTTTGAAATAATAATTTTCACTCATCTATACAAAATAAATGGTTAATTTTAATAATTAAAAGATATTAATGTTATTTTATTAAAATATTATTACGGAGATATATTTATGACATAAATGTTTTTTTTTCAATTTATTAAAAATAAGTAAATATTTTTTATTTATGTTTTAAATATTATTATATTCACTAATATATTTTAAAATATATGTTATAATTTTAATAGTTTGTAATAAGATATTTTTATTTTTTGTGTTTTTTGGATATGATTATCATTTTTTTTGAAACTATGAAAGAGTATAAATTTTAAAAATTATAAAACACCTCTAATTACATTTTTTTTTTAATAGGCAGACTAAGTAAATGAATTACTTATGAGTATTAGCGAAAAAGTTAGGAATTACAAATTTTTTTTTAGGTACACCTATGCATTCCTTGTTAGACTCGGCTCAAAGACATAGATTATTAAGACTTCTGTTTAAGATTGATCCATAGTTGATTCAAAGCTGAAAGATGAGTATAATCCGTAAGGGAGGAATATTTGTTCGACAGGTCTGAATTGCTTGGTCACCAGAGGACACATTTAAAATACCATAGCCATGTAAGATTGCCACTCTCAAAAAGGCAGAACTCTTTTCAAGAACTAAGAGTTGAAAAATGGGGGAAAAAAAAAAAAAAAAAATGCCCTAGTTCAAAATTGGATTAAAACTGAAAAAAGAAATTTTCTCCCGTTAAGTGGAGATGTCAATGGGCCAGGCCTGGTCTTGACCGGCCCGTAAACTTGCAGACCAGGCTGGAATTTTTTTGAGGCCCGAGACATAACCAGGCCCCTCGGGTGGTGTTTCCATAGGCCTTTAACGGAACGGCCCATGAACAATAATTTAATATATTATTTTGTTTATTTTTAAATATAATATATAATATAATTTGTATATTTTAAAATTTAAATAATAAAAACAAGAAAGAATATTACCATTTTCCCTAGTTGGAAAGGTAGGCTATGACTTGATTTCTTTTTATACTAGTTGGATTGAATTTAAATCAAACCAAACTCGAACATATTGAAGTTCGTATTGAACTCATTTGTGATTGGATGATATTAATATTTGGCTTGTGTCTGCCAAGCTCTTGGATGAAGGAGGTTCACATTTGAGTTCGGAAAAAATAGTCACAAATGAGTTCGACTAGGTTCTATTCGATACTATGCATGCAAGCAAGCCCGACCAAATTCGTGTTCACCGAATTCGAACATGTTTGATTTTCATAAAGAAATTACAAAGCAACACGTTTATCTAACATCCATAATTCATCCAGCAACAACAATATACTTTGTACATGTTAATTGAATCCAAAACCTATCTTGTGACAGTTAAAATTTAGATTAATGTACTGAAAGAAATAAATAAATATCATTTTAATATCAATATCCATTATTTAATATCATCAATTCAATATCCAAAACCCATCAATTAATATCAGCAATCCATAATTGTTATGTTTCGATACAAAATCCAAAATCCACTCCATGTTACATAAATAAACTATGTCAGCAACTAAAATAAACCAAGCAGGTAGCATAGCCACAATCCAATCTTCAAACAAGGCAGCATGCAACGCACCATGAGTCCATCACAAATGCAGGCAGCATGCAACACACCATGAGCCCATCACAAATGCAGGCAGCAATAGGGAGGGAAGTAATCAAGCAAGCAGGCAACAGCACAATCCACGCTCCATCTCCGTTTGCAGTGGACGTAGTCGACTGCAAACAAGGATCCAACAATTTACTTTTAGTCCAACTCAAAAATGACAAACTAAATTTGTAAATATCAACTTAATATCTATTGTAGTTTAGAAAATAAAATTTCATGTTCAAACATTCAATTTCAATCTCACTTACCAAGTTCGTGGTTATGCCATGATGTTGTTTCATTCTAACAAGTTCATCGTTTCAATTTCGTATTTAGACTGCATAAATAAAAGTAACTGATGGAACTAATTGATTAACTTTTAAATATTATTAAATAGAAATTATAAGACGTATCTAGGAGTTTTACAATTTTTGAAATCTGATACAAGGTTTGGATCTAATCACCTTCACCCATAATCATACTTACAATTTTTTTGTGATAGAGAGGTCCCATATGGGTCAATCATTTTAATATTAATATTGAAAATGCTTTCAGATACAATGGTAAAGATTGAAATTATTAGAATCTCAATTGTTAAACAGGACAATACTAGGTATATTTACAAATTTATTTGCTAGTGTAAACATTAAATTGATAGGGTTTAAAACATGCAATGTCTCTAGCCTCTCTTCCAAATACATTTTCAATTCTAGCTTATCAGAGGCTTCATCTTGCATCATCTTGACGTGCTCTTGTCATTCACACCATGATTCAAATGCAAACATTTTTTCAACTGAAGACCAGGACTTGTTTGACATTTTTGAAATGATCATATATGGTGTACAAATACCTTGTATAGATGTGCAGGACATAAATTGAAAGCCTTTATAGGATAGAAACATGTATAAGAAGACTACACAATGCTATAAGAAACATGTACCATTTAAAAAATAACTATATACGGGCATACATCTTGGATTTATGGTCATATATGAGCCCTAAATTGCAAAATAAAATTGTGTCGAATTTTTGTTTTGAACAAAGTAATGTAAGGAAAATTTAGTATTTAACTATGTTTTTGTGACCATTAAAACATCTAAGAGTCTAACACACAAAATTCTATCCAATAAGTATTTCTTCAAAAATTTTTATTTAAGTAATTGTTAGCGACAACATAGAATAAGAATTAATCCTTGGAATCATACTTGAATTAAGAATCTCTTGGTTATCCTAATCTTAATTAAAAGTTTTCCTCGTTAAGTCCTATAAATATAGAAGACTAATTGGGTGATAATGATCACGAAAAAATGGAGGTCATAATTAGAAATTTGACACTAGTTTGCGTATTATTTGTTATATTCATCATTTATAGAGTACATAATAGCTAATAACTACATCGTGTATGCAAACATTTCGATTATCAAGTAAAATCATGTTAAAAATCATTTCTTTTTTTTTTTTTAACATTTTGTTCTTTTGCATTCATATCACATAATAGTTGATACTAAAGTCTAATTAGATTATAATCGTTACTATTATAATACAAGACTTTGAATTATATATATCAATTAATGACAAAAAATTACATCAACAATTTAGCATTAGAAGAAGGGCCTTTACCACATTTCATCCTCATATACCTTCATAGTCATCATTCCAACAACGGTTTGTGGAAGGTGGCATAAAAAAACTTTGAATAATCAACATATAAAGATTTAGATAATGGCCCAAAACCATCTTGTTTTGTAGAATATAGTCATGGTAACACACACCTCATCAAGAGAATCTACCCTTAATAGGGGAATGGTTGTAGAAATATTTTCACCACCTACAAATAATATTTACTCTCATCACCGATGATAATGATGTAACAATAACAAAAAATTTACCACTCCTCATCAACGTGCCTCACAACATGAACCTGTTAGCTACCCATAGAGGCCTTTTCGATAGGGAGAAACTCAAAATATTCCAAAACATCGAACTTCATGCGCTAAATTTGACCTAGGATCAAGGATTATATTGAAAATATCCAACAATTTTCAAAATAATAAAATAGGAATCAAGAACATACCAACATTAGCAATTATTCACAGTTATGGTATTAGTAGTTCTAAAGGAATATACATAAACAAAATGTGTTTAAAGAGTTTGTAAGAAAGTGCTTTTAAAAGGACTAAATTAAGGATGAGAGTATAAGAGGAAAGTATTGAATTTTTTGGGAACCTCCTTGCTATCTTAGAATGAAATTTATCTAATACTAAATATCGAGTGTAAACTTATTATTACTCTTCATTCATCCTAATCAAGACAAGAATCACGGCATTTGTAAATGGATGCTTCTCGAATAGGTGTTGTCGTTTTACATAACATAATTTATTTTTAATTCGTTGGCTGCAACTGAAAACTTGAGATTGTATGCATTCACTTTCAAATAATTAGTACCATATGAGAACACAATCATCAGCATGCATTATTCTATGTAGTGGTGAGCAGACAAGTGTCGAATTTTGGTGTTGAAAGTAGTTGCTAAAAGGATCTCTCTCTCTATATATATAGGTTGACTGTTTCTTTTCCTTATTCAGATTTACGTAAGGATAATGTACACCCTTCAATTTAAAACAATAAAAACACCAACACCACAACATTATATTTAAGCACTTGAGCAATTAGTAACAACCACAAGACGTTCGTTTTATGAATAAAAAAGAGATCGTTGATTATGGGGTACACAACCAGATGGGGAACAAAACGCATCAAGATTATCATAATGTCCATGGCCATTTTCATAAGCTTAAAGCCCAAATCTACATTCTAAGTAGTTGAAACTAATGACAAAAAGATTCAAGGATTAGTGAAATTAATTCATTAGGAAAAACTTCTTTATCGTCGTTGTGTTTGGACCGTGTTTTATTAATTCATTTGGATAGTGAAGATGGAAATGAGTTGAAGTGCTTAGGAAATCTAATACAACATTAACCGGCAGAAAGCTCAAAGCGAGCAAGTGTAGAGTGTAAGGGAGCAAGTGCTGCTTTTAGATCGATTTTATCAAGAGTCTACCAAGTTTCTGTAGGGAGAACATGATACATTTTTTTTCAGAATGTCAGTGCGGCTACTTGTTGTTCCAATAATGGATAATAGTACGTAAATTGTTTTTTTCATAGAAATCTCAAATAGCTAAAAAAAAAAGAGCCACTGTGGTTTCCACTCATGCAGGTGAATGAAATGTTTGTTCCAAGTGTTTTTAGGGTTACGAGAAAAGAGAAAGAGAGCGATGGGGGGGAGGGGAGGATAAATACAAAGAACTATATGTTATATGTTACCTCAAAATTCCACTAACAAACCAATAAATTAAAGAGGCAGACGTAATTAGTACTGAGAGATAAGAAATGATGTGTCTTTTTGGCGGGAAGTTGAATGTTATGATATAAAGTTTTGGTAAATAGTGGATTCATGTGGGATGCGAATGAATGTGGGCATTTGGCACTGGAATCAATGAAAATGGTGGGTGATTTTAAAGCACTACATGAAAAAGGATACTTTATTAATAAAAATCAATTACAAATTTAAGAAGAAGAAGAAGAAGAATAGAAGAAGACGACTATATATAAAGAAGAGATAGACGTTTAGACTTTTATAAGAGGAGTCAAGATATGATTTAACTCTTTTGAGTTTGTGCAAAAATGAATTTAAGTTGAGGCCACAAAGAGAAAGAAAGAAAGAAAAAGTTAGAAGAAAAGGAAAGTATATAGTGAGGATTTTTCAGTGCCATCAATTCAATTAATTGATTTTGGACTGTCATCCATTTACTCTAGAACAAAATCCCTTTCCCTGAACATTTGCATCCACTTTTGCTTACACGACATGACAATTTTCTCGCCATGCGATCATGCTTCCCATCTATTCCTTTTTCTTTCTCGAGAGAAAAAAAGAAAAAGAGGACTTAATAAAAGGCAAAGAGAATTACACGACTGTAGCCCATAAAGTCGTAAATATAAAGATGCCCCATCTAAATCTAGTTGGGAATATATTTCAATCAAAACAATCATTTCCCTCCCCCAGTCATTCACTTTGGCATGACTCACAAAATACCTTTACCCTCCTCAGTAACAATATCCCTCCTCCACCTCCCTCCCTTCAACAATCCCTTTCTATCAATTTCCAAACTAAAAAGGTTTCCCCTCTACAATATGGAAATATAAAGTCATTAGTAAAAGTGGTTGAAGCTGACCTCTCTCTTGTAATTGAAAAAAATCCTTAATGCCCCTTTCTATCTATATGCTTCAAACATAGACGTGAATGTTCTCTGTGTATATATATATATATGTATATCAACACATGCACAGTTCTCTGCCTGTCAATATTTCTTCGCTGAACTGAAAGGGGATCCTTCATGACCCAACAGTGTTATTTATTAATAAATACAGAAAGAGTCTGAGTAAATTTGTGATGAAGCAATAATTAATGAAGGTAGTGTGAGTTATAATGAAGTGGTGTGTGGCCCATAGACACGTGCAAATGATGGCATTGTCTTCCTTAATGATGGCTTCCCACCGCTTCTTCCACTGTGTGGGTTCCACTCCTATATATCATCATCATCATCATGTAATTGCCTTCCTACTTCAAAATCTGCACCTTTTTCTTTGACTGACGATTTTAATCTTAATTTTATTTTATTTATATATATATATATATGGTAGGTAAGCCTTCTCCAAATTCAAAATCATAAATAGTCAGACATTTCAGCAGTTAGCTAAGCTAACGTGGCGCTTTATCATGGGCCAGTCATCTTTCAACTCTCAAATCCTCTTCAATGTTAAAATTCTCTACTGCCACCTGAATTGCAGCTGCTTTTGTTGAATCATATCATATATTACGATCAGGACCCCACTTACATCTCCAAATGACTTACCTGTTTAACCATTTCTATGAATGTCTTGATCATTTCAAACAATAGTAGAAAGATGTAATTTAATTATATAATATGAGATTATGAATGTACCTCGTGGATCCCCATGAATGGTGTTTTAGCTGGTTTAATTTGCAGTAAATTAACAAAAGTGATCTGCATGATTGTGGTAATTCGCAAATATAATTAATTAGGGTTAGGTACTATATAATGGCTCTGTAAGCTAATGGGCAAAGATTTGATTATTTATTTGTCGTGATTGAAGGGATGGTGTAACCAGTTGTGGGATCTGCTTACGTGAGGCCAAAACACATTGCTTCAAGCAAATAATCTAACATGTCAATATTGATATCATTATCCCTCGCACTGTCGTCAACCTAGAATGACACCTGGCCAATAGCATTTGAACTTGGAAAGCTCACTTTTTGAAATCATCTTTCTCTTTTGGAAGTAATAGTAAACTAGAGGTTTTCACCATGCAGCCGTTTTTACCTCGCATCACAGCCATGAATCATAAATTCAAGCTAGAATACATGTAAAGCATATGCTATTGTTAGCTAATAGGCAACTGTAATCTTCCATCCTCTGAAGGGAAACAATATTAAATCTTGTTAATCTTTTGAATGATTATAGTGTTAATTAAGCAGTTGTGCAGTACAAAAATAATAATAATAATAATTCAGCCTAAGCATAATGCAACTTCATCAAGAGGCAATTCCTTTTTAATATTTTCTAATGAATAATGATTAAAGCATTCTATGGATTCATGGAATGAGACAATTCTCGTTCAAGAAAAAGTTAAAAAAGACGAGGTGAAGAATGAGACCAAGTAAGATAAGGTAAATCTATCAAGAGTTCAGTTCAGAATGAGCTGTTGAGCAGATTGAGATAGATCATGATCAACATCCAAATATCACGCAATTTTGTCATCAAATGTCAAGATCCTCATTCTACTGATGCATACAATCAGTCTAAGCCCGGGAAAGAAGCAGAAAAGGTCACATCACTCCAGCAACAAAGTCTCATGGGGCTTGAAATATTACTATTCTCAGGAGATTATAGGGCAAATAACATGCATATATGTGGAACTTAAAGCTGCATCACAGCATGGCTGTTAGAAATTTTTGTACATTCACATTTATAACGCTTCTCATACTACATTTGTAGCAAGAATGACTTGCACATATTAGTCAAATTTCTTCCAAGGAAAAAAAAGGTCTCCATTTTCTTACTTCTAGAAAATAGGTGCCATAAAATTCTTTGGTTCAGAATTTCACAGATCCAACCCCACCTAATCTGGAGTGCATATTTTACTCAATCTATAGCGAGGCAGAGAAGACAATTTCTGATTTAGAAAAACACATGGCCTTGATCCCATGTACACACATATTGCAGAAGTTCAAGCGACTTTATAGTTTTGTCTAGATTGGTTCTTCAACAGTACATGAAACTGGAATGCATATAGATGAAGATGAAGAATTTACAGTTTGCAGATGTCTAATTGTATGACTGAGTCCTTTTATATACGTATCACTTAAATATGCCAATCACACGTGCTATAAGCAGTCACTCTAAAATATGCCCATTCACACGTGCTTTGTGCAATCAATCCAAAGGTCTGTGATTGCGGTCATCAAATATGATTGCAGTTTTATTCAACACTCATCATACAATTTGCAACATGGAATCATTACTCGCCGCAGCTAAAATACGTATGCAATATTAATTTATATGACTTGCATATATATATATAATATGGTGCATGGTAGGTACAAGACCCAAGACCACAAAGAAGAAATGGGGAAAAAGAAAAGAATAGAAAAGTGGGATTTGGTAATATATCATAATATTATATATATTAAATTTAGGAAATTGGAGCAACAGTTTCCAAAGAAGAGGATTGTAGATAGATATGGCATGCACTCAAAGTAGATAATATTGTAATGTGAGTTTGTTTTTCAACATTCTCTACCATTTAAAAGACGACGGCATTCACTTGTTTCTCTCACTCCCAATTAATATCCGTATCTTAAAAAGCAAAGAGTTCCATTTTCAAGTTTTGGGATTGGAGGAATCTTTTTTCATTCCTCTCCCTCTCACTTTATAGAAAATAAAGTTTGAGAGAGAGCACCGAAAAGCATAGACACCTTATCATGAAAGCAAGAAAAAAACGACCGATTAGACGGGCCAACCCACACGCATATACTCACAGACACACACACTCACACAAACCCACACGCTCATTCACAATTATGAAATTATCTCTCTTTGTGTGTTCCCTCTATTCCGCATTTCTACTGCTTTCTTTATCACTCTCCCTGTGTCTCTCTCTGTTGTTCAAGTTACGTGTCTCTTTTTCTTTTTTCTTTTCCTTTTCTTTTCTTTTTTTTTTTTGGACAATTATCATTTAAAGTTAATATGGAAACCCAAGTCAACCTCACCTCATCATTTGGTCTTGGTTCTTCTAAGCACCACCTCATGTCCACTTTCTTTACTATAACTCTCATTCGTTTTACTATATAATCACCACTCTTTATCATTCGGTCCTTCACCATGGGAAGCATGAAGGTGCATCAATTGGCACGTGGATTCTGGGAGCACGAACCATCTCTTACGCTTGGCTGCAAGCGCTTACGTCCTCTTGCTCCTAAACTGGCAAACACAGAGACTACGGTCACTGCTTTCGATCTCAAGACCTTCATTCGACCAGAAAGTGGTCCAAGAAAACTTGGATCTTCTGATAACAAGAGAAATTCTCCTCAGGTGATTATCCCATCTCAGTTCTACATGTTTCACACTCGCCTTTCATCATTTCACGATCTCACATTAATTTATACTGAAACATGCAACATTAAAAGAGATCCTAACTATATGAGGAGCATAACACAAGACCAAAGGATTTAAATTATGCATGAAATCTAGGTTTAAACTGACTAAACGAGTGATACAGCAGGTGGAAACCCATCCTGGAGGGACACGGTGGAATCCGACACAAGAGCAAATAGGAATTCTTGAGATGCTCTATAGGGGAGGGATGCGAACTCCGAATACACAACAAATAGAACATATCACAGCGCAGCTAGGCAAGTACGGGAAGATAGAAGGAAAGAATGTGTTCTACTGGTTTCAAAACCACAAAGCTCGCGAGAGACAAAAGCAGAAGCGCAATAGTCTTGGTATTAGCCATTGTCCGAGAACCCCAGCGGCGAGTTTTACCACCATTTCTTTGGACTCGAGGGTATGTGGATCCACTCCCGTTGCCAGTAGTTACTTCATTGTCTTGAAAATTATGTATATACTAAAAGGTCTTAGTTTTATTATAAATTTATCTGTACAGCAGGGAAATCAAGTAGTAGCAGAGAAAGAGGGAGATAGTCCATACAAGAGGAAGTGCCGGAGCTGGTCATTTGAATGTTTGGAAGATGAAGGAGATAGAACTCTAGAGCTTTTCCCATTGCACCCCGAAGGAAGATGAAGGGGTTTGAAGACAATTTCATTGAACTTTGTTCCATTTTATGATCTACTTTGATGTGCTTTTTCTTTCTTTGTTTCGGGAAAGAAGAAAGATAAGTTGTCTCTTTGTACTCTACTGATGTATTATTCCTGACCTAATTAGAACCAAAGCGGTTTGCCACTCTTTATTCCATGTCATCTCAATCTCTGGGAGGTGGGTGTGAAATGTGATCCTTTTGACTACAAGAAAACTTGACGAGATGGAGCTTTTAGGTTAAAAGCAAAAACCTATGGACACTGAAGTCCACGCACCTACTTCTTCTCCTTAAGCCTACCCTTTGATATTTTAAGTTTCAAATGGGAAAAGAGATGTGTCCTCTCTTTCTCTCAAAGTATAATATTTAGCACTCCCTCTAAGACTTTCATAAAGTAGCTATCAACTTCACTATGAAGAGACATGCAATTTCTTTTTCTTCTCTTTGGAATTGACATGCAATTTTTTTAAGAATAAAATGGATCAACTGGTGTTATATCGGGGTCCACTCAACATCAGCTGTTCCAGTAACTTTGAGGAGGGAGGGAAAGATCGATCAATGAGTTTGAAATTTTGATTATATGTTACATATCTTCTCTTGCATGAATTCATACCGAAATTAAATCTATATACTACATATGTAATACATACTTCTATCTAATTTTCTCCTTCCAACTACATATTTAATACAAGAATAATTAATTTAAGCATAATACATACATACAGATAGAATGTAGTTTTTTTTACTATATTGGATAGGAGAAATAGTCCGAGGTTGGTGATTGCTTGTAAATGATACCTATCTTATTCCTGGACATATATAAGTCCCTAAATTCAACATTAATTTTATTAAACAAAAGCAAAAACTTTATAAAGTTTATTTTAATAAATTATAACAATTTCAAACCTCAACTTAGCTAACTATTCTTATAAATATGGGAGATATGATGTCCCATAACAATTGAAGATGTTTTCTCTTCTGAACTTGTATGTTCTCCGAATCTAAGTTTTAATAGGGACAAGTACAAAATGTGTGACTTAGTTGTTAAAAGTAAGCAGAAAAATCTTCATCACACATAACATAACTAAAAATATACACATGATAAATATTTTTTAAAATTTTAAGAGGAAGACCAAATGTTCTTTCCAATTTTATTTATTTGTACATCTCCAACATTATAATTACTCTAATGTATTTATTAAAAAGATGTTATGGTTAAAACTTCATTGATGAGAACTACGTAGAATTTAAGGTGTGATTTTATGCAATAAAATAATAACCACAAAGAGATTTTTAAAGTCGTTTAGCCTATTATTCAAAAGTTTACGCCTATTGTTATATTATAGAGTTTTTTTGGCAAAAATACAACAGAGTAATAGTATGAAAATACAATTTTGCTTTTGTATAAACGATGATTGTGTTATCTTGTGATGATAAATGATAGAGATGAAAACTGGTGTTATAATAATGAGAGATGAGAATAATATTTTGAAGAGATTGTAAGAACGAATGAAATTTCTAAGTGTCATTTTTTTTTTTTTTTTTGCTTCTTCTGGATGGAA
Source organism: Anacardium occidentale (assembly GCA_026122585.1). Lineage (NCBI taxonomy): Eukaryota > Viridiplantae > Streptophyta > Magnoliopsida > Sapindales > Anacardiaceae > Anacardium > Anacardium occidentale. The sequence goes on from JAJEJH010000024.1 coordinate 169,087, forward strand.
GAGTTCTACAGTTTATACTCGTCGGTAACGTATCTAGTCATTACATATTGTTGGCATTTATTTTTTTTTTTTATAAATAACACTCAAACATTTTGTTAAAAGGAAGTTTTATTATACAACAATTGTCTCCAACTTTTAAAGTGCAAGTAGCATTTGAAAGACTTTTCACCTCTTTACATGGATTAGTGACACATGAATCCTCAAAATCTTTATTTCACAACACATTGTGAAAACAATATTTTCACTTTCCATTTAATGCACTACATGTGCACAATGTATACTTGCAATGTCAGTTCAACTCGTCATTATTTCTTATTTAACATAATTTTTGTAACTCACTAAATTGATGAAATATGTAACCAATTTAACTTAGACAACTAAGGTTGATTAACTCTCAAATTTAACTTGTCTATTTGAAACATTATTCATCTTCTTTACCCTTGATTTTTCATAGCACTCAAACTTTCTAAAACCTAAAACTTGTACCAAACCAAGTTCCTCAAAACCTTTGAAGTTTCAACATTGTTGTCAATTTTTCCAAAGATTTTCTTAGTTTCCAAGAAAATACTATCAAAACCTTCTCTATTCCCAAATGAATATAGTACTAAAGTGTTCATAGTAATGATCACAATTTAGGTATTCTTGACTTTGTATATTATATTTTTATGTTTCTCTCATAGAGTTTATTCTTCAAATATGATACATGGGTAGAGTTTAAGGCTTGACAATAGTGCTTTAGGGTAGAAAAATGTCACTATGGTTTTTAGGTTGCATTTTTTGTTAGCTTAGGTGTTGGTAAAACTTGTAGGTAGACTTATATTCTATTGTCCAAACTTATAAATAGTACATGTTGAACTCTTAGGTAAACTGAGATTTGTCTTTTAACATTGTTTCCACATGTCTTCTAGAAGTTTAGCCAATGAAAAAAATTGAACTTTGCCTTATTAGCTCAAAGGTGATAGACTCGAAGATCGCAAGCATGAGTTGTGAGATTCTCTTGTTGAGAAGGAAAGTCTCTTAATTGATCATTGTGGATCCACCAATCGAAGTCATGGATGGGCTTATCATAGTGAAGTAGCACCAATGAAAAGAAATTTTATGAAAATTGATCTATTTAGGAAGAAGATTCCTCATCTTTTAGCTTGGATGATTAGGACATCATGGATATTGAGAATAGTAAGAAACACTCCTCAATTAAGATTGTCAATTTAAAGCATATAAAAAATTGCCAGTACCTTCCCATCTAATTGTGAGAACCATGATATTGCCCATATCACATGTCTTTTCTGAATTCGATGTCAATTTCGAAGGCCATCATACCATGCAAGGTGACACTCTCATTGCATTTATTTGTGTAAGTTGCGCTAAAGTACTTTAGAGTATCATCGAATATACACTGATGCATGATCAGGATACATGGTGTATATGGACGAAAGACTAGGCAAGCTAAGCTGACTTTTGCTATAGATTGACAAGAAACATGTGTTTTTGCTAGAAACAAAAAGCGAGAGTTCTTTCAAAAGACCTCCTTATAACACCAATTTGTTGATAGTTTAAACTCCATTATCGAGAAGTGCGCAAAAATAAAGTGTAAATCTATGCAAGAAAATATTGAACACAAAAAGATTATTAAAGTAGTTCAATTTACTCTTAAAAACAATATATCCATTACCATGTTATTGAATTTTTTTTTTTTTTTCCAAAAAATTTGATAGAGTAACCATAAGAAATTCAAATTTGTCCTCCTGTTGCTTTTGTACAATATAATAATTACAGAATATGAGGAAATGATACTGATATAATTATAAAATTTGATGTACAAGAATCCTAGTACAATAAATCTATGCAACTAAATGAAAGGTTATCGATCGATTTAATTCGTTAAAATAGAATATAAAACCGTTATTTTTGGAAAAAGTATTTTTACCCGTATTTTAAATCATCCTATGTGTAAATAGCATCGTTCGTCATTACAGAGTATTCAAATTCGTATAGTCACTGGCTTTTTAAGGCGAGTTTAGTCATCTGGGCAAAGGCAGATTGGCCGCACAAATGTTGTCAATAACCTTTCCGGATGAATGTTGCTGATGGACAAAAAATAGAAGAAAGGTCTATAGGCCCATTAATCAAAGGCAATCCCATGGGCCAAGATGTGGCTGTTTTTACAACTTTGTTACTGTTAGGCCCATTTCATGAATGACTCCGTCTTGTCTTTCAATAGCTGCTTCTCTTGCGGTTTCGCTATTGATTGAGTCAAAAATGTTTCCATATTTTTTGTATTTAATTACACATAAAATTTTTTAATGTGGAGAATGCAATAATAATAATAACAATAATAATAATTAATTAATACTTGGTTATTTAGTAATTTTACACAATTTAAGCGGCAGAAAACGTTGGCAGGCAAAAGTTCTGAGACGTGTCGTTAGCAGGTTACTTCTTCGTCGGTGATATCCCATCATCTCTGAACAACTGTCTATCATCATAAGATCAGACGGTTCACGTTTGTTTTGAAATCAAACTAGGGTTTCTTCTACCAACTTCGCTATATAAACTGCATAGTTACCCTTTTTACGGTGCGGTGCAGTTTGTTCTGCCCTCCGACTCAATAACACCTTTAAAGTGTATTTGTTTCTTCCTCCGTCGAATTTTGTCCGATTCCGTTCGGATTTCCGACGATCTATCCCAACCTACCTTTCCCTCTCCTCTCTTATCTTCTAAAATCTCCCAAAAAAAAAAAAAAAATCAAAGTGGACTACCAAAATCCTCAGTTTAGCGATTTGTTCTCTTGAATATAATTGTTAGAGTCAGAATTATTATCTTGTTATCTCTCCAAGTTTTTGCTTGAAAAGTTAAGAGAGGAGAGGGAAAAAAGCAGAGAAAAAGCGGAAAAAGAAAAAAAAAAAAAAGAGAACAAGGAATCTAGAATTTTGGCCATGGCGCAGATTCAGATTCAGCATCAGGCGCCAATATTGGGGCCAAACGGAGTGGCGGCTGGGAACCAGTTTCTTACAACTTCGCTTTATGTTGGCGATCTACATATTAATGTGACCGATTCGCAACTCTACGATCTGTTTAATCAGGTCGGTCAAGTCGTATCGGTCAGGGTTTGTCATGACCTGAGCACCAGGAGATCACTTGGCTATGGTTATGTTAACTATAGCAATCCCACTGACGGTCAGTTTTGTAATTTTTCGTATTTTACAATTGAATTGATATGGTGTGTTGTATCCTTCGATTATTGAATAGTGTTTGTTGCTTGCTTCGCTTTACATTTATAAAACTCGATACTATGTTGTGGATTTCTTAGTTGTTATTTGCGGATTAATATATCATTTCATAAGCGTATAACCTGTATTCGTAGGAGACAAGGGATATAGGGATATTAAACTTTGTGGCGCTACTTTGTTAGCATGATATGAATACACTTGAAATTAGTACATTGTCACTTGAATGAAACAGTAGTATTCACTGTTGTCTTAGAAACATGCCAATGTTTTAATATCCCTGTAAGATAAATTATTGTTTAATAATTTTACAGTGCAGCTAAGTTTTTATAATGTTTTGTCTATTTAATGACAAATACAATTTGTTTTTTTGCTTTCTACAGCGGCAAGGGCATTGGATGTTCTGAACTTCACTCCTCTGAATAACAAGCCTATTAGAATAATGTATTCTCATCGTGATCCTAGTATTCGCAAGAGTGGTACTGGAAACATATTTATTAAGGTATGTTTTTATTCTTATGGTGATTTGTTTCTGGTGGCGCTGTGATTTTGTTTGTTTCATTATTTTGATTATTTTGAGTGCAGAATCTGGATAAGACTATTGACCACAAAGCATTACATGATACATTTTCTTCATTTGGAAACATTCTGTCTTGTAAGATAGCTACTGGTGCTTCTGGGCAATCCAAAGGCTATGGGTTTGTTCAATTTGACACTGAAGAAGCTGCTCAAAATGCTATTGATAAGCTAAATGGCATGCTTATTAATGATAAACAAGTTTATGTTGGACACTTTCTTCGTAAGCATGAAAGGGATAGTACACTGAGTAAAGCAAAATTCAATAATGTCTATGTGAAAAATCTTTCTGAAACAATAACAGATGAGGATTTAAAGAATGTTTTCGGTGAATACGGAACAATTACTAGTGCCGTAGTGATGAGGGATGGTGATGGAAAATCCAAGTGTTTTGGATTTGTCAATTTTGAAAATGCAGATGATGCTGCTAGTGCTGTTGATGCTCTTAATGGTAAGAAGTTTGATGATAAAGAGTGGTATGTTGGAAAGGCCCAGAAAAAATCTGAAAGAGAGCTTGAATTGAAAGAGCGATTTGAGCAAAGCATAAAGGACACTGTAGACAAATTTCAAGGTTTGAATTTGTATGTAAAGAACTTGGATGATAGTATCGATGATGAAAAGTTAAAGGAATTGTTCTCAGAGTTTGGCACAATTACTTCCTGCAAGGTTTGTGATTATGTTTTTTGTCATTTGAAAGTCAATAGTACGTGTTTACTTTTTCCTTTTCTTGGAGGTATTCAACAACATTTTTCCATTTCTATCTTCTATAGGTTATGTGTGATCCAAGTGGAATCAGTAAAGGCTCTGGATTTGTGGCATTTACAACTCCTGATGAAGCATCTCGAGCCGTAAGTTTGAATTATTACTATGTAGGAATATTGTCTGAGCAACAACTATATCCATTTTCATTATTTGCTTACAGCTGATGGAGATGAATGGTAAAATGGTTGTTAGCAAGCCACTTTATGTTGCACTTGCCCAGAGGAAAGAAGACAGGAGAGCAAGGCTTCAGGTTTTTTACTACCATCCATTTTTTCATCAATTAGCTTAAATAAAGTGTCTCTGGAGTAAATATGAATGCTGCTTTGTGACATTGTTGAAGCCTGTGCTTTTTGCTCATAACTTAGCCTTCTTTGTCTGAATGAGTGTTCTTTCTTCAAATTTCTATTGTCATTGCAATTTTGTTTGTGTTGTTTTGTTTCATGTTTCTGCAAAACTGAAGCTGATACATGGGCCATTCATTTTTAGGAAATATTTTTTGGTTCGTAGTCTGCTTCATAGTTTATCAGATATTATTATAGATTCATTTGTGATTTTCTTTAAAAGTGCACCTTGATTGAATTAAAATGAAAATAGTTTTAATAAATTGCATTTTCAATTTCGTCATTGATGGATTTTATGTAGGTAATGTGAAAGTGTACCTACAATAGATTTTATATGACTTCACTATGTCGTATATCTTAAGTAAAATGTTTGGATTGCTTGTGCCCTAATATCTGAGTTTTTTCAGGTCATGTAGTTTTGTTCCATCATTTTTCCCTTTGTTTATTTGGTTTTTGCAGGCTCAGTTTTCACAAATGAGACCAGTTGCTATGGCCCCTTCGGTTGCACCTCGAATGCCAATGTATCCTCCTGGTGCACCTGGCCTTGGCCAACAATTTTTATATGGCCAAGGACCACCAGCTATGATTCCTCCACAGGTATTCTACCTGCCTAGTATTTGGCCTATCTTACCACTATTTTTTAGGTATTATAAACTTTTTTCATCTTATATTGAACATTTGGAAATGTATGGCGAATGTTTATAGTTTTTGCTTGTATCAGGTGAATTTATAACAATTTAAGGTGTACTGTAGGACTCATCCTCTTTCAAGGAAAATTGGATGTATGATAGGAATCTTTAGTTTTCATATTTTACTTTTGACTATTTGTACTGATTTTTCTTTTCTGATCCAACATTGATGGTTCACCTAGGTTCTGTTATTGGTATGATCTCTATGGCCAACTATAAATGGTGTTGGAAGAGGATTCCAATCCAGGCTCTTCTTTTTCTTTTCATGTCTTGTTTACTGGTTGTACATTGCAACAGACTATCTTCCATTATTCTTTTCAAAATATATCGTCTCAACATGCTATTTCTGTGACTTTCTGAAACTTTATTCCTTTTTCATTTAAGCTTGAGGACAAATAATTTGTCATGGTCCAGATATGAACTTTTGTTTGTGGAAGACTATTTGAAAGAAAAATGACCCAGCTAAACCTTTGTAGCTCAGCTATTTTACATAACTTTTTGTCTGCATTGGCTGTATACGTATTTTTTTTTATTTTAAATCTGGCACAAGAGCTTTGATTTTTTATTCTCAATGTTCCATTGTAGGCAGGATTTGGTTATCAGCAGCAACTTGTTCCAGGAATGAGACCTGGTGGGGCTCCAATGCCAAATTTCTTTGTTCCAGTTGTTCAGCAGGGCCAGCATGGCCAGCGACCTGGAGGGCGACGGGTGGCAGGTTCTGTGCAACAACCTCAGCAGTCACTACCTGTAATGCAGCAGCAGGTCTGGCCAAATTGTTTGTATGATTTTTTTTTCCTTTGAGTTTGTGTTTTTTGCATCAAATTTAGATATTGTTTGTTCCAGATGCTTCCTAGAGGACGTATGTATCGATACCCAGCTGGTCGTAGCATGCCGGAAGCTCCAATGCCTGGTGTTGCTGGAGGTATGCTTCCTGTTCCATATGACATGGGTGGGGGCATGACCATGCGAGATGCTGCTGTTGGACAACCTATGCCAATTACAACATTGTCAACTGCCCTTGCAAATGCATCACCAGAACAGCAGCGGACGGTAAGCTGATGTTTATATATGTTTGTTTCTCTTTACATTGATCTCGACTATTACTACCTTTACTTGGGGAGAAATTTTGTATAACATTGGTGGCTTGTGGACAGTTGCTGGGTGAAAGCTTATACCCTCTAGTGGACCAGCTTGAAAGGGATGCTGCAGCCAAGGTTACAGGCATGCTTCTGGAGATGGACCAGACTGAGGTCTTGCATCTTCTTGAGTCTCCGGAGGCATTGAAGGCAAAAGTAGCAGAAGCCATGGAGGTACTGAGGAGTGTTGCTGCTCAGCAAGCTAACAGCCCATCAGATCAACTGGCCTCCCTGTCATTGAATGATAATCTTGTTTCTTAAGTATGTTGGTGTGTGATTGAAAAGAGTGGATTAGACACAAACTAAAGTCCGGTCTTTGGTACTTCATGTAGACTTTACGACATTTGAACTTGGATATGTTCTGTTTTTGTTATGTTAACTGGTTTGCAAATTTTTAATCGTTCTTGGTTCTTCAGTTTCAGTGATTTAGTTATTATTGTCCTGTTCTTATTTTTAAGCTAAACGTCTGTACTGTTATGTTGAGTGAGGAACTTGAGACACTTCTTCTTCTAACCCAAATAGTTGCCGTTGAGAATTAACCCAAACCTATTACTAAAACACCAATTCTTTCTAATCCTTGTAAATTTTCTATTGGGTCCTTCCCAAGCTCTGCCTTTCCCAACCACCAAATAGGAATCCTACCTAGGAATCAAAGCGGTAAGAAGAAAGGTTTTTGTGTTACAATTGCAAGTGAACATTGAATTGGAAGAAATGGATGGAGAGTTAAGGAAGATTGAGATGATGAGCATAACCTGACGTAAATATCCTCAATGCTCTCCATAGTTGTGAAGGGTCAATAGCCATCAGGTTAAATGAAACGAATGATAAGAAAACGTTGTATTTTTAAGTTAATTTACAATTTTCTAAGTGAACAAATTGCTTGTGAACTAAGGTATCCCCTGTTACCGGTAGAAGAAGTAAGAGTTACAATGTAGTTGTAATATTGGAAACTCGGTGGTTATTGGGAATTGACGATCAAAAAAAACATATTTGATTTTTTTATCTTATGATAAATCCTTACCCCCTTTTTCTAACTCTTAAAAGTCAAAACATTCAATGCAATCCAATCCTTTGTTTCCCATTTTCCGAACACTGCCAACTTTTTTCACACTCGTTTCCCTGACCGGTTAGAGCCAGATATTCGCTACCATTTTTCAAACGTGTAGGACAAAGACGATGCAACCCAAAATATATTAAAGGGAAATGAGCAACTTTTCTGAAAAAACACAAAAATTCCATAGCTCCAAAAAATCCTGTTTGACCACCCTTTTGGCCGTCAAAGTTGATTTCTCGATTACTCCAATAGAATCACGCCACCTCATCAAAAAGCAACCAAATTCCACACTCCAAGTGGACAAATGACAAATAAGGAAAACATACTCCTCGGCAAGATTATGTCTCTTTCATAAAGAAACTTCATGAGCACGCATCTTTCCCACTTGCTTAAAACCCGAAGAAAATTTCCAGTTCTGGCTGTTGTTGTTGTTGTTCAGACCATAACTGCGGGCAACATACCGATGGGAGACGCCACCAACAACAGCAACAACGATAATAGTAAAACGATGTCATTCTCACTTCCTCCTGGTTGCCGATTCTACCCTTCCGTAGAAGAGCTTCTCGGTTATTACCTCACTAACAAAAACGCATGCGCGGATGAAACCGGTGATCCATTTGGTTGTGATTTGATAAAAGAACTAGATTTGTATGAGTTTCAACCTAACGAGTTGCCCGAGCAGGCGTGTTTTGCGTATGGTCCTGGAGGAAGGAAGAGGCACTGGTTCTTTTACTGTAAAGTTAGTGGTAGAAATGGAAGAAAATTCTGGAGGGCGAAGAATGGATATTGGAGAAAGAAAGGGAGAGTTAGGGAGGTAGTGAAGAATAATAATAGAGGGAAGGTTATTTTGGGAAGCAGAGCGAAATTTGTTTTCCATTCGGGCGATTCTCTAGAAACGGCCGTGAGAACTGATTGGATTATGCATGAGTATGCACTTGTTCATCATGTCGAGGTATTTAAATTAAATTGTTGAAATTTTTTAATTCAAGTTCGGTTTCAGATTTTCAATTTTTATGTTGGATGGAATTTGCTATGTTTTTGGTGGACTACTTGATTGTGATTGCGTTGAATGTGGAACTTATGTTGAGGGCATGTGAAGTGAATGTTAGTGATTTTGTTTAGTATATTTGTTTGGGCTAAAAATGATTTATCAAATGCTTGAGATGAATACGGAAATTATGAAAACTAGTTGCAGTTAGTTCATTATTGCAGGTTTTTAGATTAACACACCCTATTTATACGGGATTTATGCTGTTCAATTTTTAATTTTACATTTGAATTATTGAATTTTTTGTGTCAGCCACTCTCAGCCAAGTGTTGTATGTTTCAGTAATTCGGGAAGTTTACATGGCAGATATTGTGTATACAAATTCTTGTCAAGCAGATTGAAGTTTTAGTTAAGAAACAAAAAGCCTGCCTCTTACTGTCTTCACTTTAATTTGGAGGATGTATTAAGCTAGGAAAGTGGAGATATCTTGAACTAAGCTAATTGGTGAGCACTATATTTAACCTCAAATTAGTGAAAAAACAATAAATCCGAAGCTTTCCCTTCTCTCATATTCTTCTTATTGCATTACTACTTTGTGACATCTAAAATGTTTGGCTATGGTTGGAAACTGGCAGATTAATTGTACTTGCTTGACAGAGCATCTGGCCATATAATTGTTTAACCCCATTTAGTTGGGAACTTGAGCTGGTTTTAGATTTTTTATTTGTCTTTATTCAGAACATAGTGACAACCTAATTTTGTCTATTATACCAATCCAGTCTGATTTGTGTTATCTTTTAGTTGATTTCTTTTGTAGCTGCTGGCAATCTAATATTTTTACCTGTCTGCAGTTCTCTTTTGTCCTCTGCCGAGTATTTTCGAAGTCTCATGGTGGCAATAGCTTATCAGAGATTGGTTTAAGTTCTGTTGCAGAAGAAAGTGTTTCTGCTGTACGTCAGATTAGTGTTCAGCATGATGGATTTCCTACACCTGACATTGTCGAAGTTAAACAGAATGATGACAAATTGGTTGACTGGAAAAAAGATACTTCGGAAAAACAAATGAAATTGGTTAGTCAGCTAAATAATCATGCCAGCTCTAGTCCTGTTTCTCTCACCCGCTTTCGTTTTCCGACAGGCATCCCACCCAGCAAACAGGTAACATCAAATATTTTCCCTATTTGTTAAAATAATACTGTTTTTCTGTTTATCTACTGTGTTTAGTGTTTGGCACCAAGAATTATGGCTTTCACATTACACATATTTTTTCCCAAGGAATAGTTTCATTTTTGAAATTTAGATGCTTTATTTTTATGTCTGTGTGAACTAAGTGTTGAATCATCTATTATTTCAGTATGTTGATTGTGGAGAGAATAAATTTTGGAGTAATTTCTAGACAAGTGAACACCATTATTTTTTGTTGTTATGGGTTACATGTATCTGTTTAGCAGCTTGCTATTGCAAGCAAATTCTTGTGAAAGTTTATGAAATTTATTAGATGCGCTGGTGTAATCATGCCATAAACTTGCCACTGAGGTTAAGTATTTGTCCTTTTGAAGAGTGTTACCCCATTGGTTTCTCATGTCATTTCTACTTCTTTTAAAAAAAAAATTCAACCTGCAGTGAATTTTCAGTTATCCTAAAAGGAGGCACACATATTTTATTAGGTAATCTAGGTCATCACTCTCTTAGCCATCAAATAATACATTGGTAATTCATGAAATATAACCAGTTTCTAAACATGTATTACATTGAATCAGGCACATTCTTTAAAATTTTTTATGTGCTATGCTGACATACAGGTTGGTTCATCGGGGATTGCTAGTGGTGTTATGTTTGTTGATGCTGTTACAGCCCAGGAATCACTATCAATCCTGGAGGAAGATTATATAGAGTTGGATGATCTTGGGCATAGTATGTGTGGATACTAATCATGATATGTGAATTGTGTACTGTGATGCAGTGCAAAATATGATGAATTAAGTTGCTGTTGATAAAATGAATGAGGTGAACTATGTTCCTGTTGATACAATGGAAATGAGGTGAATTATGTTGCTGTTGATACAATGGAAATGAGGTGGCTTAAGTTTCTCTGGATATAATGGATCTGAAATAGGTTTTTAACTTCCAGCAAAAGAAGAGGGTTCTCGTGAACCAGCCTACAATTACAGTCAGTTTGTATATTGATGCAAACTCTGCTTTGCCTGTTAAGTTCATTTTTATGTTGTAATATCTCTTTTGTTATTAATTTTTCTTGTAACCATGGATTAAACTAAATAGTTGGCACTTTTTGATGTGGTTTGACTTGCAGATTGCTCTTAAGGTCACAGGCATTTTGCCCTAATAAAAAGATAAAGAGCTTAATTGATTGGATGATGGCCAGCTGAAAGCAATTTTATTTATCAGCTGCTTCACCCGGCTTGCTTGTTCTCTTAAATTTCGTCTGTTGATGGTGGAGTTCTTTTGTCATTCTTAGTGCTGGAAAAATCAACTTTTGCCCCTCATTACTCTGAAACCTTCTCTGTTCCTTAAAATTGCTCTGTTTTATGCTTACGAACTTTCTTTGTGCAGAGCTAGATAAAGTTATCTCAATTATGCATTTTTCTGGAAGGAACTTACTGCTTTGGCTGATGAAATTATCATAAGTTACGAAAATGTTCTGCTGTGGGAACGAATTTAGATTCTTCAAGTATGGTTCCTTAGTGTTCACTCTATTACAGCAGACCTATTAGAATGGAAGTGCTTATATTATGGTGTTTCAGGAGATGATTTATAATTACCTGAACTTGATAATAATTACCTTGTCACGATTGTCTCATTATTTTTCATCGGTGATATGTTTTCACTTGTTTTTCTTAATTGTTGGACTGTTAAAATCCGTATAAACACACACACACGCATACATTTGTTTGTGACATGATTGTTGCTTGTAGATTGCCATTACGATGGTTCATATGTATATTTTGTAAGCGTGCAAAAATTAGCAAATCTTTAAATTGTCCCTTCAGTGATGGATTATAGTCTTGATTGTCCTCTCAATTCCTCTATTATTCTCTTAAACATCATTTAGGTTGCCAAGAAAAGGGAGGAATAAAAGTCTTAGAATCATTTTTTGCTTGATTTTTCAGCTTCGAGGATTAACTATTAGTTTCTTGGTTACTGACAATGCTGGTTAGTTGTTTCTTAATGATGGGTGCTGCAAATAGGAAAAAGAATAGAGATGTCATTCGATTACCTGTTCATTCTATTTTGGTTTTCTTTGTTGGTGTTTTCTGTGTCGTGCAATAGTTTCGAGCTACTGAAAGAAACTTGCAATGTTAATATATTCTGTACTGAAGAGTGGAACTTTGATACTTTAAAAATACGCTTAAAAAATTTAGCGGTTTTTTCTGCGCACTTTCGCAATTTTCGTTTCGAAAATGATTATTTCTCTGTTAATATTTGCCAATCACATCATCCTGGAATGTAGGTCTGTTGGATGCTGGTTAGCTTAAAGTACTCTGTTTTATTATTATTATTTTTAGTTAATTTTCTGAGGGTGAAATTTGGCCACAATGACAAAGCTGTATTTCTTAGCCAATCTCGCAATTAGGGCCTGCTGATAGCCTCTCACGGTAACTCTGTACTCGTGGACCTGAACGTGGATGCTCTATCCCTCATCCTCCCCTCTCTTTTGTGCTTGTTATTTGCTGAAGTCACCTTAGAAAATATAAATAAACATCCAAATAAACTAATTTAAAATTGAATCATGCAGTTTTGTTTACCACCACTGGGCCTTAAAATCAGTTTTCTATGGCTGATTGCATAGATCTTATCTTTTCCATTGAAAATATGTTTTTTGTCCCTGAAAAATAATTTTAAAGTAGTATTAAAAAAAATGAATTAATATTTTACTCTTAATTGTTTCATTTTACAAAATTACTAAAACATTTTAAATTAACAAAATTTAAAATAATCTACCGCAAATTAAATTTGTCATAAATGTTATCTTTTTTACCCTTTTATTTTCACTCTCTTCTTCCTTGCAAATTTTGTTGATTCTATTTAGTTCGTGGTTGGTTTTTGGGTTTAGATGAGTGATAATTGTGATAGTTAGAGTTTTCAAACTTGAAATACAGGTTTTTAATTTTGTAAAAAGGTTATAATGTTTAGGATTCTTGTGGATTTGGATTTGGGATGTGAGTTATTGTCTACCCATTATTCTTAGCTAGAGGGAATGTCTTTACATCAAGATAGAAGTTCATTACGACTTGGATTTTTGTATGCTTGTCATAGGGATGTTTCTAAAGCAACTTATCTACATGCTTGGTGACGTGAACTACTTTTATGAAGATAGCATGAGTTATCTAAACCCAAGCATAGGTTATCTAAGTGTGTAATAATCAAGCATAAGTTATCCTTACATTGATGACATGAGTTTTTTACATATTTCAATGCGAGTTATTTGTATGTTTAAAAACGTGAATTGTCTTTATGCGAGCATGAGTTATCTACGTGACACTTCTAGTGAGAGGGGATGCCTCTATGTGGGGAGACAAAATGTTCTCGACATGAGTTATAGTTTACACATTTAAGAAATGAGTTACGTTTTACCCATTGGTCTTGTTGAGAATGGATGCCTCCAAACTAAAAAAGAAGATCATTGCAACTTGGATCATGGTCTGCTTGTCGAAGGGATGCCTTTAGAGTACCTTGCTTACACATTTGGCAATTTGGGTTACTTTTGGTGAAGATAGCATGAATTAGTTATCTAGATATATATAATGTGAGTTGTTTGTATGTTAAGTTGAGTGATCTATATATTGATGACATGAGTATTTTGCATGCCCATAAGTGAGTTATGAACAAGTTTAGAGACATTAATTGTATCTTCACACAAGCTTGAGTTCTTTTCATTAATGAGATTGTGGGTTATCAGCACATTGAAGATGTAAGTTTTCTATATGTATATTATGTTGTGAGTTATGTATATGCAGAACCGACTCAATATATGTGACTTTAAGCAATTTTAATTTTGGTGGTTCTCTAATGGTAGTTGAGAGTCTGGGCTCTAGTGATAGTTGTTGAGATAGCTTGGAGAAGTTGGATCAGATTATTTGAGATATTGGCTAGATTATTAAATATCACGTCTAATTGAGTCTCGTTTAAAGGTGCAAATAGTTGGTTTTCAATTGTATGTTGGTTGTTAGTTGCTTGAGAAGGTCATTTGTACAAGTGAGCGCCTTGATAGTTGACAACAACAATTTATGTAAGAATAACAACTATTTTAGCATGGTTAGTTGTTGCATTTTGCTCTACCTTAGTGGTTGGAGTGTTTTTGGAAGCATTATGCTATGAGCCATGGAATATACATGTTCAGAGAAAATTTTGAAAAGAGAAAGATGGATGGACTTTACTATAAAAATGGAAAGATCTTGTCAAAGGCTCTCATTCTAACACCAAAAGTTATTGATGCATAAATCTATACTAATGCAATGACATAACCTTTTAAAGATGTTACATATGAATGTAATGAAATTGCTACATAAAATGTTTATGTGTGTGAAACACAAAAAAATCAAACAAAAATGAAAAAATTTCATTATTTGAGTAATACCTATGTTCACTAACAGCCTATTTATTAAGAACAAGTATAAAAGAGTGTTTTTTTTTTAAAGAATATAAAAATATTTTCTAAAGAGAATTTAAAGAATCTTTGTCTTGGCTTTTATTTTAAAAAAATAAACATAAAAGATTGTCAAAAGGATTTCTAGAGCTAAGAAAAAAAAAAAAAATCCTTCTACCTCACTTCTCTTTACTTTTATATTTAAATGATAAGAGTGTTATCACCATCTAGAGGCACATAGCTTTGAGACTTTCTCTAATTTGTATGTCTATTCAACTAAAGAGATATTTGTACCATCAAGATTAACACATGGTAGAGATGGTAAGGTATAGTACTCATGTTTTACATTTGATACATATTGTTTTATTAGTTCAGTCACTTTGCATTATGATTCTATTCACTTGATTAATAAATACGGTGAATTTATCTTATCGTATGTTTTGACAATCTAAATAAAATTTAAAAAATATATGTATTTTTTATCGTATAAAATATGAAATTTGGGCCTTCACTTTATATGATTTTATGTATCTAGACGAGATGAGTTATCATCTATTTTTTGACTTTAGTATTCTACTAAGTCACCATGGCATGCCAAATCATTTGGACGCAAGAATGGAGGGGTAGGCAAATCTTGGTTGAGAAAATATAAACACTTGTTTGACAACGTGTTAGAGGTCACAGTATTTGCATTTATTGTATGCAAGTAATGGCCATAATTTGCGGTGGTGATGTGAGTCCAAGGATTTGTCTTGAGATGCCCTTTCCATTCATAAAATTTTTAAATAATTTCCTTCATCCCCCTTGGCATTTGAAGTGAAGGAGGAGGCAGGGTGATAGCCAAGACTAAGACGCTTTGTAATTGTTATAAATTGACAAATGTGATAATAACAGTATTCACATTTTTCCTCCAATCCAATCTGTATTGCATGAAATGAAAGAAAGAGTTGGCCTGCGCATAATCATTATTACCACACATTCAATTTTCACCTCCTCCTCATACGCCCACGCATATATTTTAATCCTGGGTGTGGGTCATCTCACTCAGCCTTTGTGCTGCAATTGCAGACCCAATTTAGGCCAAGTCCTTCCAGCCATTCACATTAATTCACTAAATCCCACCTCCACCCAACCTTGCAAAAGGTTTTTCCTCTATGCTAGGGTGTCAAGTATTTATTCTTCTTGGTGAAGAAAAGTCAAAAATTAGTACCATACCAGTGTCAAATTTATATTATTTTATGTTATATTCTCTTGTCAATTATGCCTAGAAGAACTAGAAGCATGAGAGGAGGATAGGTTTTGTTGTCTTGTAATAGCTAGCTCAGAAGCATTGCAGTGCAAGTTCTAATATTCTACTTGGTGGAAGAATCGTCATTTTTTTTTTAATCTTATCAATCAAATTTTCTAAAGAGTATTACGCAATGGATTATATAAGCAAACCCCATATGGACTTATTAGAATGCGTTTTCGTGGCCTAAAACAAAATTCAAAGGAATGCAAACGCCTTTGAAAATTGAGATGGTGGGGTTAAAAACAGAAAAAAGAAGGCATAAATAGGACCAAAAGACACCGAGAATAAGAGGCCCACGATTGAGACGCAGTTAAAAGGAAGTTGAGGGAGAACCTGCACAGGTGCCCCTCGAGACTTCAGTGTTTTTGTATTCTCACGTATTTTAGCCCAAGGCATTCTTGTTTGAAATGAAACTTGCCTAAAGATAAAGGTACAGAACAGAATACTTATATTATAATTTTTCCCAGTCAATGCTGACCGGTCACTGTGTTACCTGGACGATTTAAATGCAAATAAAAGTTAGAAGTAACCATTAATACTGAGTCAAAATTAATAAAACCAAACAGATATTTAGTTGGAGGTAAGAAATCTTACTGGTGGGTCTGCTTAATAAATAAATAAAATCAATACGACGTGTACAATTTATGGTTGAAGATGAGAGAACGAGAAGTAAAGCAAAGGCCAAAGCCCAAAGGTGTGTTAAAAAAAATACATGTAGAGAGAGAGAGAGACAGAGAAGAACTTCAATTGATGGTAAAAAAAGAGGGGCGGGCAGGGTAGGGCAGGGGGAAGGTGGCTGGCGTGAAGAAGATGGAAACAAAACGAGAGTGGGGCTGCCTGGCTTCCTGCCTGCCCTTTCTAAATTGCGCATTGAAATATGGGTCTTTGGTTTTTGAGTGAGTTGAGTTGAGCGAGCGGGCGAGAGAGAGAGAGAGAGAGACGCACACATGCATTTGGTAAGCGGCTAAACATAAATTATTTCTAAAAAATAATATTTGACAAAATGGGTTATTGGTAAATTTGGGATTAGGATTACTGTCCGCTTTTAATCTCTCTTTCTTTCTTTTACATTACATTCTCGTCGTGATCTCTCTTTCTCTTTCTTTCTTTTTATTGTGTTGTTTTTGTTTCTTCGGTGCTTTCTTTCGTTCTCATTTTTTCTCTTTCAAGAGAAGGGAAAAGCACAGCTGTGCGGGGGATAATACAGACCTCTTCCTTTCTCTTACCTTGCTTTTTCTGTTTTCTATCTCTTTTTTTAGATCCATTCTTCTCTTTCGTTTTGGTAAATCTCTAAGATTTCTTTTTATTTTTTATTTTTATTGTTTTTCTTCGATCGGCGGGCGGTTGTTGTAGGATATGAACGCTTCTATGTGTTTTTGTCTTTTTAAGTTCTTTGGTTGGTTGGTTTTGAGCTGTATAGAAGACTAATATATATATATTTTTCTTCCGTGGGTTCTTTTTTTTGGAAGAAAAACAGTTTTTTTTTTGGTTATTGAGTCTTTTATTTTTTATATTCACCAATCTTTGATTTACGATTTGTAACAGTGTTTTGATGCTAGCTGATTCGAATATTTGAGTGGCTGTGGCGAGCTAGAAAAAATTTTCTGATTATTTATCATATTATGGGTTTTTTTTTTTTTTTCACAAATCTTCTCAAAAATTTTTAGTAAAAAAATTACGTGAAAGAAAAATATTCAGATATCCGCTTAGCCTAATGATGTTAACTCTATAAACTTAAATTTTATTCTTTTAAGAAATTTATGTTTTTCTGAAAATCCAATGTTAAAATGCTCGTAAGATGCTACTAGTTGAATTAGTTATGTGTAGAAAAGATCTTCAGCTCGTATCGGTGCTTTATTTCATGTCATTTTGATTGCTGAAATTGTTTCATTGATTTGATGTAATTGTGTTCAGCAGATGGTCATGATATTTTACTTAGCAAGTCTGAGTTTGGTTTTACAGGGCTTTGATGTTTGCTGTTTAATGCTCTAGGTTCTTTGATGTTAGAAAATATGTGTATGTTTTGTATATGGAGTTGAAGGAGTCAATTGCTTATTGGTAACAACAAAGTTATAATGAATGACTAATCGTAGTTATAGCTTGTTTTCTACAAATATCTAGTAGCTATTACTAGATTATAATAAACCTTTGCTTTGCAAGCTATAATTTTTAAAATCTGTTCCAATCCCTGTTTTTCATTGATCAGCTACTAGTTATTTCACTCAATTCTTAGTATTGCGTCTTTTGCATTTGGGTTTAGTGTAGGTTTATCGCTGAATTCATGATATGTAAGAAATTTTTTGAGCTATTGGATCTGTATTGTGGTTGCAACTTGTATGACTGTGGAATGGGGTGTACACAAAGTCATTTGCTGCAAATCAACAGCATTAGGTTAACATAAACTGGAACAAAGATCAATAATTAATCCTTAGCTCCTAGTTTGATTATTTTCTGCCATTTCTAACTGTAGAGTGGCAAAAAACAGCAAGTAGTATGGAACATCTTGCTTCTTAAGCTGCATAAGTCATTATCAAGATGGCATTGAGGTTTAAAATTAAATTAGGCATGGTATAATTGTGTCTTAAGTTAATTTAGTAGAATATTTTGTGGAGAATAGAGGTTCCATTGAACGACAATGACAACAATCAATTAACTTATTTGCTGAGATTAAAATCTAGTTTGTGCTTTATCAACCTATAAAGTAGTTTTTTGAAGTTATTCAATGTTAATTTAGTCGTGAATTTCAGCTTAGCTTATGTTTTTTACATGAAGATTATAATATGTTTGTTTTATTTCTTCGTTCTTTGACTGCGTTACTGAAGTTCATTCTGTGTCTTCATGGTGCCAGGTTTATTGAAGCATCAACAAATTGTTTGTGTTGGTAGTTTCTTTGGGGCTCTATCTATTATTTGTAAGGAAAACTGATATATTCCCTAATGCAAGGGCAAAGGGGTACTATTGGTTCTTTGCCTGAAACTTTAAGCTTTGACCATGGATCTGCCTCAAGTTCTGCTGTAGATCAGCAAATTTGCTGGAATAATATGCGGAATCCAACTGAAAATCGATTGCCAGACTATGTGCTATCACCTAATGCTACAAGCATGACATTTGTGAATCCTATGAGTCATGAACGGCAAACCTTGAATGGCTGGAGCTTAGGTGAACCCAGCTCTAGTGGTCTGCAAAATGAGGTTAATCATGATGAGCGGAAAACAGAACTTGGATGGCCTCAATTGAGTTCTTGTGCAGGAGATGGTCCAAGGTTAGAAGAACAACAATGTGAACCTACCGATAGTATTTTTCTTAATGGCTCTAATATTAACTCTAACCCACTTTTTGCACAATGTTCCAGTTCTAACATGATTCCAGAAAACCTAAACTTAAATACTGGTTTCGGGAGTCCTGATGCTGATAACTATCAAGTGATGGGATGTCCTAATTCATTGAAGTCAGGTGCATCTGAAAATGAGCGGATTCCACCTGCTAGTGGTTCTGAATCTTTTCTTCTTCCTTCAGGAAGTAGTGGATTTCGAACAGAAGAGAATGATGGTCGACCTGGTTGTTCGTTTGAGGGTCGTCGTGCCTCCTGCAAAAGAAAGGCTCTTGAAGGAAATGTTGAACAGTCCTCTGTGAGTGGAGGCTGTAGTTATTTTCAGCATTCAGAAAGTAGTGCTTGGCCTTCTGTATCTGCTCGCTGTGATGGAGGCAGCGGCTTAAGTATTTCTGCTCCATCAGAACAGGTGAGCTCAGGACTTGTACTAGGTGTCAGAGCACCAGCTTCTGATCGTGTTCGTGATGCATATGTGGCGGGAAGTGCAGAGAGCTCCAGAAGAAATTTTCGTGTGAGGATAAATCCTTCAGTCCATCAAGAATCACTTATCCCTCTACTTCCAGCAGGGAGTCCTGTCAGGCATTCTAGTGTTTCATCAACGCAAGAGTCTTCAGGACTTCTTCCAAATGATCAATCGTTGGACTCAAGGTCAGCACCAGTGGTGGATAATGCAAGCCCTCAAAACCAGCCTTTTCTTATGCATGTTCCAACCTTGCCGCGAAATATGCAACCTTTTAGGTGGGATAGGGGCTCTACATCAAGAACTGGGAGTTCTTCAAATGCATTTCCACGGGAGGAAGTCCGGACAAGAAGCATGGGAAGAAATGTATTGGAACATCCGTTTGTACCCTTGCCTGATTTGAGAAATTTGGCTCGAAATCAAGCAAATAGAACTTTAGCTGGTGGAAATTTAAATATGCCTGGAAATGTTGCTTCATCATCTCGGACAGTTTCAAATTCAGGGATCCATCCATCTTCTGGTCCTTCGTGGGTTTCTCATCTCAATCCTCCTCCCCTTCAGCATCCACGGAGATTTTCTGAATTAGTTCGTCGGTCTTTGATTTCTTCCCTTGGTCCAGAGTCTGGGGGCCATAGCAGTAATCAAACTCCATTGCATTCTGGTGCTTCCCATTCCCCAGAAGATATGGTGCTTTTATCTGGAGCTGTTAATCAGGGTCATCATCAATCATACCCTAGAGCAGCATCATTGTTGGAGAGGCAAAATGCGGGTGTAATTGGATTCCCACAGCCACTGCGAAGTTTGACTCCTTCCTTTGAAGGAAGAAGCAGACTTGTTGTATCTGAGGTATGTTATTGAATACTAGGTGTTCTGTCAGTAATGCTTTCCCTTGAAATTCATATGTAACATGGTTTTATCTGTCAGGATTAGCATGATTTCCTTCACTGTTATACTAGCATAGGGGCTGATCTAATTGTAGTGTGGTTCTAGCAATTATGATTGGCTTTTTAAGCTTAAAGTCAGAGCTTGTGATAGTGATCATCCTAATGTTTTAACTCATAAACTAGTTGGCTTTACTAAGATTGTGTAATCTCTTCATCTGAGCTGACAGTATCTACATCATGTGTTGATAGATCCTCGAGTCATTGTTTTTGGAGTAGAAGTATACATGTTTTTTCTTGTTTGTAGTTGCTTCTGTCTAGTGCATGAACTCTTTGGCTTTACCAAGATAATGTTTCCTCTTTATAAGATTTAACATTAACTACTTCATGTGTTGATGAAGCCTCTTGTGCCATCATTTTTGGAGTAGAAGCATGCATATTTTCCTACTTTGTAGTTGCTTCTATGTAGCCCTGTTTATTTGACATATCTTCCTATTTCTATGTTTTTTTCGAACTTATAAATTTGAATCAAACACCTATTAATATGGGTGAGCTGGTTTTGATCGTGAGAATTTTTGTCCTGTTTAACTAGTTAGACTGTTCAGTTCATATTGCTACTGTCTGAAACTCCATTTTTGTTGATAAAACATCTGTGATTTTATCTGAACTTCTGATTTATTGTTGGATTTTCTTTTCTATTTTGCCTGAAATTGCACAATCTTCTACTTTCAGAACAAGAAGTTTTGGTTTAATTACTGCTAATGCATGACATATATGAATCTGATAATTTATTATGAGTTTCCAGTAGTGTTACTCTGTTGGCAAAATTGTTGATTGGGAATTGGGTCTACCCTTTATTTTAATCATCAAGGGAAACTTGTTCTCTGTGGGAGTTGATTATCATACTGTTTGTATTAGGGTTTCTTTGGGTAGAATGTGGATAGATCTGTTCTGTCATTTGCATTAACATAATCCAGTCATGTTTTCGAAGTTCTTGTATTCTTTGTACTCATCTGTGTCTTAGCCTCTGAGGTATCCAATTGTCATTGCATATAGTAAATTGAAGCTCATATTGCCATATGTCTGCAGCAGATTCGCAATGTGCTGGATCTCATGCGTAGGGGAGAAAGCTTGCGTTTTGAGGTTAGATTTTACATTTATTGTTTATCTTGATAGAACCATCTTTAAAATTCAACTCTAGTTAATGGAAACATGTAAATACTTATAATATGTTTTCTCATTATCATTCATGGTAGCACCTATAACGGGCAAAATTTTGTTTAGAAGTCATGGATGTGGCTTTATTAAGAATTGTCTCTAAAGGTGAACTTGAAGACTCAGAAAATTGCTGAAAGATTGATGATATGATTAATGACATATGATGAAAAACACTAGTAATGAGTTGGTTTCCTTCTGAGATGGATGATGAAATCAGAAACTGTCCTGTCAAACTGGTTCGTTAAATCACTGCATAACATTCAGATCTGTCTCTTTTCCCCCTCCTATTGGGATGTCCATAAATCACTCAAGCTTTCCCTTATTTTTTGAATAATCTTTTTTTTCTATTGTGCATCTTTGAGTGCATGCTTTTTAGTTGAGATTGCAAAATTCTTGGTTCTAAATATAGCAAGCATTATAATTGCCTTGTCTAACAATAAAAGAAGAGATATAGAATTCTTATAATTTAATTTCAAAGAATATGGTTTAATTCTGGGAGTTAGTTACATTTATAAATCATTATTGTGTTAATAACAATGGGCAACTTTCTCATTTGAAGCTGCATGGAATATCATTTGTTCATGTGGAAACAGGTGTTTTTAAAAAGCAATTGTTTATTCTTACCAACTTGTGGTCTGGTGTTTTGAATTTTTGAGTATGCTTGTGTGTCAGGATGTTATGATTCTTGACCAATCAGTCTTATTTGGGGTGGCTGACATCCATGATCGGCATAGGGACATGCGGCTTGATGTTGATAATATGTCTTATGAGGTAAAATGGACATGATTTCTAGATCACTAGTCTCCCTGCTTTTATAATAAAGATTTCGTTCTAATGCAAGTATTGGTATTGTAGGAATTATTGGCACTGGAGGAGCGCATTGGTAATGTGAGCACAGGTTTAAGTGAAGAAACCATATTGAACCGGTTGAAACAGAAGAAATATTCTATTTTAGGAGTATCCCAGCAGGAGACAGAACCGTGTTGTATTTGTCAGGTAATTATTTATTTTCCGGGTCAAACCCAGTTCTATTTGTGGAAATCTTCATCTTCTGTAACAGATTTTGCCCACCTATATGTGTTGTGTGCCTTAATCATCGATATTTCTATACACAGGAGGAATATAACGAGAGTGAAGATATTGGAACACTTGAATGTGGGCATGATTTTCACACTAGTTGTATCAAACAATGGCTAATGCACAAAAATTTGTGCCCCATTTGTAAAACAACAGCTCTTTCTACATCATAGAAAGGGAGAAACAATACTGGTTGCCAGTTTGGATGAAAGAGGGTTGCTGGAAATTTTCTTTTTATTTGTCATTCATTGGATCCAATACTGGTAGGTAATACAATGTGTAACCTGCCCTTTTTATTTACCCAATTTGAAGCTAGTCCATGGCTCTCCTTGCTGGAAGCCAGTTATTTTTTTGCTTTTGTTTAATTTTCAACTCTTTTTGGCCCAATTTATCGAAGCAATCAAGTGGATGGATGTCACAAATGTCTAAAAATTAAGATAACATACTTAGCTCTGGGTTTTCCATTAAAAAATTTCAAAGACTTTGATAAGTTAAGAGATTCTGGCACTCCAGGTGAGCTCCAATAAAGACAATCTTCGCCATTGCACTGAGAACCCTTCAGAGTCACCATTTGCTTTGGATATGGTTTTTCCCATTGAGCCCTATATACGGCCATCGAACCCGTCAACTTGAAGAAAATCGGGCAGAGCCAGAAAAGATAGGAGGTGATGTTTGGGAGGAAGAATGCAACAGGGAATGGGGGGATAGGCCGTTGGGTAAACCATGTTGGAAAACTGGTTGGTATTCAGCAGCACGCCACTATAAATGACATTGGGAATTGCACCTTTTTGTGACCCTTATTTAATGCTCCTTTCAGGACAAATATGACGACGTATGCTTAGATTAGGGTAAGACGCTCAACTTTGAAATCTGTCTCTTTGACTTTCCATCCTCCGTATCATCTTTAAGCTCACCACTCCATTCCTCTGTTCATAGGGGTTAGGAAAAAAACTGTTAAAATATTAGGGTCTAAATGATCAGAATAAAATAGATTGTATAATTAAGGCGGGAGTTAATGTTTAATATGTAAACCATAAACCCGCTTAAAAGAAGAAAAGCCAAGTTAAAGGAAGAGCACAGAAAAAGAGAAAGAGGAAGAGAAGAACCCAATAAAGAGAGAAACAATACAAACAGAGGGGACTCTGCACATTATCAGTATGCAAAAGAAACTTCCTCTCTCCCTCTGCTGATTATTCTTTTCTTCTCCGCCACTGTTTTGCTAACATTAATTGTATCAGCGAATTCATTCATGGCGGATCTGTACGGTACTACACTGCCGACTTCGGACCACGAACCTGAAGAAATCACTTCATTTCTGAATCAACTAATTCATAACTCTTCAGCATCATCTTCTTCTTCTTTATTGCCTAAACTGGAGTATCGCAACCAATTTGGCCGATCGGCGGACCCGTCCCTTCTTGGTTCCTCTTCTCCTGCTGTTGTCAATCTCTCTAACTTTGTGGTTGCTGCTGTGGATTCTGATACCAATGACAGCGAGGTAACCGTTATTCATTTCTTATTTTGATTTGACTTTGGTCTAAATTTTTTTATTTTGCTGAATTTAGAGGGGTCTGGAGGCACCGGAGGTGCCATCAGACAGCAGAGGTCGAAATAAAACGTCGTCCTCCAAACGGACCAGGGCCGCAGAGGTTCATAATATGTCCGAAAAGGTTTTTCAATCCTCCAACTTTGAGTTTATTTCAACTTATTATTATATAATTGATATTTGGTTATGAGATTGTTGAAATGAATAATATGGATGATATTTGGACAGAGAAGAAGGAGTAGGATTAATGAGAAAATGAAAGCTTTGCAAAACCTAATCCCAAATTCTAACAAGGTATTTTGTCTCCTAGCTTTTTGAAGCTATGGATCTTAATTTCGTTTAAATGTACGTTTCCTCGAAGATGAGTGACATCTTGGCTTTATGTGACGATATGATAGACTGATAAAGCTTCCATGTTGGATGAGGCGATAGAGTATCTAAAGCAGCTTCAGCTTCAAGTACAGGTCAGTGTCTTCTTCTGTTCAGGTGCTGTGACTGCTTTTGCTTCAAATGATCATGCAAATATATATATATATATATATATATATATATATATATATATATATATATATTATGTTAACTTATCAAAATTAAATTTCTCCTGGAACTTATAAGTACACCTCAATATTGCAAATCGAAAAGCTGTTTCAGCTCTGCTGTGTTCGTGATGGAAAAATAATCAACTAACTGTGTGTTTTGAGATTGATTGATTGATTTCATGGCTGAAATTTGTTTATATCAAATTGGGATTGTTGAAGGAAAGGTTTAAGCAAGAAAATAGAAACCATGTTTTGTGAAGGTTATGCTCATATTTTGATTAGGTCAATCTAGCATCCCCTCTTCATGGTAAAAGCTGTCATCTAAGATTCTTATGAATGAATTAGTTACCAATTGCATATTAGACCGGCTTGGCTTTGTTGCTTTCACGCCCTTTGCCTGAATGTGAATGGTAAGGTCCAATTTTTATCTCATGTCTGGATTTACCTCTTGCCTAGTAGTTGAATG
The DNA here is from genome assembly GCA_026122585.1 of Anacardium occidentale. Lineage (NCBI taxonomy): Eukaryota > Viridiplantae > Streptophyta > Magnoliopsida > Sapindales > Anacardiaceae > Anacardium > Anacardium occidentale. Next base: position 194,273 of record JAJEJH010000024.1, read on the forward strand.
ATATAGGCTACTTTATTTTCTCCATTTTGTTATCAGAGTCAAATTTGTTGTCATTAATGAATAAGTCCAGCTATGGAACCAATTACATAATAGATGATATGGATGAGGACTGACAACCTTTTATGCCAAAATTCCATCCGTGGTAACGTATATTGCTATTGTCATCTAGATCCTGCCAAATAATGTGATCAACCTTATTGATATTTGTTTCTATGATTCTTTTTCGGAAAGTGATTTATAACTTTACCCTTAATTAAGGTGTGTTTTAGCCTCACTTTATTTATATATGGAAGATTTTGCCAACAATTATTTCTGGGTGTGGTGGGGGGAAGAACTGTCCCTCTATTTAGTCTCCCTCTTCTATTCCTTCTGTTAGGAATCCATTTGCTTGGCCAGACATTCCTCCCTGTTCTTTTCTGGTGAACCTGTATCTGCTTATTATTGAATTCTTGAGCCATGCTGGACTTCTCATGCAAGTTGACAGTTTGCCCATAGCAGGTTATTTATTTATTTTTTGTCATATCCAACTATCTGCCAGTTGTTTGGCTTTCAAGTTCTTTTGTGTAATTATTTGTTCCTAAATTGGTTTCTATCTTGTCTTAGGTTAAGTAATTTTTCCTTTCTTCCTTTTGGATTCTTGATGTTTTCTAACAATGTCTATCTTGGTAAGCTTTGGTAGTGGACAAAATGATTTTAACATGACTGATTGTGGATGTTATACAAGTTGTTTACTACAGATTTCAGAAAATTTTCCATGACTCATTAGCATTTAGTTTGGAAGATTTTTAGTTATTCAACACAAGTTAGATTCATATTTCCCCCAAAAATATCAGGCACTCTCTCTTTTCTCACTTTCTAAACAGTTGCAACACCTTCCTCTATGTGTTATTGGCACCTTCACCTTGAAACATGATTTTAAACAAGGTTTATTGGCTTTTGTTGTTTGATATCACTTCACTTTGTCTTTCTATCAATCCCTATCATTCATGATATCAAATACAAGAAGTTAAAGGTTTAGTGTACTGATGCTTTTAACCATGATTCCATGAATTGATACCCTCCATTGTCTGGCAGACTTCTGCCATTTTCCTTTTTTTACTGCAGACTGTGTTAAGAGAGAAGTTTTTAAATGAAGCCAAGGCATTATTTTAATAGTCCGTTCTTGTTTTCCTGATGAGTTTCTATTATATTATTGTTGTAGTTGTAGGCTTTATGAAGACTAGTAACCAAATTATGCTGGATTTGTATTACCCATGCATCACTGCTTTAACTGTTGCTCTATTATATTTTTCTTTACTCTACTTGCTGGAGCACACTGGGAAATGGTAATGATATTTGGCAAAATATTAACTGTGTTTTTATTGTGATTGTTTTCACAGATGTTAACAATGAGAAACGGACTGAGTTTGCACCCAGTGTGGATACCTGGTGTATTACAGTCAATGCAATTGCCTCAAACAGGAGCAGTCTTCGATGGCGGCAATGAGTTGCTGAATACCAGCAGAGGGACAGACAATTTTTCTACAAATGAAGAAACCACGGTTAAAACTGCTTTTAATCCATCCAACCAATGTACTGTCTCAAATCAACCAATTACCATATCTTCAACGGCAGATATTAACACATCAGAAACCCCATTTGGACTTGAACCCTTGATTCAGGCTCACTATGCACCCTTCAGTTTCTCATCTTCCAAGGTAACTTTATGAGAATCTAGCAATTTATCGTCACACTTGGAACTAACAGAAGCCATAATTTTGCAATGTGAAGGAAATCCTCGGTGAAGGTGTTCCACAAGTGCTTCTAGATATGAATTTTACTGGGAAGAGCTCTTCGTCTGGTGTGTCTTAGACAATTCCTTCATCCTCAGAATTGGATGCATGACAATTGTGATGACCACATGGAAACACCATAGAATTTGCAGAATATCTCTTAAACACCTGACATTTAACACTCCTTATCAGTTAATTTATGTAGCAAGCCACATTAGGTTGAATTATTGACATCCGTTTATCCATATATAAAGCTTTTTCATTAAGTTTTGTTGTTTATATAATAATATCAAGAAGGGCGAGGAGGTGGCAAATCGACATGCCATGTGCTGTAGATATGGTGAATGGGAAAACTCATAGCATTTTCTCACCAAGAATCAACAGACCATAAATATTGCCATGACCCATCTGGATAGCGAGTTCTTCCAAGTATAACAACTTAAAATTTTGTATTTCAATTAAAAATTGACACTATGACAGAGCTGGACCATACCTCACTTCTAAAATGTGAGTCGGTTTATATGTCATGGTAACACAACAACTAAGATCACAGGGTGAGATGTTGGTGTTTTGAGAAAACAAATGTATCCAGCCAGGAAACTTAAATGCTTAAAAAGGTCAGAAGTAAAATTCCTGAAGGACAACGACCCGGGTGAAATGGGCATTTGGTCGAAGCTGAAGTGTTTCCAGGAAAAGGCTTGCATCATCAAATGGATTCTTCTTGGAGGTTAGCGAGGGCGTTAGTTTCAGGATCATGATTGCTATTCAAATAGAAACAAAAACTCCAGCTTTAATAGTTACATATAAAGCCATTCTTAAAAGAATCTTGGAAAAGTTTTTGAGAGTTACAGTGGATAACAATCACATGAGAGTCTCAGAACAAGAAAAAGTTGTGAAACTGAAGCTTTTTTGTTTTATGAATTATGAGAGAGAAGAAGAGGAGGGATTCTCTGTAATTTAATTGCAGCTTATGTTAGAAAGAGCCGACCCGACCGCCACCAGGCCAGAGAAATAAAAATATGAATTTGGTTTCTCATCGCGTTTACGTTTTCTTTTTCTCAAGCGTCTGTATACGTTTTGTTTGGACGCCAAATAACGGCACTGTCTCATGAGGGTATTTTGTTGCCTTGTCTGCTTTTTCACCATAATAATCTCCTTCTCGTAGACCAATTTTGGAAACGCACAAGGCACAATCACTCTTTCTCTGGAAATAATGTTGGCAAATAATTATAATAATCAGTATTGCTCAGAACAAAACCGTCGTCTATGGTTTGATTCTAGTTTTGATGATATAAATTGTGCTAGGAAAGAAAAGTTGGAGATGAAAGACGGCGATAATTCAAGGTCTCATAGTCCCAGAGCTAAACCACAAGCACAGGTAGGCAATGAGAGATTCAGAAATAATAATGGAAAGGGTATTAGTTGTGGTGGTGGTGGTGAATCTGAGCATGCGATGCATATATTGACTGAAAGAGAAAGGAGGAAAAAGATGAGAAACATGTTTTCAAATCTTCATGCTTTGCTTCCTCAACTTCCTCTTAAGGTACTACTTTCCAATATTCAGATTCTTTCTTTACCCTCTGTTTTAACTAATTATATTTTCATTATGTGCAGGCAGATAAGTCCACCATTGTTGACGAAGCTGTCAAATATATTAAAACCCTTCAACAAACCCTCCAGACGCTTGAAAAACAAAGGCTTGAAAAACTCCAAAGTGCAACTGCTCTTGATTATGAACAATCAATTATCACATCCTCACAGGTAACAGCACTGGATTCAAGGGAAATATTTTTGGCTGATCAGGGGCCAGCACCACCAAAGACCTTGTCAGTGACCACAAATATGCCTCACTCGTTTCAAGTCCCCGTTTCTCCAGCTTGCTTTCAGTTTCAGACATGGTTTTCACCCAATGTAGTGGTGAATATGTGTGGAGATGACGCACAAATCAGCGTGTGTTCACCCAGAAAGGCAGGGTTATTGGCCACCATTTTTTACATACTGGAAAAGCATAATTTGGACCTGGTGTCTGCTAATATTTCCTCCGATAACTACCGTAGCATGTACATGATCCACGCCCATGTAAGTCCAATTAGCCACTTAAGCCTTTTCCTTTTCTCTTCCTAATTTAATATTCACATTTGCATGCATAAATAGCTTATTTTATGAGCAGTTAGTCACATGAAATACTGATTCTTCTTTTCGACTTCAAATGCCTGGAATCGTAATTGAGTTCCCCGGCCTGGCAGTTTAACTTCCGGTCAGCCATTATAGTATAGCTATTTTGCTATCTATTTCTACAAATTTCCTGGTTATATTTGACGGGGATTTCTTTTATTTTAGGCAAGTGGAGCTTCTGATCAATTTCCGGAGGCCTTATCGGTAGAGGAAATATTCAAACTAGCAGTAGGGGAGATGAACTTATGGCTCTTGACGTCTTGATGCATAAGTTAACCAACAGATGTATGACCGAATGGTCCATTACTTTCTATAAACCAAGTCTAGCAGACACCTGGTATTATACATCCTTCAGTACAGACGCAGCAGATAGCTACAGTATGTGCATGGTGTTTGAAATGTCTGCTCCATTAATATATGTAATTATAGTAATGTTACTTGGGATCCTTGCAAATTTTCGTACTCGGGGGACATATAATAACTAAGTGTACGTGGGGTAGCTAGAATACATTTTCCTTCAGAATCATTAATTACTTCTTTTTTCTCTTCACCAAGTATTATTGCAATTCAAGAGGCTGTGGAAATAAGGCCCAAAGAAGAACATGGGCATGACGAAGCAAACGTCGATTTGCTATCATTTCACAGGTGAACACATCCCTATCTATTTTGCAGATTAGAGTGTTTCTGATTCACTGCCAAACCTGAGCAACAAGGCATATGCAAATCATGACAAATTCTAATAAATTGCATTTGATCGTGACACCATAATAACACGCTTAGCCCCGCCCCGGCCCGCAATTGTTATGACTTTGCGTAAGGAAGTTGGAGCTTTAATAAGCCTGCCCTCATTTCCCCCTCGATTGCCTCACTTCCTTGACCAGATAACTTTTCATGTGATCAAATGGGAGGGACTGGAATTCATGATATTCAACATCTAAATTCAAGAACTCGAACTTTGATTTGCATCTGGAAGAAAACGACACGTTCTTATAATTATTGTCAAATAGTATCGGATGCAGCAATCTTCGAAATTTGCAAAATGCAGTCTAAGAAGATTTTGTTGATGTAATTGCAGAGCTGCCCCCTCCACTTGTCCAAGAATGGTGATATTTAATAAATGAGGGGTCCAACAGGCCGCAGGCTGGCTCAAGTATGTTTCCCCACCACCAGTGGACCTTTGCTTGACAGCCCAATTGATGTTAACATGATTGACTATGGCCCCAATTAAACAAACCATTATCGAAAACTATTTATATTCCCCGGCCCCAAAGTAATTTAGAAATAATTCTCAAAGGTTGTATCATCGCCAGTACCAGTACCTTTCTTTTATTAGTATTATATCAAACATATGGATGATCAATTGCAAGAATCCAAACACTATATTACTTTATTGTTGTTATTTACATGGATTAAGGCAACAGAAATTCCACTAAACTACACTGATCAGATATTGATATTGATATTGATATTGATATTGATATAGATGAGCGCATTTAAGACCCGAAATCGTTAATGGAGTTTCGCTCGATTCTAGAAGTCCCACCATGCCAGCTGCTCACTCTTCGCTTCTTCCATCTGTGAGCTTCTTAGCACTCTCTTTTGTCTCACTTTTTTCTTTCACCTCCCTCATGAAATATTTCTTGATTTCACTCTCACATGAATTTTAGTTTTTACTTGGAGCAACCCGGAACCCATAATGTCTGATTATTCCTTCTTGAACAATCAGCTCTCCAGGAGAACCTCCATTTTCGGGTTACGTTTATGGGTTGTTCTTGGCATATGTGTTGGAGCTGCTATTGTTGTTGTACTCTTCCTCATCTCTCTCTGGTTCACTTCAAAACGCAACAACAATAATTCTAAACGGCACAATAAATCATTCTCTCTTAACAACATCAACCCAACCATTCCAAACATTTCCAAGGAAATACAAGAAATTCGTATCGACCCTGAACCCAAACCGCCAAACCCTGACCCGTTACCGGAGCCCGACCCAATTTTGCTTGAAGAAAGCCCGGTCAATGGCCGCAACAGAATTCACGTCGAAATCGGGAAAGATCACCGGATTTCGTATCCGGAAAGGATCGGCGGGTCGCATCACGGGTCGGGTGAGGTTCGGTCTGGTGAGCAAGCGCTGGCGGTAATTGCGCCGGAAGTTTCGCATTTAGGGTGGGGCCATTGGTACACTTTAAGAGAGCTTGAGGTGTCCACTAATTGCTTCGCTGATGAAAACGTGATTGGTGAAGGTGGCTATGGAATTGTTTACCGTGGCGTGTTAGAAGATAACACCAAAGTTGCTATTAAAAATTTGCTTAACAACAGGTATTGATTGCTTTGATGGTTTCTAAAGTTAGTTGTATTATACGTTTTAGTGTTGCATGTAGTTCTATTGAAGGATGAAAAGGCTTTCTCGTTTTATTGTAGGGGACAGGCTGAGAAGGAGTTTAAAGTTGAAGTGGAAGCAATTGGACGCGTGCGGCATAAGAATTTGGTGAGGCTGTTAGGATATTGTGCTGAAGGAGCTCATAGGTACTTTACTTTCTGAATTTTGCATCTTTCTTATTGGTACTGATCTTTGCATGCTTCAATTTTTGGGTTGATGTCTTAAATTTGAGAACTTTTCATTTTTCATGTCATGAACTTTCTTTTGTTTAATATGCTTACTTGGTTGTGGTAGGATGCTTGTATATGAATATGTTGACAATGGGAACTTAGAACAATGGCTTCATGGAGATGTTGGGCCTTACAGTCCTCTCACATGGGAGATCAGGTTGAATATAATACTTGGAACAGCTAAAGGGTAGGTTTCGATTTGAGTTAAAATAATCATATGAATTTCTATCTTCAATGTGCTTAGTTATTGCCATGGCTGAATTTTATTGAACATGTACAGCCTAACGTACCTGCATGAGGGCCTTGAACCAAAAGTTGTTCACCGTGATATTAAGTCCAGCAACATTTTGCTTGATAAGCAGTGGAATCCAAAAGTTTCTGACTTTGGGCTAGCAAAGCTTTTAGGCTCAGAGCGGAGTTATGTTACAACTCGAGTGATGGGAACATTTGGGTTAGTTGAGATATCACAGTTCATTTGTTTCTCAGTGCATGTAATTAATGGTCCTGGACAAACATGCAGGAATCACATCTGGTTCTGTTTTGCAGGTATGTGGCTCCAGAATATGCTAGCACTGGAATGTTGAATGAAAAAAGTGATGTATACAGTTTTGGCATTCTTATTATGGAGATAATTTCCGGGAGAAATCCTGTGGATTACAGCCGTCCTCCTGGAGAGGTTTGTATTTGTCAATTTGATCACTTGATAACATTGCCTTATTCTTCGTCTTTTTTTTTTGATGTATTCTGACAAGTTCAAAATTTCAGGTGAATCTAGTTGAGTGGTTGAAGACCATGGTAACAAACCGGAATGCAGAGGGCGTTTTGGATCCTAGGTTGCAAGAGAAGCCTTCTTCAAGGGCATTGAAGCGTGCCCTCTTAGTAGCTTTACGCTGTGTGGATCCAAATGTGCAGAAAAGGCCAAAGATGGGGCATGTAATACATATGCTCGAAGCTGATGAGTTTCCCTTCAAAGATGTAAATCCATGTTCTTGTCTGCTGTAAATTATTGTTGACACCTTTCTCAAAATTCATTTCTCACATTTCTTTGTTTTTGCTATGAACTCATTCAGCATACATTTAGGACTTGTGACTGTTAGAAGTTTAAACAAGAAAAATTAGATTGGAACACAACTTCTAATATGATTTTTGTTTGCTCTTATTTTTTCTGGATCTGGTGTCTTAAAGAGTGCAACTAAACTTTATATTGACTGGTTATGTTAAAATGTAAACCAATGAGGTGTTAAATATGAGTTGTTCTTTTTCTTAATTGTTTTGGTTTATTTGACGGTCAAAGCTTAAGACAACTTGAGTGTTATCTAAACAAAAATTTATGATGCAGTAATTTTATGGGGAAAAGAGATCTGGAATTCAGGCTTCTACTGGAATGTTGTCTGAATGTCAGTGTGACTTGTGTTCAAAGAATTGCAATAATGAATTTCACATCTTTAGCATATAGAAAAGCTCTTGACAAATATTCCTTTATGTGTTTGTTCTATACTTGTTTTGCGCAGCTCTCACACGAGATTGCTTTTTGCCACATGATTTCAGGACCGTAGAACAGGAAGGGAACATGGGCGTCTTCAGCGTGATGGTATAAGGAGTAGATTGATGGAGAAGGGTGTAAGTGAATCAGGTGACAGTAGTGGCTATGAAAGTGGTGTCCAAACCAATAGGTCATTGTGGAGAAAACAAGAACCTGAAGAGCAATAGCCAGTAGCCTTGCTACATGCCTACATCATATCTAAGGTGAATTTGACATGCTTTTGTTTGCCTTGTTCTCTGTATTTACTCATTTCACTTTTATATGTAATTCATATTATTATGAGCTTCCCCTGTTTGTAGATTTTTTACTATTTCTATCTTAACCTGTACACCACTGACTTGAGTATTTGATGCCTGAGGACTCTTTCTTGATAAATTCATCATCCCAACTATAACAGAGGTTGTGGTATTACTGAATTCCATTGATTTTCACAAATCTTCAGAGTGATAAAGATGAAGTTGAAAAATTGTTCCTCTTTTGCCTTATATGTGTATTAGTATCAGGTTCTTTCATGCTCTCTAAACTATTGGCTGCTTAATTATTTGGAAATCTATGAATGTAAATTATCCTATCAATTTCTGAAAATAGGAGTTCCACTTTCACATGGGTCTCAAAGTTCACAAATAAATGCAACAAAATTTGAGTTTCGAAATGGTTACTTCATTGTTTTTTTTTTCCATTTTGGATGAATGATTCTTTTTTTTTTTTCTGTTCATTGTTTCCTTGATCACTAGATTTCCATTGAACTAGGAAGAGATTCGACATAATTATCTTTGGAGGAAGCAACTTATTTCCTATGAATTATTTTCTATATCAATTCTTGGAGACAGACAAATCAAATTCTTTTCTGTATGATTTGAAGAGACTGTCGGGTCAAATTTTGCCTGTCAATGCTATAAATTGCAGGTAGATTTTGTCCAGATATATTAAAATCTATAGAGGCAGCATAATTGAGCCTATGTTGAGCATAAATTCCAGTGCATAAGAATAAATATAGGATTAGAATTTTTATTTTAATATGATTAATCTTAGTCATTCAATCTCTTCGATTTGTATACGTCAGATCTATTCGAATACTCTAGTTAGTGTTTGTGGTTATATTCATTTGTAATATTATAGTATTTCGAAAGTTTTAATAGTAGTCTCTTTGTAAGTTTTTCACTTATTATTAAATTCTTTATGGGTTTATCACACAATTTAAATGGGATTGTAACAGGTGATGGAAGCTCAAGATTTTGATCTTAAAAAGCAAAGGTTTAGATCTCATTCAAATTGCAAAGATATTAAGTGTTTGAAAGAGACGAAGATAGACTAGATTAGAATATCAGCTAGAGGGACTGTGCATTGTGTTGAACTTTATAAACCAAGAGGTATAACGGGAAAGAGGGTCTTCCGCAAGAAAAGCAAAATCAAAATTGATGTAGGGGCGACTCATAACCTTATTAGACCATTGGATTGGGTCTCAAGTTTGAAAAGAGTCAGGAAAGCTAAAGACAATACACCTGGAAAGCTGAAGATAATACACGTGAAAACCATAGGTCGACAATATAGCTCGAGTAGATAAGAATGATGAATCACTTAATAATACCATACGAATGGATGAGTGCCTCGTTGTGTTAGATATGAAGTTAATGAGGAAATGTCTCCCAACAATTATGATAGATGATTCTAATGTATCATTCCTACACACAACGGAAGTCCATTGGTCCAATTCATGGTGAAGACTTAGACCCAAAGAATGACCAATCTTTAGTGCGAGACTTCAAAATTTCAATAAAATATTCTTCACCCAAGTAGAAGATTATGATTCTAATTTTAATATGAACAATATAAGATTAGAAATTTTATTCTAGCATGAATACGGTCTACTTGTAAACTCTTATAAAAAGCGAATTAGCAACTATTAACAGTTAAAATTAATTAGTGTTAAGATTATCTTTGGTCCAAGCATTATATTATTTTATGAGTTCCCTATTAGTGTTAAGATCATCTTTCTTATTCTTCTGAGTGCGAATGCCTTCCGTTACCCTGAAATCTCACCTTTCTTTAGAACTGTGTATAATCATCTTATTACATAATTAAATTTGAATATGAGAAGGCGCTATGGTCCGAAGGAGTTCTCAACTCTACTTCATTATTTGCCGACATTCTGAAACTATTTTTTGGCATTGTTTGCTACCCATTGTTCAAACAATGGGGCAAGGCAATCTGGAGCTGCTCCATTATACATCCACCGTCCACAGCGCTCAGTGCTCACGTTTATGTAATTGTAAAATAGTAATATTCAGAAATCATATGTCTCGATTCTCAAGCACAAGATAAGTTTCGAACATACGCAGAGTCGAAAAGAATTCTTCATCCAAGCTCATAGAAAAACATAATGACAATAGATAAGAGACGTGTTGGTGCAGATTACTAGGTAAATTTCAGAAGCAAAAGGCCTTTGCTAGTGTGTCACCGGACCTTAGTACCCTTGACTCTGTAACTGTATAGGTTAAGCTTGCAATTCATTGATAACTCTTGGCTTTGTGTTGACAGTACACAAGTTATTGATACATATAACAATAACAACTAGCAAATTCATTTCACAAATCATGATATTGTGAGAATGAATGTGGTTTGGCTAGGTTTTAGTGGCCACTATGGGGCTTGATACGGTGTGATTATGCTGATCAATCCATTTCAGAAAACCATAAATCAGCCTTGGAGCTTTTGTGCCAATCTTTACACTCAGAATATAATTCTGCTTCTGATATTTTTGAGTGAATGTTAGAGTGCTCGGCTCTACCGTGATTTTCATCCCTGTAGGGAACTCCAAATTTGCATGGTACACTGAATCTGCTTCTCCCACGTTTTTGACAGTCCGGCTAAAGGTCTTCACGGTTTCATTGCTAAATATGGCCATAAAAGAAGGATAATTGAGGTCAGTATGCTGTTTGCTGCAATTCCAGTGATTCCGTCTAATGGCAGCTTTCATCTGGCTCTTGTTATATCCTAGCCCACATAGGAACTCAACATAATCTTGAAAATCCATGTCATAGATGAGTCCGGGGTCCATGGCTTTGTTTGGATCTATATGACCCGCCCCAAAATCTAGAGGTGTGGCTGGAAGGCCAGTTGTTGCATCTTTCAGAATACTATCAGTGTTGTCGATGGAATATGCTGTAGTCATTATAGCTGATCGAATGGCAGCTGGGTCCCACTCCCGGTGGACGGCTTTTAGTAAAGCTGCCACTCCGGCAACATGGGGTGCTGCCATTGATGTGCCTGAGTTTAACTCATAATCTGCCACCAATTTGTACTTTCCAATTCTGATGAATGGCCGGTTAGGTGTGACTGCAGCCAGCACATCGACTCCTGGAGCCAGAATATCAGGCTTTAGTACAATTGGGTTGATTGGATCCGGTCCCCTTGAAGAGAAAATTGCCACTTGAGGTGCTGCTTTAGTACCTAATTTTGTTGTCAGGAATTTCATACTTTTGATCTTTGCCCTTTTCTCTCGTGTTGCGTACTCTCTAATTTTTGTTCCAAAATCAGTATGCAGAACTACACTGGGAATGAAGAAATCATTTGGATAAAAATCTGATGTATTTGACGAAAAAATTCCAGCATATGCACCTGCCCTCTCAACCTCCAGTGATTGTTCATAAATATGGATTTTCAGGCTATAATCACAGAGGACTACCTTTCCAGCAACTTCCTTCGACTCCAATGCTGAGAGGTTGCAATATGCTTTGCTTATATTGCCTTTGCCATAGTACAGAGACGTATTGGTTATATAAACGCTCTGTGGAAAGTAAGATATACCTTCAAAACCCGAGTCATTTTCCAGAGTCACAGTTGCAGTAAAACTCCGGTCAACTGTGCCAGCTCCCACAGTTGTGATCCAAGGAGCTCCATTGAAAGTTGAGTTTCTAACTCCATCATTCCCTGCAGCACAGACGACAAAAATGCCTTTCTCGATTGCTGAAAGGGAAGCAATGGCAATGACATCTTTGAAATAAGGTGCTTGAGGAAATCCAATAGACAGTGACATAATATCAACACCATCCTCAATTGCTTGATCCATGCCTGCAAGCACATCACTGGCTGCGCTCTTCTCTGTACTTGTTGCCCAGAAGACCTTGTACATAGCTACGTGAGCACCTGGTGCTATTCCTCTAGCTGTTCCTCTTGCATATCCAAAGTGACTTACGCCTTGTACCTCGTTACCAGCAGCTGTGGAGGATGTGTGTGTTCCATGACCTAGGAAGTCTCTTGGCGAGTCAAAGTCATAGGTCTCGGAGATTTTTATTCCTGCAGCTTTGATCCCTTTGCTAAAAGATCGAGCACCAATAAGCTTCTTGTTGCAGGCTAAAGAGCTAAAATTTGTACCACTCTCGCACCTTCCTTTCCATCTCTGTGGGATTGATGGCATACCGTTGTCACTAAAACTCTCGCTCTCCGGCCAAATTCCGGAATCAAATACTCCAATGATCACACCTTCACCATATGAAGCAGCAGGCCATATGCCAAAATCATGTTGTAATCCAAGAAACTTGGGAGTGTGGGTTGTGAATAACCTGCCGAAGGACTCTGGGTATGTGGCAAGATGGGCTGGAGATTTCTCGATTTCGGATAGATAAGAGGGTGTGAGTCGGGCACTGAAACCTTGCATAACATGGTTGTACGAATAAAGCAACAGTTCTGTTTCATCTGCTGGAGATAAAGAGTTTAAAATGGACTGGTGCCACGACTTGTGGGTTGAGAAAGACTCTGGCTTGTGAGAATGGTCCAAGTGGATGATATATGTCTGGTATTCTTCAGGTTCTGACATTGCACGGCTAATTAATAGCAACCAACATAGCGCATATTGTGAGATAAGAATGGAGAAATCCATTTTTATCATGGCTGGCACTATGAAGATGAATAACGAAAACTATTGAACTTAAAAGGTTTCTGCTCCTTTATACAAGTAAAAATAGAAAATCTGCACTGCAGGAATCTTCCGATGTCAATTGCTTAACATAGAAGTCTAACTTATGGTTTCCTGGTTAAATTTCCAGCTTCTTTCCCATGGTAGAGGTCAAGCTGATTGATTATTTTGTGGTTAAAGTCTGCTGTGCTGTTCCCATTGCAAGATTATTATCTTATTAGTGGGACGGACCATCCATCAGCATCCTGACTTTCATGGTGGCTGTGTAAGTAAACTGAGCCATTTACTTCTAATCCTCTCGTGCTTAATTTCAAATGCAAGAGTTTCCATTGTTGGGTCCAGCTCATATTTTGTGTCAGCCGATGTTATATCATATAGAAAAATATTTTTTTGGACATTTGAAAAAAAAAAACAAAGCTGTTGTAGTAGTAGGTTTTGTGTTTTTTCTTTGGTGTGTCTCTTGCATTCGATTTGAGAGCTAGTCATTGGATGTTTTACAATTTTTATTATTGTGATTACGAAGTATCACCGTATTCTAGATGATAATCCTTATAATAAAATTAGTTTCGGCAAAACCTGAAAATAATAGTGAAATTTATTATTTGTTATTAAAGAATTATTATTGGTAATTTCTAATTAATTATTGATTTTGGGTTGAATAAAACTTAAAAACATTATATTGTTCTCATTTTTATACTATAAAGTTTTTCATGTAAATTTGATATTCATTTGCATGTTTAATTTATTTTATTTTTTATTCATTTTTTTATAGTCTTATTTAATTGGTTTGAATTAGTTAATTACGGGATTAACTAATATTTGTTGTTTGAAACTTTAATGGCCAAAGAATTTAAAGCCACTTAAGGTTTCACTCGAATATAAATTTTCATCTTTTAATTTTTTAAAACTCAAACACCTATTTTTTGAACATTTTTTATCCAATTTTTTTAACATTTTTTATAAAATACTAAAATACTTTTATTCAAAAAATAAAAATTTATAATAAAATTATAAAATAATGTTTAAATATAAATATATTAAAATTTAAAAAATATTATAAAATTTTTAAAAAATTTTAAATTTTAAAAAATAAAAAAGGCAATCATCATCATCAACAATATCACCGACGGTCATGACTATTAATAATTGAGTTAAATGACTAAAAACGACTATCTAATTTTAGGGATAGTCAGATCTAGCGGAAACAATCAGATCTGGTTACCTCTATCAGCAACAATGATTGGAAACTGTTTTTGCTTACGGAGACAGTCAAATTTAGTTATCTCCTCTAAAATAAAAGTTGTTACAACCAAATAGGATGATCAGATTTGGCCACCCTTGAAAAAAGATATAAAAGAAAGAGCCCACATATAAGAAGCATACTCCAGCCCAGAAATCCAATAGGAAGGGAAGCCCAAAGGAGAAAGAAAGCATGCTCTAGCCCAAGTGACGAGTAAGAATATATCACCTCAAAAGAAAAAGAAAACAGAGGTAGAAATTACATGTCAAAGTGAACGTGATTCACTATAAATATTGACTTGTAAAACTATACTTTACACTATAGCTGTGCCAAAGAATTAAAAAAAAAAAAAAGACATATAATAAAATACAATAATAATAAAAGAAAATTTCACAGGGGTCTCAAAGTTTCACAAATAAATGTAACAAAATCTGAGTTTCAAAATGATTATTACTTCATTTTTATTCTTTGGATGAATGCAGTTTTTTTTTTTTTTTTCCTATTCATTGTTTCTTGTCACTAGATTTCCATTGAGCTAAGAAAAGGGCAAAATTTTGATTATGATGTCTGTATGTCATCAACAACAATGACAACAAGACTGTTGCGTGAAATTTTGCCCGCAAATGGCTATAAAGTGCACATACATATCGTCCACTTATATTAAAATCTATAGAAGCAGCTTACGTTGAGCAAAAATGCCAGCCATTATGGATAAATAAGACTAAACAATTTTTGTGCAATATATACGTATATACGCACACTTTACAATATTATTCAAATAGGCATTATAATAAATATATGACTAATCTTAGTCATTAAGTCTTGCTTGATTTATACTGATATAGATTATTACATCTATTTTGTAAACTTATAATCAGTATTATATGATATATTTATTTCAAATATTATAATATTTAGTAAATTCTAAATAATAGATATATATATATATATATATATATATATATATAGTGTTTTTCCCTCGCTAATGTCGTTCCGTAAAATTTGATTTTTTTTAGATTTATTTAATATTATAATAAATGTATAAAGATATATATAAGAATGATGAAATTTTTAATTTATTTTTTTATAAACAAATGTAATTAATAATAATATTGTATCACGTGGTAAAATGAGACTTAATTAAACTAAATAATATGTTTAACAAATAAAACACAAAAGTGAATGTTAGTTTTTGAATCGAACGATATCAATGTTTAATACTTTTTTATCATCGTATTTGATTTTTCAAATCTAATCTATTGGATATGTAAAAAATATTAAATTATTTATAAGAGATTCATAAATCATTCATATTCATTAATATATATCTTTTTTAGATAATGATTTTATAAATTTTATAATAAATTATATAATTTTTTTATTATATTTAAAATAATGAAACAAGGGAGTAGATAAAAAAACGGCATCACAACTTTGACTTATTTTCTATGTAAGTTCTTGGAGACAGACGAATCAACTTCTCTTCTGTATGATTCGTGCACGCTTCACGTGTTTATAGGAAAAGTTACATGTGCTGCTCCTTAGAGTCGCCAAAATTTTGATTTCGATGCTTGTCACCGACAAGAATGACAAAAAGAGACTGTCGGGTAAAATTTTGTCTGTCAATGCTATAAATTGCAGGTAGATTTTGTCCAGATATATTAAAATCTATAGAGGCAACACAATTGGGCATAAATTCCAGCGCATAAGAATAAATATAGGATTAGAATTTTTACTTTAATATGATTAATCTCAGACATTCAGTCTATTCAATTTGTATAGATCTGCACCGTCAGATTTACTCAAACACTCTAATTAGTGGTGTGATTATATTCATTTTTAATATTATAGTGAATTCTCTATGGGTTTATCACATAATTTAAATGGGGTTGCAACGGATGATGTAGGCATTAGATTTTGACCTTACGAAGTGGAGATTTAGATCTTATTCAAATTGCAAGGATTAAAAATATTTGAAAGAAATGAAAACAGACTAGATTAGAATATCAACTAAGAGAACTATGCTCTGTGTTAAACTTTGTAACTCAAAAGGTATAATGGAAAAGAAAGTCTTCCAGGCAAAAAAAAAAAAAAACAAAATTAAAATTAATACATGGACGTCTCATAATTTTATTAGACTATGATATTGGGTTTCAAATTTGAATAGAATCAAAAAAACTGAAGATAATACATCTAAAAACCATACTGCAATAATAAGATTCGAAAGAATAAATAAGAGTGATCGTCAATATCTCACAATAATTATGATAGATGAGGTCTATAGCTAAATTCATCTAAGTTCAATGTAACTAGTTGGGAAAGATGACGTGGGTATAAGGGGAAGGCATTAGGTGATGCAAAAAGTCCACATCGCAATGCTCAAAAGCCAAGACAACACAACAAAAGTCCATGGGTCCAATTTATGGTGGAAGACTTAGACCCAGAGAGGAACCAATCTTTAGTGCTAGACTTACCAAAGGTTATCAAGACTTCAATATTTCAATAAAATATTCTTCACCCAAGTGGACGATTATGATTCTAATTTTAATATGATCAATATAAGATTAGAATTCTCATTCTAATATGAATACGATCTACTTGTAAACTCTAATAAAAAGTGAATTAGCTACTGTTAAGAGTTAAAATTGATTAGTATTAAAATTATCTTTTGCCTAAACATTATCTTATTTTATGAGTTCCTTGTTCTTTTTTTTCCTACATCTTGTAATTTTTTTCCTTGTCACACAATCTAAGTCATATTTTTACGTTAATTAGATAGGGATATATTCAATTTGAGTCATACAATGTTGTGGTGGGTTTTTTTTACCAGAGAAATATTGACAACTAGAGCCTTTTGGATCTTTGGAGCACGTATTGTTAGGGTCGCGGTACCTACTCTAAATGTTTATCTTTTGACTTTGCTTTTATTTTTTGACTCGTTCCTTTCTTGCAGTTTACTGGTCTGTGGCCTGAAAAAAAAAAAGCAGCTAGAAGCTCTCTTCTTTCCTCTAATGAGAAGCGTAACTGCTTTTGACTGTTAATTATGCAATCCTTCTGAGTGCCAATGTCTTCCGTTACCTTGAAATCTCACCTTTCTTCAGAATTGTGTGTAATCATCTTATTACATAATTGAATTTGATTATGAGAAGGCCCTATGGTCCGAAGGAGTTCTCAACTCTACATCACTATTTGCCGAAATTCTGAAACTATTTTTTGGCATTGTTTGCTACCTATTGTTCAAACAATGGGTCAATCTGGAGATGCTCCATTACACATCCACCGTCCACGGTGCTCAGTGCTCACATTTATGTAATTGTAAAATAGTAATATTCAGAAATCATATGTCTCGATCCTCAGGCATAAGATAAGTTTCGAACATACGCAGAGTCGAAAAGAATTCTTCATACAAGCCCATAGAAAAACTTAATGAAAATAGATAAGAGACATGTTGGTGCAGATTACTAGGTAAATTTCAGAAGCAAAAGGCTTTTGCTAGTGTGTCACCGGACCTTAGTACCCTTGACTCTCTGTCTGTATAGGTTAAGCTTGCAATTCATTGATAACTCTTGGCTTTGTGTTGACAGTACACAAGTTATTGATACATATGACAATAACAACGAGCAAATTCATTTCACAAATCATGATATTGTGAGAATGAATGTGGTTTGGCTAGGTTTTAGTGGCCACTATGGGGCTTGATACGGTGTGATTATGCTGATCAATCCATTTCAGAAAACCATAAATCAGCCTTGGAGCTTTTGTGCCAATCTCTACACTCACAATATAATTCTGCTTCTGATATTTTTGAGTGAATGTTAGAGTGCTCGGCTCTACTGTGATTTTCATCCCTGTAGGGAACTCCAAATTTGCATGGTACACTGAATCTGCTTCTCCCACGTTTTTGACAGTCCGGCTAAAGGTCTTCACGGTTTCATTGCTAAATATGGCCATAAAAGAAGGATAATTGAGGTCAGCATGCTGTTTGCTGCAATTCCAGTGATTCCGTCTAATGGCAGCTTTTATCTGGATCTTGTTATATCCTAGGCCACATAGGAACTCAACATAATCTTGAAAATCCATGTCATATATGAGTCCGGGGTCCATGGCTTTGTTTGGATCTATATGACCCGCCCCAAAATCTAGAGGTGTGGCTAGAAGGCCAGTTGTTGCATCTTTCAGAATACTACCAGTGTTGTCGATGGAATATGCTGTAGTCATTATAGCTGATCGAATGGCAGCTGGGTCCCACTCCCGGTGGACGGCTTTTAGTAAAGCTGCCACTCCGGCAACATGGGGTGTTGCCATTGATGTGCCTGAGTTTAGTTCATAATCTGTCACCAATTTGTACTTTCCAATTCTGATGAATGGCTGGTTAGGTGTGACTGCAGCCAGCACATCGACTCCTGGAGCCAGAATATCAGGCTTTAGTACAATTGGGTTGATTGGATCCGGTCCCCTTGAAGAGAAAATTGCCACTTGAGGTGCTGCTTTAGTACCAAATTTTGTTGTCAGGAATTTCATACTTTTGATCTTTGCCCTTTTCTCTCGTGTTGCATACTCTCTAATTTTTGTTCCAAAATCAGTATGCAGAACCACACTGGGAATGGAGAAATCATCAGGAGAAAAATCTGATGTATTTGACAAAAAAATTCCAGCATATGCACCTGCCCTCTCAACCGCCAGTAATTGTCTATCAATATCGATGTCCAGGCTATAATCACAGAGGACTACCTTTCCAGCAACTTCCTTCGAGTCCAATGCTGCGGGGTCGCAATTTGCTTTGCTCATATTGCCTTTGCCATAGTACAGAGACGTATTGGTTATATAAACGCTCTGTGGAAAGTAAGATATACCTTCAAAACCCGAGTCATTTTCCAGAGTCACAGTTGCAGTAAAACTCCGGTCAACTGTGCCAGCTCCCACAGTTGTGATCCAAGGAGCTCCATTGAAAATTGAGTTTCTAGCTCCATCATTCCCTGCAGCACAGACGACAAAAATGCCTTTCTCGATTGCTGAAAGGGAAGCAATGGCAATGACATCTTTGAAATAAGGTGCTTGAGGAAATCCAATAGACAGTGACATAATATCAACACCATCCTCAATTGCTTGATCCATGCCTGCAAGCACATCACTGGCTGCGCTCTTCTCTGTACTTGTTGCCCAGAGGACCTTGTACATAGCTACGTGAGCACCTGGTGCTATTCCTCTAGCTGTTCCTCTTGCATATCCAAAGTGACTTACACCTTGTACCTTGTTACCAGCAGCTGTAGAGGATGTGTGTGTTCCATGACCTTGGAAGTCTCTTGGCGAGTCAAAGTCATAGGTCTCGGAGATTTTTATTCCTGCAGCTTTAATCCCTTTGCTAAAAGATCGAGCACCAATAAGCTTCTTGTTGCAGGCAAAAGAGTTAAAATTTGTACCATTCTCGCACCTTCCTTTCCATCTCTGTGGGATTGATGGCATACCGTTGTCACTAAAACTCTCGCTCTCCGGCCAGATTCCGGTATCAAAAACTCCAATGATCACACCTTCACCATATGAAGCAGCAGGCCATATGCCAGAATCATGTTGTAATCCAAGAAACTTGGGAGTGTGGGTTGTGAATAACCTGCCAAAGGACTCTGGGTATGTGGCAAGATGGGCTGGAGATTTCTCGATTTCAGATAGATAAGAGGGTGTGAGTCGGGCACTGAAACCTTGCATAACATGGTTGTACGAATAAAGCAACAGTTCTGTTTCATCTGCTGGAGATAAAGAGTTTAAAATGGACTGGTGCCACGACTTGTGGGTTGAGAAAGACTCTGGCTTGTGAGAATGGTCCAAGTGGATGATATATGTCTGGTATTCTTCAGGTTCTGACATTGCACGGCTAATTAATAGCAACCAACATAGCGCATATTGTGAGATAAGAATGGAGAAATCCATTTTTATCATGGCTGGCACTTTGAAGATGAATAACGAAAATTACTGAACTTCGAAGGTTTCTGCTCCTTTATACTAGTAGAATATCTGCACTGCAGGAATCTTCCGTTGTCAATTGCTTAACATGTATGGTTTCCTGGTTAAACTTTCAGTTTCTTTCCTATAGTTGACGCCAAGCTGATTGATTATTCTCTAGTGGAAGTTTGCAACGCTGTTCCCATTGCAAGCTTAAAGCAGACATTTTTGAACTCTAGAATTTCATCTTTTTCGTTGGACGGACATCATTAGCATCCTGACTTTTCATAGTGGATGTGTCAGTAAAGTTAGCCATGTGCTTCTATTCCTCTCGTGATCAATTTCGAATGCTAGAGTTTCCATTGCCGGGTCCAGCTCATATTCTGAGTAAGCCAATATTAGACAAAAAAAAAAAAACGTTGTTTGGACAATTGAAAAAAAACAAGCGGTTGTAGTAGTAGTTTTTTTTTTTTTTTTTGTTGGTGTGTCTCTTGCTTCTGACAGGAGAGCTACTAAATGAATGATTTACATTTTTGGTCATTGTGATTACGAAATATTACATTATCTAAGATGATAATTCTCATAATAGTGTTGGTTTCGACAAAACTTAAAAATAATAATAAGATTCATTATTTGTTATTAGAAATTATTATTAGCAATTCCCAATTTATTATTGATTTTGGGTTAAATAATACTTAAAAACATTATATTGTTTTTTAAATTTTTATTTGAAATCGTCTTTTGATTGGTTTTTTCTTTTACACAATAAAGTTTTTTTTTTTTTTTTTTATAAATTTAGTGTTTGTTTACGTGTTTAATTTATTTTATGTTTGATTCATTTTTCTATAATTTATTTGATTGGTTTGAATTATTTAATTATATAATTAACTAATGTTTGTTGATTGAAACTTTAATTTGGATTGAAGTTGTCAATTTGAATTCGCAACCTTTTATCAGTTCATATCCAATTATTTCATTTCCAAACAATATCACACTCAAAACCAATTAATGAAGATAAAAAGAAGAGGAAATCATTTAAGGCCTTTTAAATAATTCTCAAATGTGATAGCTTCCTCTTTTTCAAGGCATTTAAATCAGGGGAAATTGGAAAGAAGGTGATGAACCTTACAAAGTGATGCCCATAATTAATTCATAAGCCATTTGTTTTTTAATTGTTTTACATATCATAAGGGGACAATTTATTTTACTAACCCCAGTTTTGTGGGACACAGTGACCATGGGAAGCCAGATAACAGGAGTAAATAGGGGATTTCAGGAATCATGACAAAGTGAGAATGAACGTGATTCAGCTAGGATTTAATGGCTACTATGGGGCTTGATACGGTATGATTATGTTGATCAATCCATTTGAGATAACCATATGTCACATTTGGAGCTTTTTTATCAATCTCTACACTCAGAACAAAACTCAGCTTCTGATGTTTTTGAGTGAATGTGAGATTGCTAGGCTCTGTTCGGATTTTCATTCCAGTAGGAAGCTCCAGATCTGCATGGTACTCTGATTCTTTGTCTCCCACGTTTTTGACGTTCCTCCTGAAGGTCTTTACAGTGTCATTGGTGAATATAGCAATAAAAGAAGGATAATTCAGTTCATTATGCTCTGTGCTGCAATTCCATTGATTTTGGCGAATAACAGCTTTCAACTGATTTTGATCATAACCTAGGTTGCATAGGAACTCAATGTAATCTTGAAAATCCATGTCATAGATGAGTCCGGGGTCCATGGCTTTGTTGGGATCTATATGGCCTGCACCAAAATCTAGAGGTGTGGCAGGAAGGCCAGTTGTTTCATCTTTCAAAATATTACCGGTGTTGTCAATGTTATATGCTGTGGTCATCAGAGCTGATCGAATGGCAGCTGGGCTCCAATCCCAGTGGACAGATTTTAGTAAAGCTGCAACTCCGGCGACATGTGGTGTTGCCATTGACGTGCCTGACCATAGTTCATAATCTGAGACCAGATCGTAGTTTCCAATTGTCATGAATGGCACGTTGGGAGAGACTGCTGCCAGCACGTCAACTCCTGGCGCCACAATGTCTGGCTTTAGTACACCTGGGCTGATTGGATCCAGTCCTCTTGAAGAGAAGTAGGCCACCTGAGGGGCTGGTTTGGTACCTAATGTTGTTATCAGGAACCTCATGCCTTCAATCCTTGCTGTAGTCTCTCGTGTCACGTACTCTCTAACCAAAGTTCCTAAAGCAGTATGCAGAGTCACGCTTGGAATGGTGTATTTTTCTGGAAGTAGATCTGATTTATCTGACAAAAAAATACCCGCAAAAGCTCCTGCCCTCTTAACCTCATCTAATTGTTCATCAGTGTCAATTTTCATGCTATTGTCACAAAGGACTACCTTTCCAGCAACTTCATTTGAGTCCAATGCTTTATGCTTGCATACTGCTTTGTTTATATTGCCTTTGCCATAATATAGAGATGCATTGGTAATGTAAATGCTTTGCGGAAAGTATGATGTACCTTCAAAACTAGATCCATCTTGTAGAGTAATTGATGCAGTAAAACCCCGGTCAACGGAGCTAGCTCCTGCTGTCATGATCCAAGGCGCTCCATTGTGTATTGAGTTGTGACCTCCCTCATTCCCTGCAGCTCCCACAACAAAAATGCCCTTCTCTATAGCTGAAAGAGAAGCTATTGCTACGATATCCTTGAAGTAAGGTGTCCGGTCAAATCCAATTGATAGTGATAAAATGTCAACACCATCAGCGATTGCTTGATCAATACCTGCTAGTACATCACTTGCTGCACTCTCGTCAGTGTCCGTTGCCCAGAAGACCTTGTACATAGCAACGTGTGCTGCTGGTGCTATTCCTCTTGCTGTTCCCCTAGCATATCCAAAGTGACTTACTCCAAGTACCCTGTTACCAGCGGCTGTTGATGATGTGTGAGTTCCATGACCGTAGAAGTCTCTTGGCGAGTCGAAGTCATATTTATTGGAGATCTTTATACCTGCAGCTTGAAGCCCTTTGCTAAAAGATTGAGCACCAATGAGCTTCCTGTTGCAGATAGAAGAGCTAAATATTGTACCATTCTCACACTTGCCCTTCCATCTTTGTGGTATGGATGGCATACCGTTTTCACTAAAACTCTCACTTTCAGGCCAGATTCCCGTATCCACAACTCCAATTATCACACCTTCACCATATGAAGCAGCAGGCCATATACCAGATTCATGTTTTAATCCAAGAAACTTAGGAGTGTGGGTTGTGTACAACTTGCCAAATGACTCTGAGTACGTGGCAAGATGAGCTGGAGATTTCTCGATTTCAGATAGATGAGAGGGTGTGAGTCTGGCACTAAAACCGTGAATGGCATGGCTGTACGAGTAAAGTAGTCTTTCTGGTCCATCAGTTGCGGACAAAGAGTTTAAAATGGACTGGTGCCATGATTGGTGGGTTAAGAAAGACTCTGGTTTCTGAGAATGATCCAAGTGGATGATATATGTTTGGTATTCTTCAGGTTCTGATATTGCTCTATTGTTGATTAATAGCAACCAAAGCAGCACATAGTATGAGACAAGGTTGGAGAAATCCATCATTTTGGTCATGGTTAAGAGGCCTGCCAAGGAAAGTCTTGAAAAATTTAAAGGTTTATGATGCTTTATCAGAAATTTTCCAGTGAAAGTTGGAAGGATTATGACGCTTTATCAGAAAATTTCCGAGGAGTTTTCCTTCAATCATTATAAAATATGTGTCAAGTCCATTTATTATTTTATGGTGGATGTTTACTGGCGCAATCCGATTGAAAGATCGGAAGCAGATGCCAAGATAATGCACCATTTGTGCTTAACTTCGATCATGTTGGCAATCTTATCCTAAGATTAAAGGCGGATATTTTAAGGCCAAACTTATTCCCACCCAAGCTTTGCTGAAAAAGCAAAACGTCACCCCCTAACTATTAAAAACCTATACACCCATCGTTTGATCATTTTTCATCAACTAACCTACTCTCATTAAAAAAAATTAAATAAAAAATAAATAAAATTTTAAAATAATAAAAAAATAGTCACTGTTATCAACGATAATGACAAATAAATGATCTTTTGGTTTATAGTCTGATCGTACCATTTGGTAAAAGAGGCTATATCAATTTCTTTTATTTTTTATAATCACTTATATTATTAACTATTGTCAGAATTGGCTGTTAGAGTTAAGACTGATCATTTTCAATTATTTTTTATTATGTTTGAGAATGAAAGTGATCAGATCTGACTATTTTCGTTAAAAATAAATGAGGTCGATCTGACTTTTTTATTAAACAAGGTGGTTAAATTTAGCCTCTCCATGAACCAGGAGGCCGTTTTCGACCTCCTGATTCTTTTATAGGCAGTCACCACTCTAATGATGATTGTTTATTTATTTATTTTTATTTTTTAAAATATTTTTATAATTTATTTTAATATTTTTATTATTTTTATAAAATTTATTTTATTATTTTTAAAATTTTTTGTCAAAAAATTAAAAATACTCTTTGATTATTAATTTTTAATCATAAAATTTAATTATTGACTTTGATTAATATACGTACATTTAAAATTTTTTAAATTAAGAGATAATATTTATCCCTTCAACAAACCTTGGGTGGGAATATGCCTTTGGCCATATTATATCTGGGCTTTCCGTGGATCATCAGCATCTTAACTTTTGCTAGACTGCAGATGCTTTAGAAAAAGTGAGCCATTTTCCATTCAGCCATTCTGCCTTGATTTCATTATTCTGCCTTTTGAATTTTTGGACACTATTTTATTCCTTTTATCCTTCATTTAAAATATGCTGTCGGTAAGTCGTCCACTACCAAAGACTGAAGTGGGGAGTAAGAAGATATCACCTTAAAAGAAAAACATAAAAAAGGTAGAAATTACATGTCTAAGTGAACGTGATTCACCATAAACATTGACTTGTAAAATTATACTTTACACTGCAGCTGTGCCAAAGAACTAAAAAAAAGAAAAGACGTATAATAAAATACAATAATAATAATAATGAAAAAAAAAATTCACATGGGTCTCAAAGTTTCACAAATAAATGTAACAAAATTTGAGTTTCGAAATGACTGCTTCATTTTTATTTTTATTTTTTGGATGGATGCAGTTCTTTTTTCTGTTCATTGTTTCTCTGATCGCTAGATTTCCATTGAGCTAGGAAGAGGGCACAATTTTGATTACAATGTTTGTTTGTCTGTCATCAACAAAAATGACGAAGACTTAAATTTTAAAAAGCAAAGATTTAGGTCTCATCCAAATTACAAAAGTAAAATAGGTTAAAAGAGATGAAATAAATTAAATGAAACTAGACTATTTACAAGAAAATAATATTGATAAAATTGATTATACCTTCTGTGTTAAATCTCGTAGATGTTAGAATTGTGATTTACAAATTAAGGTTAATTTTAATATTCTTATATGGGTAAAATGGTCTAACACTTTATAAGGGTATAATTGTCTTTTTGACAATTAGTATAAAAGGTCAACTTTGTGTTTGATGGAAACACATGTGCATACAAGCATTCAGAAACACAGAAAACTGATCCCCAAAATTCATTGAATTCAGAATCCATCCCATCAAAGGTTTTAATACGTATTTTGGAAGTACTGGATTTCAATATTGACGAGGACGATCTTTTTGATGAAGAATTACAGTAACTTTAATATTGACAATTAAAGTACTGTAAAATTTATTTTGTTATCATAGGTTAACATGCTTGTTAGATGACTTACAATAGACCCAAAAAATCTGATGAAAAAAGGGGTCTATGATACATTTAGACAAGAGAGACAAAATTATATAAAGGATAATTTATGATTTTATTAGAGATATAATAAAGTAGGACACAAATTATCTAATCTTGAGTATTGGAATAATAGATAAATGAATCGATACAAGTTATTTATGAATCTTTTACATTATGATATCGGACAAGTTGATGGCTAAGTTAGATATGGAATCCTTAATAAAGCTTTTCCCACGAGGGGAGAAGAAACTTCCATTCAAAATGGCTGCAAGCGATGTCTATGTTTTATGCTGAATTTCTTTTGATCGCTATGCCAGGTATTGCTTGAGTATTTTCTTTCAGAGTGATGTGTGGCTTCAAGCAAAGTTAAGGACAAGCATTGTTAAGATATTTTACAGCTTGCCCATCAATCCTCTATTGCCTTAACCTCTACATTTTGCCCAGGTCTATTCTTTTGGATAAATATCAGCATCATCTAAACTTAAAATTCTAATTTTAAAAAGAAATGCTAACTGAATTGCCCTGTGTCCCCATTTAGGAGCAGAAAAACCAATGGACTTCAAATAGAAGCCGTTTTTCCAACGTCCACCAAGCCCATGGAGATACAAATCCACTCCCTGATCTCCCAAGAAACCTCACACAAGGAATTGTAATATCTTCTTAACTTAGTCGTCTGGTGCTGGGTTAACACCCCAAAGATTCTTTGCTTCTTCTTCTTTTTTCCCGTGAACAGAGGAGAGGACCACATTATCAACACCATTAGGCTGTAGAAGGAAAGGAAACGCCGCATTGGCTAACCAAATTATGGGCATATCTTCAAATGAAATCCACAACCCAGTGCGTTAGAGCTTTGGTGCCTTTCCCTTGATAGTGGGCATCGGGGAAGTTGATGGATCCCAACTTCAATGCCTTTTACACCTTTTCTTGGAGGGGACTGATGGATAATAGACAACATTGCTTTTAACAGAAGCCTTCCAGTTCCATTTAACAAATATCTGAAAATTCCATGTAAGGAATATGCGTAGTTTGGAACTTAGTATTCTATTACGTCGTATTACTGAAATAATTGGAAGTCTTGGCTTTGCGTAAATTCATTTGTAAAAAGGAAAAACTACCTTTTGAACAACAATTAACTTAATAGAAGACTGAAGTGACCCATAACCAAACAATTCACTACAAGCTCTCCATGATTAGCACAAATAATTTAGGCCAAACCACTTATTCCCATCCTAGGTTTTCCTAAATGACAAAATTTCACTCATTAACTTTGAAAAAGTCAAATATACACCTATTAATCAAAATCAACAAGTAAATTTTACAAACAACTATTAAATTTAATTAGTCAAAGAGATATTTTTTGTGAATATAAATTTAAAAAATAATAAATAAAATAATTAATTTTAAAAAATAATTAAAATATAAAATAAAATTAAAATTATAATAACAATTAATAAAAATTATAATAAAATTTTAAAAAATGACAGCAACGATGGCTGTCTTTTTAAATTTTATTTTTGTAATTTTTTAACTTTATTATTATTATGTTAATTTTATTTTATATTAAATTTTATTTTAATATTGATATTATTTATATTTTTAGTATATGGTATTTTAGTTATTTTATCAAAAATATTAATAAAATTGAATAGAAATTAGTTAATAGGTGAGTATTTAACTTCTTAAAAGGTTTTATGTAAAAAAAATCATTTAGGAAAACCTTGGGTGAGAATGAGTGGTTTGGCCAATAATTTATGAAACCTTCTATATGAAGGCTTATCTATATTTAATCATACTTCCTCTTTTGTTCTGTGCCATAAAGCTCAGGTGTCATATAGCGCCTGTCTATTTTCCATGGAAAGTAACATCCATAATTCCTTCTAATTTCATCAACTATCAATCTCTCTTTCTCAACGGTTTTGCTTTCTGATTTCCTCTCTTCCTTCGTTAGAATCTTGAATTGTAATAACCATTGTTTAAAATTTTGTCTACTCCTATCTTCGATTTTTATATCTCGCTAATTATATTGATGATCGATCATGTTTTATTAAAAAAAAGGATTACATAATCTAATTTATAATCTTAATTATAATTTTGTTTAGTTATTAGTAGCAAAATTGATATTCTAAATCTAGATGATGTCGAGTCAATAAAAGGGAATACTGAAAATGGTAATGAACAAGCCAATTAAAATTCAAATATTGGATGAAAAAGAAATAATAATAATTTTATAAGGGTTGATACAGCCTTTGCATGGTTTTCTTAAAAACCCTCTTCCGAAAAGAAAATTTAAACAAAATTGTAAAATTGTAAAAACACTCCAAGATATAAAACATCTCGAAAGGAGTTCTGAAATATAAGAAGTTCAAAAACCCTTGCAAACAACTCTGAAAGGCTGAAAAATAACCTCTGAACTGCCCAATTTGGAAACAGTATTGATATTTTTCATCACGTGGGGCCTGCATCACAAACAGTTCAGAAGGAAACTTCCATATACTACAAAAATTGAGTTGAGAAAGATTTTTTCTATAGGCCACATGGATTCCTTTAACTGTGCGGATGATTTGTGTAATTCTGGGCACATGGTGGGGGCTCTGAGAGGCTTCGAGTTACTAACTACTGCATTTTGTCTTGGGCATGATTGGCAATCTGCTCCACCCTTAGCGGATGAAGTAGGGTAATTTCAAGTTATTGGTCATATACGTGTTGGCTGTATTTATCTTACAAACACAAGATAACGAAGACCGGAGTGTGATAAGAATTTGATGGAGATTGATAATATCAATTTCAACGCCCTCCTGTTAGAAGACGAACCATTTGTGGAGGAAGTGGTCCATTCAAGACGGGTCTCTTACTCTCCATCCCTTCTGCACCGATCACGCGAAATGGCAAAACAGAGTGATTTTGCCAACCGAGTAGTTTTTGTTGGTATTAGAGACAGTGGGTACAACACGGTGATAGAGAAAAGTATCCATGGCTGTGTGCAAGCTTGTTTGCAGCAAATGAACGAAGTCATTAGCAGCTGAAACTATATTTGTTGAGAGTCAAATTCCTGGTAGCGTGGGCATTCATTATGGGGGTCCCATACCTAGATACCATAAGAAAAAAGCAACGAACAAGTCAATAAATTAAATGGAGAAACCAGGGTTTCTTGCGGTTCCCATACTTCCCTACTCTATATAAGCGAACCAATTTCAAGATAGTTTTCAGAAACCGCACACTTTTCTAACTAATTGTTTTCCATGGCTACTCATAAACTTGCCTTGTATGGTTGGCTTTACTTTATCCCCATCTTACAGCTCATCTCCGCATCAGAACCCGATAATTATATTGTCTACATGGACTTATCGGCTATGCCAAAAGCCTTCTCAGCCCAACATCACTGGTACTCGGCCACTCTTCAATCTGTCTCCACAACTATTAGAGCTGACACCAATACTCGTAGCAGTATTTCCTCCTCTCCCAAACTGCTGTACAGTTATACCCATGTTATCAGTGGTTTTAGTGCCAGTCTCACTCCTGCTGAGCTTGAGGTCTTGAAAACCTCTCCAGGCTATATTTCGTCCATTAGAGACTTACCTGTTAAGCTTGACACAACACATTCATCTCAGTTTATTGGCCTTACATCAAAAT
Organism: Anacardium occidentale; assembly: GCA_026122585.1. Taxonomy (NCBI): domain Eukaryota; kingdom Viridiplantae; phylum Streptophyta; class Magnoliopsida; order Sapindales; family Anacardiaceae; genus Anacardium; species Anacardium occidentale. The sequence continues at coordinate 223,859 of JAJEJH010000024.1, forward strand.
CAGGGCTATGGCCAGAATCAAAATACGGCCAAGATGTTATAATTGGGGTGGTGGACACAGGGGTTTGGCCAGAAAGCGAAAGCTTTAATGACAGAGCAATGACAGAAATTCCAACAAGATGGAAAGGAGAATGCGAGACTGGCACCCAGTTCAACTCCTCATTGTGCAACAAGAAGCTCATTGGCGCTCGTTTTTTTAACAGAGGCCTGATTGCCAAATACCGCAATATCACCATATCCATGAATTCTACTCGGGACACTGATGGACATGGGACTCACACTTCATCCACGGCAGCTGGAAGTTCTGTTGAAGGTGTATCATACTTTGATTATGCCGCAGGTACTGCGAGTGGTATGGCTCCACAGGCACGAGTGGCCATGTACAAGGCCCTTTGGAATGAAGGTGCTGTCTCTTCTGACATAATCGCTGCGATTGATCAGGCAATTATTGATGGTGTTGATGTTTTGTCCATGTCGTTGGGCTTGGATGGGGTTGCTCTGTATGAAGACCCCCTTGCCATAGCCACATTTGCAGCCATTGAGAAGAATATTTTTGTGTCTACTTCTGCAGGAAACCAAGGGCCATTCTTTCGGTCCCTACATAATGGCACACCTTGGGTCCTTACCGTCGCTGCTGGCACAATGGATCGTGAATTTGGCGCCATTTTAACTCTAGGAAGTGGAGTTCAAGTCAAGGGCTCCTCTTTATATCCGAGAAATGTGCCTTTAGGCCAGGTCCCAATTGTTTTTATGGATGACTGTCTCAATTTGACTGAATTAGAGAAAGTCGGAATTAAGATTGTTGTGTGCCAAGACAAGAATGAATCCCTCAGCGATCAAGTAGCTAACATTCGCAAGGCTAAAGTCGCTGCAGGTGTCTTCATATCAGATTTCGATGACCTGGAATTACTCTTGCAAACCTCTTTTCCGGCAATATTCATGAATCCAAAAAATACTGACGTTATCCTAAACTACATAAAGAGCAATTCAGACCCAAAAGCAAGCATGGAGTTTCAAAAAACAGATCTGGGTGTAAAACCAGCGCCAGCTGTTACTAGCTACAGCTCTAGAGGGCCATCCCCAAGCTGCCCATTTGTCTTGAAGCCTGATATTATGGCTCCTGGGGATTTAGTGTTGGCTGCATGGCCTTCAAATATTGCAGTGACTAAGGTGACTTCAGAGCTTCTATTTAGTAATTTCAATTTACTTTCAGGGACATCCATGGCATGCCCACATGCAGCAGGAGTAGCCGCACTTTTGAAGGGAGTACACCCAGAATGGAGCCCTGCAGCCATTCGGTCAGCCATCATGACCACATCAGATTCCATTGATAACTCAAACACTCTCATTAAAGACACTGGTTATCATAACTATCCTGCCAGTCCTCTAGCTATAGGAGCTGGCCAAATCAATCCCAACAACGCATTGGACCCTGGCCTTATTTATGATGCAACATTGGAAGATTATGTCAGTCTTCTTTGTGCATTAAACTTCACCATGAAGCAAATTCAAACAATCACAAAGTCATCTTCTACCAATTGTTCTGTGTCGTCTTTGGATATTAACTATCCGTCTTTCATCGCTTTCTTCAGCGGAAATGACTCAAAATCCGTACCGAAGAGTACAATGCAAGAATTTAAAAGAACGGTGACCAATGTTGGAGAGGGAATGTCAACTTACTTCGCTATTATAACATCAATAAAAGGGTTTACAATCAAAGTCATTCCTGATAAGTTGGTTTTCACAGAAAAATATGAGAAGCAGAGCTTCAAGCTGAATATAGAAGGTCCAGAACAGATGGAAGAAGCAGTAGCTTTTGGTTATCTCTGATATTGTAGGTAAACATGTGGTGAAAAGTTCTATCGTAGTCACAAGTCTGAGCACAGACGACACACAGGAACTTCCATAGACCAATAAAAATTATATACCTTCAAAAAACAGCTAGTGATGGAGCTTGGAGATGCCTGCTACTAATCATTTGGATAGGATTATTTATGTGTAGTTGTTGCTTGTATCCATTTAAAAGCAATTATAAATAATAGACCAATTACTGATTAAATTATTATATTCACACCTGCAAACTTTCAGAAGAAAACATTGTCCAGCTGAGAGAGCGACCCAAAATTGTAAGCAAACAAAATCCACCATGGCATAATGGACATAATTAAGCTGATTGTTCTGTTGGATCTATCTTATATGAGCTAACAAATGTCATTATCAAAACGTTACACTCATTATAGCTGAGGGCCAGGCATCTAATTATAATTGCTTTACAAGAAGGGATCGTCATGGGACCTGACGGAATTTAAATAATTTTTTGTTAGGTATCGATGGTTGGCTTGACTTGACATAATACAATAACTTGGATTTCATCATTATCGTTAATATATACAATTAATTTGTTCTAGGTATATGCATTGCATGCGTAAGTGTAAGGCCTCTAATTATAATAAACATGCAGTATTTTCAGCAGTTTTAACTCTTTCGAAGAATTTGCAGAGAGCTTACGTTCATATCAATCTCGCTTCCATTGCATGTGATGAAGGAAAGATTTTTAGAATTTGCAGACCGGAGTTTTGGTGGTTTAGTAGAGTAAATTTAACTTATACATGCCATACAAGCTCGGCCTTTCTCTCTCCCTCTCTCTCCAAGCCACAGCCATGCAAGCTAAGGTAGCCTGGGTAGAAATTGACTTCACATACGGAAAAATAACGCTCCTTTTCTTCCACCATATAGTTTTCCCCACTGTATGCCAGTTGTTTGTGTTACTGACTGTTTCCAATGTCGAACTTCCAGCAACAACTTCTATTCCAAGTGAATATATGGCCTACACAATTTCAATATTGAAGGGGTGTTACAACAACCCTAGACCTTAATAACTGAACCACATATATTAACATGGTTGGTCGCGTCTCTCATTGCTTGCCCCACAACTTTACGATACTACAGACTACACTCATAAATATATATACTTGCCCGTGACTTTGTTACGTGTCAACCACTGACATATAATATGTTCTTTGCTTTTCCGATTAAATAACTTTGCTTCAGTTTTTATCTGAACTCTAAAATCCAAAGAACACTTGAAGAAAATAAATAAATAAATAAAAACTTGCTTGGAACTTTGTGGCTCAGCAATGTTGATTTCAGTAGCACCTTGACATGACAGGCTACCTACAAAATTAGGCAGTCATCTGTAATGTAATATGGTGTATATTGATATCTTCTCAACGTCACTGCCGGTCTCTTCTTGTCGCAAGGACAAAATCCGTGGGAGGCAAACGGGTCACATCAGTTCTTCACGTTGATAACAATTCCTCACCTGTGAGGCTGTGAACTTTAGAATGGACCTTTTATCGGGTTGTCTCGGTATATTTATTAAATATTATGGTCATAAAAGATAAAAACACATTTACTAATTGAATTGTGAAATGTAAATATTAATACGACAAATTTAATTATTTTTGTATCATTATAATAATATTAAAATAAAAAAGTTATGAATTTGTTAAAATAAATATACATAATCAATTGTCACATAAAGTAAAGTATTATTCTTTTTTCAAACATTACCATTACAACCCATTTGTCACTATCACTTTATTATGGTTATTGTTATCTTGCCACTTTTATTAATGCAATTATTTGAATTTCATTCTATTTGATTAGTGAAATCACTTTTAGCCATATTTGTACATGCATGGAGTTAGATTTTGCTTAGTCCATTGGCCAACCTTTTATCTTGTTTTTCTCTTCTTCAAAAATTATGCAATATAGAAAAACATTCATCTTGCTTATCTGTTTGATTATAAAGTTAAAGTATCTTCTTTGCTTCTCTCAATTTCATCTTAATTTATTAACATCATCACCACCATTATCACTATCACTAACACCATCATTACTATCAAAATCAATAATAGTTGTAAATTATTACCACTTCTGCTACCAACACCCATCACCTATACACGACAACTATCATCACCAAACATCACAAAACACCCCTTTTCAGCATCATGAATCACAAATCATCCACCATCAATTTCACAACTCATAATGGTTGAAAAGTGATATCCATTATACAATTACATACAATTGTCATAAATCATAAACACCACCATCATTATTAACGTTGTCAACTCCACCTAAAAGGAAATAATTTCTAGATTAGAAAAATTAGTTAGACAATAGAGAGAAAAAGGGAGAGAGTGAAAAATTAAAAAGATTAAACTTTAGAAATATGATTGATATTAATCATATAAAATTGTTATATAAACTAATGAAAATATCATTTAACTAGTTAAAAATATTGTTTAAAATTGATAAAAAGATGAAAAAATTTTGTTTTTCAATGAAACCGTGTCATTCAGAAAAAAAAAGAAAAAAAAAGAAAAATAGTCACACTCCCTTTGTTATTTTATGATTTAAAGTATACTTTTCTCCAACCATTCTTTTTAATTTTAAGTATTTATATTGTCTATATCCTTATATGATTGTCGTCCTAAAAGACGATATAACCTTAATTTACACACAAATTATCCCATTAACATTATATAGTAACATACTATTTGTGTTCCAATATTCTTTTTATTTCTTCAAAGTAGTTTTTAATTTTATATATATATATATATAGACTATTTATGGAACTTATATTGAAGTTAATATTTTTGTAAAATTGAATTAAGATAGAAACAAAAACTTGTTAGATAGAATTAATATTACTGAATTTGGGTCGCAATAGCTTCAATTGTGGCTGCTCGTTGTGGGAATGACAGCAGGCTGACATGGCCCAATTCTCATTATCTGAATTCTACCATGTTTCCGAACTGTTGCCGACCCTCCACATTTCTCGCTCCAACAATCTTTTAGATTCAATGTATGTTGTTTTTCAGTGCAAGTTCGATTCACCAGTGGAAAGATGCCTTTTGCGGCCATAACAGTGAGACTGAGTACCCAGATGGGCAAACCTTCAATGCTGGTTCATAACTTTGTCGGTTGTGAAGAGCACATTGTCCAACTTTTCCACTTTCGAAATTGATGTAGTCAATCTCACAATCTGTATGATTTCAACATCTGATCATCTTTGCCTTACGGTGGAAAAGGTAAGTTTTTTTATATTATTAGATGGTGGAGAGGTAAGTGTTGAATGCTGAATAATATTTCAACGAAACAGCATTGGTGTGAACAAGGAATTAACCCTGTCATCATGGGCTTCACGATCCAAAAACTTCTCAAAGTTGGACCAGCTCAAATCAACACAAGGATCAGGACGCGTCGTAAAATTTTTCGAACAAATGCCGGACTGGTTCTTTGATGGATCCCATTGAACATAATTTCGTGAGTAGCTCATTTGGTTTTGACATCCAGGAAGTCGAATATCCCAGTACCTATTCTTTGGGTTTTACTACTTACTATTCAAATCAAGCTTTGATCATTATTTCACGTCAAATGACCGAAGTTTGAGTTGAAAAAAATTTAACGTAAATTCAACTTCAGATCAATGTTTTGTTGGTGATTTTTTTTTTTTAATGATTTTTCTGAATATGAATAATTCTTCTCTTTTATGGTGACTCTTCTTCTCTTTTTATGATTTTTCTTGATTTGAACCATTTTCCTTCTTTTTTGGATAATTCTTCTTTTCCTTCATGAGGACTCTTGTTTTCTTTAACGATAAAGTCCATCAGTCGATTGAGCAGAGCTCAGTCTGGAGCTAACCCTTTTTTGGGATTAACTTGACGTGAAATCTTGTGTCATAAGCCTAGAGTTTTGATATAGATTGTGGAGTAAATGCTTATACAGTACCTCAATTTCGCCTTTAAGTAGTCCAAGTTTATATGGATGTTATCCATTGGATTAAGATGCATTGGTTTCATTCTGTCATAATAACGTATTTCAGTTCCTTACTAGTTGTTGAGAGATGATTTAATCTCTTCTTCATCCCACTCATGGAAAACTTCCATTTCAAAGAATTTTATGAAGTATTATCAATATGACAAAAGAAAACACATCTCATATATCAGTTCATGAAATCTTGCATACTCCTTATACTTCTCGTCACAACATTGCCGAATAAAATCATTACACTACTTATCCAGAATTTTGGCAATATAAATTTGTTCTCCTATTTTGGACATAGTTGCTCTAATGACATGGTGCTTCGCCATTTATTAAGCTACACATGAGACATTCTTTCACGTCTCAATCTTTATGAAACGGGAAGAAAAATCATACATAAAAAAGTATTTTAGAACACATTATGGTTGAAAATTTTGATCATCTTTTTGTTAGTTTTGTGTTCTGGAACACCTTATAGTTGAATATGTGATGTTTTACATATTTTTCTAAACCAAGATCTGAATGAAGTGATTTGAGACTCATCTCACCCTCACATGGAAAGAGTGTGACGTGCTTGAAAAAGAGGGACTTCTTGAAGGTGAAGAGCCCTCGTCGATGATGTATTCTTGCTCTTATTCTTGGCTGCTTTGCTTTGTTTTCTCTCTTCTCTTTGATCCTGTGGGATGCTAATAAGCCCCAGAAACCCAAGATCACAATGAAGGCTTATTTGGCACGTGACCTTTTGACAATTCCTTATAATTGCTTGAGTATATTGCAGAGCATAAAATTTGAACAGTTAAACGTTCAAGCTGGTTCAGATTTTGCTGGAGTGGCCACTGATAAGATCACCATGAATTCTACTGGAAAACTAATTTATCGTAATATTGGCACATTCTTTGGGGTCATGTAACATCAGCTCCTCCAGATCTTATATCTATTCTCAAATCACAGTGGCCTCAGGATCTGTAGGTCACAAAAATCCTTTTCCCATCTGTTACTCAATAAAATAGATTTCAGTTTATTGTTTGATCAATGTGGTGAGATGGTATTGCAGGTAAAGAAGTTCTATCAATCAAGGAAAAGTCAGAGAACAGTTACTGTCGTGGTGACTGGTAATAAGATTCCCCTATACGGAACTAGAGCTGGTTTGAACAGTTCAACAGGCACCATGGCTATACCAGTGGCTCTTAATTTGGACTTCGCGGTAAGATCAAAGGCTAACGTTTTGGGGAAGTTGGTGAAGCCTAAATTTTACAGGAAAATACAGCATTCTGTTGTCTGTTATAAATTCTCAGTGGATGATTGGAAGGGTCAGCTTGACTTGTTAATATTACTAAAAGATTAAATTAGCAAATTTCATGATTTTGTTGATTTTTGGTCTACCAAATTCATGTGTTATCATGAGTATTAGCCATGAAAAATGAAATATATATATAGATGGAAGTTTCATCATTTCTTTTATGTCTACGTAGAATATCAATAATTTCTTACAAATTAAAATTAGATTATTATCCAAATTTCCATATGAAATGAGAGATTAATTTTGAATTTAATGGTTAAAATTATAACTTTATCTCTTCATTTTTTAGATATAAATGATTAAATAGAAATTAAGGGATCAAACTAAAAATTATCACTAAAAATCCAAAAGAACTACAAATCCTTTTGGGGATTGAAAAAAATAACTTAATATACCAACCACCTAATTTCTTTTTAAATATTTCTCATAAAAAAATCTAATAATTATGAATGTAGGTTTCTTAGTTATGGACTAAACCGTATTAAAAACTATTTTATGTCTTATTTATTTATATTAGTTTCATTCACCTACATTGATGATTAACATAATGGACAACAAAATTATCTTATAATTTTAATTAATATTATTGTAATCTCTTGTGCAAAACTCAATATTGCTTGCTTCTAGTTATTTTAAAAAAAAATCATATCAATAATTTGATCATTGAGGAAGGACCCTTTACCGAAATGACTTTCATTTAATCGATTTTTGACATATTACTCTTCCAACATCTTAAAAAAAAAAAAACCCTCAATTGTATCGATTTAGAATAAATTACTATTTTTAGAATTTCTTATTGAAAAAAATCAAAGAAGATCTTAAATGATTACGCCATTGAAAACATGTTGATATAAATTATTGATTTGGGTCAAAAGCTTTTCAAATGTAATGACATTTTTTTATTATAAATTATAACAATTTAAGTAAAACGACAGTGTTATAAATAAAAATAAGAGACGGTGACAACATTATTTTGAATGGTAACAATACATGGTAATAATGGCGTTAATGATAATAGAAATGGGTGGTAGTGATGTTATTGATAGTGATAAAGATGATGTCAATGGTGAAAAAGCTGATGATGATGAAATTATAAATACTGTTATTTTTTATGGGGGTAAAAAATATAAATAAATAAAATAAAATTTAGTTATTGTAAAATAAAATCATTTAACATTGTAATATTTTCATGGCAGTTAAACAAAGGGTGAAGTGAATCAATTCATTTTTAAATTTAAATTATTCAATAAATGATTCGATATTGAGATACGAATAAAAGAAATATAAGAGTAATAAAAAAGACAAATCCTTTGTGATACCAAATGTAACATTGTGTAATTGAAAGGACCAAATTAAATTTTAATTAAATTAATTTTAAATAATTAAATAGACAAAAATATTATAAAAATTTATTTTTAATATTTATTTGAATAATATACCAATTTAACCATTACTTGACCATATGGATGCATTGATGCAAGGCTGCAAACCTTGCTTTCAACTTTCTAGAAAGGCCTTTCTGGTCAAAAAATAATTTAGAAACAATATCGGGGGCGAATGGTAAATAAGAAGAATATCTGCCATCGGCCAACCCTTCGGCCTTCTGAATGACAGAATTTATTTCTCTAGTCTTTTCTTCCCCTCTCTCTCTAGACTTGTTTCAAAAGTCTCCCCATGGCTCTACATCAACACCATTTTCAGCAACACCACCAGCGAACTCAACCACAACAACACTCCAAAAATTTCAGGTAATTATGTTTTGAACTTTGTAACATTTTTTCTTTTTCCGAAACCCTATCTGTTTTCAAAAATCGTTCTTCCTGTTCAGATTTTTTTCTTCTTATTTTTGTCGTTTTTATTTTTGATTTGCAGGAACTTACATTCAATCGATGGCCAGATTTCGCCACCGGTAGCTTATTACAACACAGCAAATAATCTACCGGATCAGTCTCAGCATCCTCCTTATATTCCTCCCTGTAAGTTTCTTCATCTCTCTGTACATCGTTTGATGCCTGATAAATTGTTAGGAAAATATAATAGAAAAAAAATGAAGTGAAGCCCTTGTATAATCCATTTATTTAGTTTCTAAGAATCTTAAACAAATGAAAGAAAAACAACTTTTGTTTTGAAATTTGCTTTTGGCTTAATCGAGCTGTATAGTTTATCATTTGTTAACTTACTTATCCATGATAAAAAAGGAAATATCTCAGCTGAATATTTCATCTTCTAAGTAGTAAACAGTTAAAAAGAAAAATTTTATTTCTTTGCTCATTTGTTTCCAAGATATCTATACCAAAGAAGCATATTTTTTGAAAAAAAATAAAATATTCTTGATGAGTTTAATATCTGTTTAATCTTACAACTGTGGTATAATGTGTGTGTTTTTATTCTAGTTCATGTTGCTGGGTTTGCTCCTCGTCCTTTCAATGCGACAGACGGCAGTGATGGAGGAGTAGATTTGCCGTGGAACTGCAGTTTGGAACCAAAGCGGAAACGATTAAAAGAACAGGATTTTTTGGAGAACAATTCACAGATTTCTTCGGTTGATTTCTTGCAAGCACGACCCGTGTCAACAGGATTAGGTTTGTCACTTGACAATACACGAATGGCTTCTTCTGCTGACTCCACCATGTTGTCGCTCATCAGTGATGACATTGACAGTGAACTACAACGACAGGATTCTGAGATTGATAGATTCCTCAAACTTCAGGTCTGTTTGTTTTTTTTATTTTTATGAAGAATCAGTAAGGTATAAATTTCCACATTATTAGGAAGAGTTATGAATTTCCAGAATGGCCGTTGATTTTGTTTTGGAACAATTACTTTATAGTTTTTACTGCTGTTTATGGACTCTAGGATCACAGGCAGTGTTATATTTCTTGAATGTTTATGCAGTTATCATGTTCTTATGTCAATATGTTGGTGCATTTGTCTTATTTGTTAGGATTCCTCTGAGTAAATAGTAGATGAAGTTGACAATTCTGATGCATTTTTGATAGAACCATTCCATAATATAGTAATTAATAATTTGTGATATATGCATGTAATAAGCTTATAATAATGGCTTTTGTTCCAGTTTGAGTTGGTCAAGTGTTACACAATGCAATTTTGGTGTTGGCATGGCTGTTGGTAACTGATATAGCTGTTATGTTTCACAAGAAGTTTTAATAGAACCTTTCACTTTTGACCTGTCTGAAAAGAATTCTTTCAGCTTATGTCAAAAGAATGGTAGATAATTGTGAACGATATATTGCTCACTAGTGTGTCATACTAATAGAAATTCTTGCAGGAAACATGTTAGCCTGCAATTTGTGAATTTTAGTAAATAAAGGAAACCAAGTTTGCATTTAGTAACTTAGTTAAGTTATTTAAGCATTGCAGCCATAAATGCAATTAATAACTAACTACTCCAGCAGAAGGTCTTATGATACAAGATTCCCGTAATTAGGACAATTACTCTGTTCATTAGTGATGCCTGTCTGAGACACGTGTGATTTGGTCTAATGAAGAATTGTTTATGAAACCTTCCAAATGTAGGTAATTTCATGTTAGATGGATGGATTTGTTTTCATGCTCTATATTCAGAATTACTTGGTTAAGATATAAATATAGGTATGTGAGGAGTATACAGAGGCTAAGAATGCTTATAATCTTGACTCTCAAATATTTGATGATTTGAGAATTGTGTGTTTATTCATCTGTTTTAGAGTTTAATTTGATGTGCTTATATATTAAAAGTATTAACAGTAAGAAGGCTAATTACTTTTTTGTCTCTTTAGTTTGATGTTTTATTTAATTATGAACCCTCCAATTGTTCTCTTTTATAGTATAAATATTGTTTATTTTTGTCTTGTTTTCTTTCCTTAGCCAAATCTATTGTTTGATTGTGTTATTATCATAATAGGGTGACAGATTAAGGCAAGCTATCTTAGATAAGGTTCAGGTCAGCCAACTGCAAACTGTCTCAGTTGTGGAAGAGAAAGTTATCCAGAAACTTCGTGAGAAAGAAGCAGAGGTGGATAACATTAATAAGAGAAATATGGAACTCGAAGAACGAATGGAGCAATTGGCTGGGGAAGTGGGTGCTTGGCAACAACGGGCTAGGTACAGTGAAAACATGGTAAATGCCCTGAAGTTCAATCTTCAGCATGTTTATGCTCAAAGTAGAGACAGTAAAGAAGGGTGTGGTGACAGTGAGGTCGATGATACGGCTTCATGCTGCAATGGTCATGCCATTGATTTTCATCTTCTCAGCAAGGAAAATAGTGATATGAAAGAGTTGATGACTTGTAAGGTTTGTAAAGTTAACGAGGTATGCATGCTTTTGTTGCCCTGTAAGCATCTTTGTCTGTGTAAAGATTGTGAAAGTAAGCTTAGTTTTTGCCCCCTGTGTCAGGCCTTTAAATTTATCGGCATCGAGGTCTATATGTAATGGGGCAAGTGTGAAACCTTAATGTTGTTTCAGTGTTATTATTAATTGTTCTTGTGATTTTGATGATTGCTTCTTCCTTTGTTAGCACTCTATATTTTATATATTTTGTCGCCATCTCATGCATATGAAGGATTCAGCACTGTCTTGAACTTTGTATTGTAATTAGTTTTATATTGTTGTATTATGGTGCGTGCATGTGTGTGTATATTTATATCATTTGTGTGTTGAATGATGCCGGCTTGGGAAAGAAGAGGGATAAGATAAAAAATATTAAGATTTAGTGGTTTCTTGTTTAACAACACGGACCTACTTCTATATGATGTAATGGCAAAATGGATTTTGGTATTTGATTTAATTTGGAGCGGTTGATGTAATGATTTAAGGGAGCGACACTGTCATTGCCACTCCGCAGTTCGTGGAATGTTAGGCCAAAGTGGCCTGCGTAAGGCTCCATTATGCAATATTATAGCGTGTTATTGTTATAGAGAAAAGGTTTTCTAAGATCTCCCATGGAGTTATAATAGTTTTAGCTCTTTTAAATTAAAATTTTATACCTTTTAATAATAATTTCATTGATCTAATTTAGTGGTAAATAGGGTTGTTAATTTTGTGATTAAAAAAATATTGTAATAAATTTGATATTTATTGGGTAGTCTTCTAAGTGTAATATATATGGTGTAATGTGGATAATAATCCCTGGCCTCACTGGGATAAGATAGGATAGATAGGAATATTCACGTGAGTATCTGGGATGCGAATGTCTAGCTCAAGATGTTGGATTTGATCAATTGGGCGACCGAGTGCTGGAATTGGACCGGGCTTACTGTATTGGTCTGATTGTACCCAGCCTGACCAAGCAATCACCTTTGACGTACTATGATAAATTGAGTCTATTCCATATTGAATTTAGGTTTAGTTTGAAATAGTTATAATTGAATTAGAGATTTTGTTTGATAGTTTAACTTAAATTTAATTCGTTCGTTTCTCGAATCATATTGTTTATACTATCTATAGTTTTTCGACAATATCGTTTATTTACTCGAATAAATTTGAATTGGATATCATATATTCAAATTGAATTTTAGCTGATTCTTTTTCATACTCGGTTGAACTCAAATCTGCCTCTACCTTCACATTAAAAGTCTTGGTTACCATAGTGAATTTTGTGAAAGTAAAAATGTATTTAGATTCTTGGACTTCAATTTATAACAGACACACAGAAATCGAGTGATATAAACTAATAATTTCCTTCTTTCATAGAGGTCTAAATAAACATGGAATTATATTATTTGGATTTTTTTTTTTTTTTTTTGGACGATGAATCTCAGCAGTCATCATTAAAATCTAGTGTGGCTGCATCCCAGGAACTAGGCAAAAGGAATTTTTACCCACAGTGACTCCTAATAAATAAAATCTAATTGTTCAATTATTGATAAAACCTAGTACCTGGGGACGAAATGGACTCGTTAGGATCAAGTTGATGAACCATGTTGGTAGTTGAACAGCCATGGTGATAAATTTGTCATGACTTCTTAATTATTAGCCTACTATCTGAAGCTGACACTGTTTAAGGAATTGACCTTGAGCTAAGCCACAAATAAGATAGGCTGAATGGCTGGTGCATTAAGACTGCATCGTATTATTATCATAAAACGTAATTCTTAATAATTAATTACTAGGAGACGTATTGAAGTAGAAGGGTTGGGAAGCAAGCTGTGTGTTTTGGTGTACAGTAACAGAGAAAAGCCAAGTGGAAGGAAGGAAGAAAAAGCTTTTCTTTAAGGAGGAGAGAAGATTGATGAACTTTTTTTTTCTAATCATGCCATAGAAAGTGATGACAAAGAGGAAAGTGAATATGCTTCTTCCATGATTATAACTATCTGCCATCTATTATTATTATTGTTTTTATTCATTATTCCACCTCCACTTCCACTTCCACCGCAAACCCCAGCCGATCTCAGTCCTGTCATGTCCCTTTACTTTATCTTTTCCTCTTTCCTTCTCTTTTTTTTTTTTTTTTTTTGAAATCTTATGTGAATCTATGTATTTACGAATTATTTATTATATATTATTAACTAATAAAGGATATTAAATTATATTAACGAGGAAGACTGACTTGAGTTCAATCATCTAAAACCCTCCATATTCCCTATAAAGCTGATCTTTTTTTTTTCTTTTTCCCTTTGTGGGGTTCAATTGTTTTGAATCTCTATTGCCTTATCTCCACTTTGTATCTCTTTTACCTTCTTTTCATCAAATGCAAATCCATGAATCATTTTTATGGGACTCCTTCAGCGTTGTTACGCTGTCAAAGCTATTCCAATTTTAAACTGAACGTATATCTTTTGCTGCACATACCCTTTGCCTCAGGTACGAGACTTATTCGCACAGTTGGGAGGGGACACCAATCCACATTGAATATTTGTATAGCATAGCTTGAGGGATTGTCTTTACCTTCTCTATAATATGCTTCGTTTATTACTTGTTACAGCATGTGCAGTCCTCGAGTTAGTGCCCGTTTCAAAATTTTCTTTTTTTTGTTTTTGGTTAGAGTTTATGCCCTAGACAGTATAATTTAATATTAGGTCATACTGTAAGATGCTTCGTTAAAAGGAACTAGGGATGAAAAAGAAGTTTACTGTTCATAGAAGAAAAAGAAAGATGATTTGTGGGTATGGTTAATATGATTAAGTTGTTGAATTTAATAGTGCCTTTTTTAGCATGTTCACTACAGAAATTATATTGATGACAATCTCTGCGCTGAAATCTTTCATGTCATTGATATTTTTACAAATTGCATGCCAACCTGTTGCTCAGCCCCTGGTGCTTTTTTTTCCATTAAGTGTTCGTATTCTGATCAACAGGCCATGCTACTATGCTTTAAATTTTTTAGAACCCATTATCTAAACTTGCAATATATATTTATATAAATCCTCTATCTCCAGTAATTACCGATACCGAATCGTCATATTTCTAAATTGAGTTTGTTTTCATGTCGACTGCAGAATCTCTTAATTATTACAATTGAAATGCTTAACTACTTTTGCAATCTTCGATATAATATTTTAATTTTTAAGTTATATATCTCCACATTAGTGGAATCATGCCTCTAATGTGCTTAAATGATCACTGAAGGCTCAACTTTTGCAGGGTTTTGCATATGCACCTTTCAGAAACTCTGGGAACCTGATATCTCGACATTGTTGAGAGTTTTATTAAATATAAAAACATCTGCTTTAAACTACTAAAACCTCGGCCAAACAGCAAATATAAATATATGTGTGTTGCATCCGTTGTCTAGAATCGCGCTGCCGGCTTCACTTTACGCAACAGTAATGGTCCTAGGACAAACTGCACGTCCTAATTGTCTTCCTGTCTGTTCAAATCTGACCTTCTTTCTTCAGATATATTAAGCATGTGGCAGGGTTCATTACAAAGAAAATAAACCAAACTATGGATCATTAAAATTCACCATACAAAACAAGCCCTAGCTCTGGTGCTAATTAAGAAGGCGCGTGTGACAGTCAAATAGTGAAGGAGAGCACAGTGACAGTGAGTCATGATCCTTGAATGAATGATCGAGACACACAAGCTTTTTGCTCGACATGATTGACCACACAAAGAGGTGGTTTTCTCAGTGGATGATTAGGTGGCAATTATATTTGAATGATTATTTAAGGAAATATATAGATATAAATATATTATATTTAGAGGAAAACATAGAAACTGGACAGTCCGGATCGAACCAACACTATAAATGATTTGACGATATACAACTGCAGTTCCCCAGAGTGGATGACCAGGACCATCCGATGGATCAATAACAAATAATTTATGACGAATTTCGATGAACAGTTTTATAAGATGAATTATTGGAATGGTCACTTTGAGCACATACTTTGCTTTGTTAGTAATGGACGTAAGAGGTGGGTCTAGATATATATGCATGAAATGATTAAGAAGATGATGGAGGGACCCAAATGGAGTTGTTCATCACAAGGGGAATCCCTTGGATTGAGGAGTAGTATTAGCAGAAGCCTTGAATTGTGGGGCCTTTATTTTTTTTTTCAAAAAACACTTTTCTTTAACGTTCATCAGTCACAGTATGAAAAGAAGAGAAGAGGAAGAAGAAAAAGAATGTGATGTGCATGTGAGCCAACAGCCTTTATGTTCCCCTCTTCTAACCAAATACACAAAACCACCATTCCATCTTACTTCTTTTTTGACATTCTGGCTTTGTTTCTTTTATTTTCATTCGTTAATCATGTTTAGGTCATAATAATACATGGTTGTTTGTTAATGTTTCTGTACTGAAAAACTTAATTTTGGGCCCATACTCTTATCCATCGGACTGATAATTAAAAGCATTTTACTAGTGGAATTCTAAAGCACAATACCACATCATGTAATTTTTACTTTTGTTTTTCCTGGCCGGTCCCCTATATTTGTTCTGTAGAATATACTTTATGTTAATCAAAAACAATTATTATACAAGATAAAGTTCCACACGTTTATATGGTAGATTCTTTTTCACGTACAAGTTGAATTTATATCTTTAAGAAAGAATGAAAGAAAGAGGGAAAGTAGAAAAGAAAAGAAGCAAGAAAGGAAGAAAGATAGCGTAGGAAAGATATCTCTTGTTGTTCTCTCCTTTTAATGTATCTCTCCAAAGTGAGTTAAAATGAGCTTTTCCTTTTCTTTTTAAATTTTCTTTATATATATAGAATACCCATTTGGACCCATATTATGGAGATTAATTAGTCTTAATAGAAGCTGCTTTTTATCGTCTTTTTCTTGAGGAATAGAACTTTTCTGCATGGAATACAAACCCTCCATTATTAATAGATTCCTTCCTATACAATCAAGCACCTAATTATCTCTCCTTACTTTATTTGGTTCAATGCCTTCACCTTTAAATCCAATAAATTCAGTCAATCTCTTAAACAAGATTAATAATTTGAAAATTAACCGAAGGTGGGATACAGAGTACTAAGTACATGCCATTAATTCACTTTTTTTTTTCGCTATTGAAAGGCACGGCTTAATAAACAGACCTTACTTTTAACACTTGAATAGCATTCGTGAATTCTGAGAAGAAGAATAAAAACAAGAAACTGAAATTTGCATTAAGCGTGGGATTAGGATAAGCAGATTCTTGGCCCTAAAATAGTTTGCAAGTTCATCTATCTATTATTAGCTAGAAGTCCACACTACCTGTAGTTTGGGTGCTCAAAGTAGGTAGCCTCAGTAACAAGTGATTCAAGATACAGATAATTAATTACAAAGTGCAAAGCTCTAGGGGGAACGCTCAATATTGTACATTTCTTGAAGAAACCTGTCTTTGTGTTTGGAATTAAAATTGTTTTATGATCCAATTTCTTTCTAAAGATGTTATTGACATCCATAATTATCAGTGAATGAATACATCTTGGCATCAAAGCATACATGATTTTAGTTGTATTTTATATATTATTTATCAGTAACAGAAACAGCAATGAAATTCATTTTCTTTCTGCTACATTTTCCTATATATATAGACAAAGCTTCGTGCCCATTTAATGATGAAAAGAGGAAGTGATGTATTGTGTGAAAAGAAGTGTACTGCACACGTTATTCAGTTGGAAAACATGCCTTCTATAGGCTTACAAGTAATTAAAAAAGAGCTAAAATTGCTCACCAACTAAAGTAATGCTAGATTTATTGCAACTATCTCAGCTACTTGATACTTGATAATGGACTTCAAAACAGAATGCCAGATAGCAAGCTTTGAATTAACGGCTAGTTTCAAACACTCCCCCTTAATTCAAAGCTACATACACCAAGTAATGATCTAAGATAGCATAACTTGGTGTTAGGAAGAGTCTTTGTTAGACTGTATGTAAGACTAGCTGTTATATATACTACTTTGAATATATTATAAAAATTCATAATTTTGAAGAAAACCTTTCATTTTATACATAGTACAGATCCCACATCAAAGTTTTTGAAAACATGACGTAATTAATGATTAATACTTCATGCATACCTAAGCAAAAATATGTGATGGGTAAGAAGTACATGTACACACATACTATATACATACATATATACCTCTTCCTCGACCTTCCTTTTTTTGATCCTAATGTCTCACCTTTCACTTCGAATGCTTTTTCTTCAATTTTTTTTGCTTATGATCTATTGAGCCTAACTTCTTGTGGTTGCAAGGAACCTATTCATTCATCAAATGAGAAAGTTGTCAAGTCCATATATTTGTCAATTGCAACTATTACATGAGCAAACTTGAATATTAAGCTTCTCAAAACTTTTATGACAACAATTTGATCAATTATTGTATTTCCATATACTCTCGTTTGTCTAACTGTTGTTGTATCTCTAAATAAGAAATCTTGAATTGACTCGTTACTTTCTATAAGTAGAGTCTCAAACTCATGTCTTAGAGTTTGTAGTTTTACAATGATTACCTTGGAAGAACCCAAGAACTCAGTCTTTAGAATTTTTCAGGCTTCCTTTAATGTTGTAGTCACGACAATCCAGGGAAAGAGAGTGTTATGCACTGCATATTGAATGAAGAATAATGTCTTGGAATCCTTCTTTTTATTTTCCTTCAATCGAGTTGCTTCATATGGAGTGGTGTGACCATTCTTTACCAAGTCCCATAGGTCTTGGGACATGAAAAAGAGTCTTTACCTTGATGCTCTAGTGCTCATACAGTTCACCTTTGAATACTGGAATGGAAGGCTAGGAAATGTTAATGGATGTTCCATTAATAGGTATTGTTTTTCTCTCTTTGGTGTTTCATTTTTTTTTTTTTAATTTTTCACTCGTCTTATCACCCATATAGCAATCTCGAAAAGACTCTGATACTAATGATGAACAAAGGAAGTGATGTATTGTGTGAAGAGAACTTTACTACATACATTATATTCATTGGAACACATGCCTTATATGTATAGGCTTACAAATAACTGAAAAAGTGCCAAAATTGTTCAGCAACTGAAGTAAAATTTCTAGCTAATTATCCCATACTTATTGCAACTATCTCAACTACTTGATAATTGATATTGGACTGCAAAGCAGAATGTCAGATTGCAAGCTTTGAATTTACGGCTAGTTCCCAACATTTAATTTGCTAATTTGTTGTCAACATCAATTAACTAACAATGTATACCATCAGCTTCTTCTTTCTTCTAATTCGTTTTAACGGTAGTACACAATTCAAGATATTTAGGCTCAACACAAACAGGTTTTAGTTCCAGTAAGCCAAATTTAAGGAACCATCACAAGAATTGATTTCCTTCAATGAGAAGAAAAGGAAAGAAAATTCAAGTTAAAAATGTGAATCAATGTTGAGTCGAATTAGCTAGGAGGGCAAAAAGAACAGGATGTTCCAAAAAATTTATATCCGTTAGTACTAGTACCTCAATGAAGAGTGAAGGATTGTGATCTAAAAGGACAGAGGCGTCAATCGCACATAGTAGAAAGGACACAGCTTTTGGGTACATATGCAGTGCACTAGAAAGACAAACGGGTATCTTGTCCGCTCCATTTATATCAGTGAGCCATTTTCTCGTGGGATCCATATCCCCTCGTGACCCCGTACTAATTTTCTTGAAATTGTTTCAGTATCATCTTTCTCACGCAGATAAAAATACACCATTTTCTTACCCACCCCCCATGTTCAACAACTTCTTTGACCAACATAGCCTTCGACCCTAGTTCAGTTAGAACCAATATCATATTATAGTTAATTCAATTAAAGTTTAAAATATATTTTAAATTAATAATATTATAAGGTATAAGATGGTTGTGTTGCTCGCCATGGTGGGGAAGAGCCAGTGAAACAGACAAAAGAGAGCGCAAGAAGAGACAGAAGAAAGAACCTTGTAGCTTGTCGTGTATTATACAGATTTTGATTCTTTTTCACTTTAGAAATTTATAATAGAGATAAAGTTAACTCTCACAATATAATATATTATGCTCATTACGAGTCATCAACTTTTTAATATAAGGTTTAATACGTATTCGCTCTGTGTTTTAACTTGTCTTTCCTTGAAATTCTCATTATGCAATATATATATATATATACATATAAAAAATAATAATATTACTGAACTGTTTAATTCAAATTTCCTAGAAATAACAATATTTGAAAGGTATCGGCGGTGGTCATGTGAGGTGAAGATAATTGTGGGGTTCACTACTTTCACAGTGTTTTAGAAATTAGAATAGAATCTTCTTGGCTCCTCAACTCAACGTGCAGAGACTGGAGAGGTAATGTTTTAGTAAGATATAGTTTTTGTCTGTGAATGGGGGTAATTTTGGTGGTGGGCTCGGGAGGATCTGTCTAAGTTGCTGACAACTTGTAAGAAAAAATATTACCTTTTTATTTTTTGGTTTTATTGATTTCCAAACTTTGAAATGGCCCCATCTCTCATGAGTGTCTGATGCAACCAAAAATGATACATAAAAAAAAAAAGTTACCAGTTCGCTCATTACCTATTCGTATTTTATATACTTCTTTTTACTTGCACATCATAATGGATATCTTCATCAATGAGATTGGTCCCATATGCATCTGCTACACAGACCCAGCATTTATGTGCTAATAATCACTGCATGGATTGTCATATAATTAGGTTAATCTAATTAAGCTGCCATTATTTTTTTCTAGATATAAACAAAATCGACAATGACCCAATACCTCAAGTGTGCTGAGTTGTGTTTGATTCTCTCTTGATGAGCTTATGATCTGTAAATTATTATATGACAGTAAAACTCTTTTTCATATATATATATGATATATCACTGGTGGGCCGGGGAACACATATATTTTGGAATTTGGAAGCATCTTGATTGATGTTTGGAATGGAGAGAGTTACAGATGGAAAACCTCCCATAAATATGCATGTAACATCAATAAAACCTAAGGGAATACAGAAGCGTTAATATAGATAATGTTATCAAGGAAAAAACCAAAACAAGATTCACGAGAATGGCATACAGAGAGCCATCAAAGATAAAAGAACTGTTTCCATGTCAGACGCTGCAAATTCTGCAGAGTGCAGGAAGGGCTAAGTTTATGTGTGCACATATATATATTCATAATAAGAAATTAATATTTGATGACGGTATATTAAGTTTTAGAAGGTCTTGTTCTCACACTGTATAATTAAAGCATTTCCCATTATAATTGAATATCGGGACTTGAAACTGACATTGTTTCTCAACATTTTCTGTTTTCTCTTCTGTTTATAAATTAACAAAAAAAAAAATAAATCAATGTCACATGCAAACACTCCCCTTAATAATTTGTTTTTCTCTCTGTATAATTATCAATTCAGGTGCTTGTTAAGTTTTGGCTTATTGACTATTTAAGAAGAACAACGGAGTCTGGCACAATTAATTACCAAAACAACGTCTGATACAAGGGTTTATGGGGTGAAGAACATTGTTCCATATCCAGTGTCAAAACTTAATTATAAATTTAGCGTAGATTTTGTAGATCCCATCTCTCTTTTTAATTGTTTTTACTACTTTTTTGCGAGCCATTTCAGTGGGGAAATAGTTGCGAAATGAAAAAGGGAATAAAATAGCTTTATAAATTTTTGAACAATGAGGAAAATAAAATTAAAGAGAGGAGGCTATTGGATCAGTTTTAACTTAGTTGTTCCAATAATGAGAATCATAGACATGATCAAAATAATCAGTCGAGTATCTACGTGAAATAATTAGTCATCATTTTTCTATAGTTTCACTTTGGAGCTGTTATTGTCCCTACACTTACTGTAACTCACTCATCACAGAAATGATGCAATTCTCACTTTTGTAGGATCCTCCAATAACCACTAACTCCTAGTGTGTTTCATGCAATCTTGTTGAAATTGAGACACTTGTTGCCTTAAAAACAGGGGAGAGGTCGGGCTGATTATTTCTTTATATTTTTATTTAAGAACTTATCATAAAAAACGATCACAAATTTGCAGTTTGCAGATGTCGTTATTGTTTAATCTTGCAGGCATGGAAAATTCATAGCTTCCCCTGGAGAAGAGAGAGATAATAAAACAATTTCTTTTCTGGGGCATTACAAGAAAGAAAGAAAAGGCTGTAATATTATCAGTTACTCATGGAAGCTTTTGGAGCCAATAATTCAACCACCTGAGACACGTAAGCAAAAGAAACAAGCCGAGCCAAAGTTGGAGGCGAGGCTCAAAGCTATACTAGGCTAAAGGGCTATGAAGTGTCTATACAATTGTAAGTTAGTAAATGAAGTAGTGGACAGGGCAGAAGGAAGAGAGTATAATATTGAAGTTTGGAATATTACGTGAGAAAAGAAGAAAGAAGAAGGAAGCTTATAGAAATAGAAGAGAAGCAGAAGAAGAAATGTCGTCACCAAACAACAACAGCTTTAAATCCCATCACGTAGTTCGATGTATCCTTTACCTTATATCTGCTGGAGTATTAGAAAATGATGGGGATTCGAAATTGGAGACTGTGTTGGGTTGGTGCCATTAAACAACAAAGGGAAACCTACAAAATGAAAAAGAAGACACTCGTTTGACGTGAAGTGAAAGTGAAACAATATCACTCCTCTTTATATCTACCAAATTTATAATTTACTTGTGTTCTCATTTCAGATTTTATATAACCATAAATTGTCGTTTAAGGTTAATATTTCATTTTAACTGATGATGAGAAAATGAGAAAAAAAATGAGATTTATGAATATAAATATTTGAGAAGAATCAATCAAAGTGTCGTATTGAATAAGAAGTAGATATAGAAGAGAGACGGGTGGCAAATGGCAATGGCATTGCAAATTTAGAAACAGCCTGCTCCACCATCCTTCTCTTCTCTGCTTATTTTTAAGTGGGTGTGCGCGGGATCCCTTGTCAGAGAGAGAAAGAGAAGTCACGGGTTTGTCTTGAAAGGCCCTTATTTCACAGTCCTAGACAGACAGACACATATTCTCTCTCACTACATAACCGAGGTGGGAAACAATTATACTATACATATATATATATATATAAAATCACACCGCTTAAATAATTTTTACTTTTTTAATTAATAAAAAAGGTTGAATATACACAGTACTACAGCCTCCTATCCAACATTTTTATCTACCAGGAGAAAGCAAGAATCACACCCCAAATCCCAACCCAACCCCACTATTTCTTTCTCCAAACCTCCCTTTCTTTTCTCTCTGAAACAACCATAGTTTCCATCTTTTTATCTTTCAATGGCGCTCATGTTAGATAGTTGTGAAGGGATTTTACTATCACTTGACTCGCATAAATCAGTACCAGCACCATTTCTCACCAAAACTTACCAACTGGTTGATGATCCCACTACTGACCACATAGTCTCTTGGGGCGAAGATGACACTACCTTCGTCGTTTGGCGTCCTCCTGAGTTCGCTCGTGATCTTCTACCAAACTACTTCAAGCACAACAATTTCTCTAGTTTTGTCAGACAACTAAACACTTATGTATGTTACCATAAAGTTTTGTTTCTCTTTTTTAATGTGATTTTCTTATCAAAATAACGATTTTGATTTTGATCGTATTTTGGGTTTTTGTTGAAACTAGGGTTTTAGAAAGATTGTACCAGACAGATGGGAGTTTGCGAATGAGTTCTTCAAAAAGGGAGAAAAGCACTTATTGTGTGAGATCCACAGAAGAAAAACTGCTCAGCCGCAAGTTGCTATAAATCATCATAATCATCATCAGCATACACATTCTTCACTGATGAATGCTCCGAGTTTCTTTCCTTTTCCAAGCCGAGCCAGTATCTCACCATCCGACTCAGATGAGCAAGCCAACTGGTGTGACTCACCACCACTGGCTTCACCAAGAGGAGGCACTGCAGTTTCAATCATTGGCGGCGGTGGCGGGGGGTATAATAACTCAGTTACAGCCTTGTCTGAGGATAATGAAAGACTGAGGAGAAGCAACAATATGCTTATGTCTGAGCTTGCCCATATGAGAAAACTTTACAATGATATTATCTACTTTGTGCAAAACCATGTTAAGCCTGTTAATCCTAGCAATTCTAACCCTTCTTCTTTAGTTTTCTGTAACACACCATCAGCTACTCCTATTGCTGCTAATGCTTCACTGGTGCAAAAACCTTTAAACCAACTCCTTGGGTATTATACTACTAACCCTAAACAAGGTCCTCAGTCTCATGTTTTGAACTCTCCCAGTAATACATCACAAAGTTCTTTGACGATTCTTGAAGAACCCAATAACCATAGCTGTAAAACGAAGTTGTTTGGTGTCCCTCTACAATCCAAGAAAAGATTGCACCCTGATTATGCTTCTAAACCAGGAAATATGGAGACCAACAAGGCTCGTTTGGTTTTGGAAAAGGATGATTTAGGATTAAATCTCATGCCTTCTTCCACATGTTAGTTTCTTTAAATCCATTGAAGAATATTATTAGTAGCTTTTTTTTTTCTTCTTCTTCTTCTTTAATTTTTTTTCTTTTTCCTCATTTTTCTTGTATGATTGGTCTTTGTTCTTCTTCTTCTCTTCTTGAGTCTGAATATCTGATGATAGAGTTGATGAAAAACATGTGTGTGCGTGCGTATGGGTGTTTGTGACTATGTATATAACTTTATGTCGGTATTATCTTGTTCCCCCGCAGCCATGAATGCAAGTGGGTTTTGGTTAGAGTGAAGATCAAAAGCAAGTTTAATTTAAATCACCAACCCCATCTTACTCTTTTTGATGCTCTTCTATTTCATTGGTGCAATTTATTGCTATATCAGATTTGTTGTTCATCTTCATATACTTTTTCCTTTCTTCATGATTTTAATGTCTGTCTGTCTGTTTCAGTTATATTAATGCAGGAGAGAGATAGAGTTTGTGTTCATTTCCCAGTTCTATTACCATAAAAAGACTGAGAAGAAGGGCTTCAGGCTATAGGTGTCTCTTTAGGGCTTTCTCATTACTGAATCATACGTACAACTGTAACAAGAGTACAAACAGCCGGGCTTTTCAAAAATACTTCACCTGTTAATTCAAAAGCTAGCTTTTTAATCATCTGCTTAACAACATACTAATTAGTAGTGCCATTATGATTTGTCATCACATCTACTATTATTTTCAGAAAGAAAAGAAGCTTATCATATCGTTTGATGAAGCTTATAATCTTAATTTCTCGTTTCTGTCAACTGTCAGTCAAGAGAAAAAAAATATAAAAAAAATCAAATGCAAAGCTTCAATTTTTAGAAAAATAAAGTAAAGAAAAAGAAAGTGGGCTGTTCGATGAAAGCGATATAGTAGAGAACAGACGAAAAATGTGGTTGGAAATGTATCTATCAAGGCTTCTATACTTCTTCTTCTTCTTCTTCTTCTTCTTCGTAGAGGAGGAGCAGAAACCTTGACTTTTCCTACTTTAAGTATCTGATCAGCATTTTCAAAACTGTCTTTGGATCCCTCTCCCTTCATCTTTTTTTTCCTAATTCCAAGCCTTCTTTACCTCTTCCAAACGATAACCAGAAAGAAAGAGAAAGCACCTTGACTGGTAGATAAATAAAGTCCCAAAAACCCCATCTCTTTTGCTGCTCACTTTGTCCAGCAGCATCCCTATACAAGTAAAGTTTCCCATAAAGTTTGACCAACCATTTTCTGTGTTTTTGCTTTTTTTGACTCCCATTGTTTATTTATGGGAGTTATTAACTCCTCCTGCGACACAAAGATGAAAGCAAGTTATTAGAAATGTCCATTTTAGTCAGTGAAGAGTCGCAAACTGGACTGTAACATAAAGTTGGAATATATATTATATTTCCTAGAATATCTCTGTCGTGTGAAATCATGCAAGAAATTTTTTTTATTATTATTATAGAAAGAAGAGAAAAAACCCTAGGGGCTTGTCTTTTTGAGGTGTGTCACGTGAGTCCAAAGTGCACGTGTGGTGTAGTAGAAGGATACGTCCACTCCAGAGTGATGAGAGAAAGTGGATGATTTTCGGTGATAAAAGTGGATACGGATGTTCAGGTAAGGTAAAGATGCTTTTATTTTATTTCAAATCGAGGACTGGACAGCATGTTGCTGGCTGGCCGGCCCTCAAACATTCATCCATCGTTTTTCTTATTTTAATTGAGTTTCACTTACGCCTCCCTAATAATAATCTTCTCATCAATTTATGATCCACTTAATAGAAGTAAAATTTGGATATGTATAGAAGGTCGGCCCAAGTCCATAATCTGTATACTCAATTTATGTGTTTCTTCTATGTTCTCTCTTGTCCCATTTTTATGTCATCACCCCCCTTTCTCCCCTAAGCAGTCTTTATATTTTTAGGATGAATGAAAAGGTTACAATTTTATCACTCGCATATTAAATAAAAATAATAAATTCCTAATATGTTAATAATAGTCGAAGCTTGATAAGATAGGAAGTTAATATTTTTCATGGTGGACGAATGTCTAAAAAAAACTATCAACTAATAAATTTCACTCTTTAGGTGAATGAAATTTATTTGCAGGTTACTCACAATATATATATATATATATATATATATATATATATATTTGTAAGTTGAGGCTTGAGCTATAACTTTTGTAGTTGATCTCTTTTGTAGATAATATTTCACGAGTTGGAGTTCATTGTATAACAATTAATCCCAAGTTTTAAATGTTGGTAATATTTTAGAAACTTTTTTATGGTTTTTTGCTTGAACAAGTGTCACGTGGAGATTTGTAATATTTTGTGATGAAGACTCTTTAGTTGGCATAATTAATGTTTTATACGTTTCACATTACATATTAGCTCCATTGTTTCTTTTCTCTATGTATTATGATTAAACGTGTCATGTTAGCATCTTAAATGATGAACAAGTGTATTAAGACTGACTTTGATGATTAGGGTCAACTTTTATTCTTCCTTGATTTCATTATAAAAGTAGAATGACTTGTTGTAATATCTCATATCTTAAATATTGATAAGTCTTTTATGGTATGAGATTTTTAAGAGTCTGTTTCATTTTGTCGATTTAAAGCTATTTATATTGGTTTACAAAATAGTCATTCAACTTGAAATTATTGTGTTGTTTGTAAACTTACTCAATTGATTGATCTTTACAGGTAAAAACTAACATTGCATAATTTTTATCTATGCATGATTGAATAATGAATTTTAGAGTCTAATTCATCTTCAGAATGAGATAACATAGTGGACAAATATCCTATCGATTTTCTAATACAATTGATAAGGGATAAATGTTCCCTAAACACTATACAAGATAAGAGTACACGTGTTACGTAGGAACACAAGAACATATTGTCTTGTAATTGATTTCCTAATGTAGATCAAACGACTAACATGACACGTACTCACACTATTGTAAGTGAATCATATGTTTATGCTTGTCTTCCTTCCCTTTCTTGAGCACATCAATAAGTTCTTAAAAATACTTGGGAATGATTGTGAGAAATTAGGTTATATTCATGTGCTTAGGCATAATAATGTTATAAATGCATTATTTTTAGAATCACAAGTAAGTTTTATGTGTGTTTCAAGTCTCGCATGCTTGAGAATAGCATTCTGATGAAAATTAATATTTAAAAAATTAAAGATTTAAGATAAATGAAAACAAATAGATCGAGAATCAGAGTTCAAACAAAGGGGATGTGGAAATCTATTGGAAGAAATTTCAAATTTAAGGTTGCGTCTTAATAATAAGAAAAGAGTGTCATGACATAGATTGTACAGAAGTTTAATGATGCCATAATAGAAAATGGATGACGTTATGCATTCAAGGTAGAAGTTCAATGCCGTGGTCGGACGAAAGCGATATTGCGACATAACTTAAGTATCATAGTCTTACTAGCGTTTCATAACTTAATTTATGAGAATTCTTCCAAGAAACTTGTACATGACCTAAAACTATAAATTCATCCTCTTTAGCAAAATAATGGAGAGTTGTGGGGTACAAAGAGGATTAAAAGTAGGTAAGAGCAATAATAATCCAAAGCGAAGATTTAGCAAAATCAAGAAGACTTTAGCATTATCAACTTGTGTTCGTTGAAGTTTATGATCAAATTTAATATCTCTTGTTTGCATGCACTTAACAATTCCTCACTTCAGTGAAAATGATAGTCGCTTGAGAAGCATACATTCTTTGATGCAACTAGCCATCAAAGGGATTAGTATTCTAAATCTTACCATTAGGTTGGCATACCAGATTCTTTCGTTTATATATTGAGGATGTAATGTCAATAAATACATTGTGATTGTCAACTTATGACATGAGCTATACATTTTCAATTGAAATCATAATGTGCATAGACTCATACTTGGGAAATGGTATTTAAGGAAAGAGAGCTTGAGGTTGAGGTAAATATATGTTATTTATTCTTGATGGGTTAAACCATAGACCTTAAGAGATATCTACCCACTCAATTCAAGCATTTTTATGATATAAGTCATTCGCATGCTTTGTCAGAATATATATAAGAACATGACTGTCTGAAGTCTTTCCTGGCATTCATAAAAAGTTTTGAAAAGAATATATTACCTAAAGTCAATACATCAAAAAACATGTTTACTTTTTGAAAAACGTAAGAAAAATCATATGTCAGAGATTGACAATATACTAATTTGTTTAATTAAAAATTATTTTTCTAATATTAACATGTTGACAAGAGTTTTTTATTACTAATTTATGTATACATTTATTAATTTTGCATGATATAAATTACGATAACAATGATAAAAGACATGGTATAATTTATAGTTCGAAAGCTTATATTCACAATTAACAGTCATTTTGCTAGTCGTTTCTTGAGAAAATGCTGTACAAATAAAAGGTTATTGTATTACACATACAATTGGAACTAATTTGGGAATCACATAATATAAACTTATTGCTCGTATATACTCTTTCATGCAAAGGTTGCGGCCTATAAACGCCAAGCCAACTGCATGTATTTAAAAATGAAGACCGAAGGATATTTCAAACGTCGTCGTTTTATATTGTCTTCTTATTTTGACCCAAGTTTCACAGCTAGGTTACGACAAAACCCTACGAAAACCCTCAACCTGTTAAAGTTCCATATTCCATTCCACCGTTGTACAGTTTTCCTAACTCATAAAACTCAGGAACCATTCGTTAATGTAAGCCAAAAACTTCCCAATTCAATAATCTATTCATAGAAGATCAAATGGAGCTAGTAATCGCATCATCGTCAATCGCCGACGCTGGCATAGGCTGCTGGGATTTGCAATCAGGTGCCGAGCAGCTCCGTTACAAGTCATGCGCCTCACCTCCACACGGACTCGCTTGTGTAGGAGACCGTTTCATCGCCTCCTCTCAGCTCCGTGAGCCCTCGTCTTCTTCAGGCTCTGTCCTCTACTGGTCGTGGTCCAAGGTCGGAGATTAATGTTCGATTATTTGCCTCGGTTAAAGAAGTTAAAGATAATATTCTTTTTAATCTATTGCACACTTTTAATTTTGTTTGATTCTTGGTTGTACAGCCTCAAGTGGAGGTGAAGAGCTTTCCTGCTGAGCCTATTAAGCCGATTGCGGCTAATAATGAAGGCACATACATTGTTGGTGGAGGTCAATCTGGAGATATATATTTATGGGAGGTAAATTTTTGTATATGCGTTAGTCTAGGTACCTTTTATTTTACGTAATTTTTTTAAGAAAAACATTTTTTATTTTATGACGTAGGTAATGAGTGGTAGATTATTAAAGAAGTGGCATGCACATTACAGGGCGGTTACATGCTTGGTTTTTTCAGAGGATGAGTCCCTTCTGATGTCTGGGTCTGAGGATGGATGTGTTAGAGTTTGGTCTCTTTTAATGTATTTGCCTATCATGATAGATTTTTCCCACTTTTTGATGAGATATATAACATCATTGTGATTGTTTTTGTCTAATACTTATTAAGGATGACCCTCATCATTTTTTTGGCTCTTATTTATAGGATATTTGATGATTATGAAAGTCAACAGGCAAGCCATCTCTATCTGCATAGTTTTAGCCAGCACACTCTGCGTGTTACTGATCTTGTTTCTGGTTCTGGCGGATGCAACGCAATTATAGTGTCGGCTTCTGAGGATCGAACATGCAAGGTCAGTGTGTGGCTTTTTATTTGGAAAAATTTAGTTGAATACTTGTGATTATGTAATGTGCTTTATTAATTGAGCATTATACGCAAAACATCATAATTGAGCATCGACTATCAGAAATTCAAAATGACAAAGGCTTCCAGGAAATAGAGGCATTTCAAATAAAGCGTAGAGAGATTTCATGTGACTGCTAAGAGGGAAATCTAATGCTTAGCAGCTGGGCCATATTTAAAAACAAAATTGATGTATGCCATTGTTATTTTTTATACCTTAGCAGAAAATTATATTGGGAAAGAGTGATCCCAATTAGAAAATCTTTCTTATGACTGTTGAGCGGCAAAACTGTGTACTCTTTTGGAGTATAACAGTTATTCTATTTCATAGAGTACTAGTGTTTAACTTATCCAAAAGAAGAATTGTATATTAAAATTATCCTGTTTTATTTATATTTGCCTTAGGTCTGGAGCTTATCAACAGGAAGATTATTGAGAAGTATTGTATTTCCCTCAATAATTGATGCGGTTACATTGGACCCTGCTGAACATGTCTTTTATGCTGGCAGTAGAGATGGCAGTATTTATATTGCTGCACTCAGTGCTGAAAGCTCCTCTAGTAGCAGTTATGGGATGCATATCATTAGTTCATTGTCTGACCGCAGGTTTTTCATTTTCTTACAGTCACATGTAATTATTGGATTACTGAATAGGACTTTTCCATATCTGGCTCACTCTATATTTTTCCACAATTTTCATTATTCTTTGTTTAATATTGTCTTCATATTTCTGAGTGTGCCTTAAAATTTACAGTGGTGAGTTGTTTTCTTTAAGTTGCTTTTACTGCATGTATCATACTTTCTGGAATTTCTTGCAGTGGGAATAATAGTTAATAACTAAGTTAAGTTATGCTGTCAAAGAGTTCAGATATGTTAGCTTTAATTGTTTTATGTCTCCAGAGTTAAAAATGTTTCTGTAATTCTATAGTCGTTTCCTTCTCCTATCTAGAGGCCCATCTGTGGTTATTAGAATGTGTCTGCACAACGTGCTGAGAGATCTTTATTTTTTTCCCAAGACAAATGGTCTGATGGTACTGTGACTAATACTTCTACCAAGCTTGATCTGATTGGTTATATTGGATGCATAGTGAGCAGCGTTTTAGCCTTTGTGATTTTTGTTTTGATTACTATTCTGACTACTTCAAGGTGCAGCATTCTGAACCAGTGAACCACCTAATTTCCTTGGGACTGGCCATTTAGGTTCATTATGGACTTTTTAAAATCCCTTTACCAGAGTATCTTGATTTATTTTCTTTCCATTTCTCAAAGGAGTTGAAGAGCTGTCCACTCCAAATCTCTTTCTGTGTTTGTTGTGTAAGCACTTGCTCTAAATTTTAATATGTGCAGTTACATAATTATCCGATATGTTGGCAAACTTTGTCAAAAGAAAAAAAAAAAAAAATAGAGCTGCTGATTTAATATGATAATGTATTCATCCACAAAATTTTTCACATTAAATAAGTAATAATTTTTGAGGGATAAATCCACCTCTCAAGAACAAATCATTAAACTGACTAGAAAAGCATGAAGATACTCATTCACTATTCAAGAATAAGTGTAGAATATCCTTATAGGTGTTTTGGCCCTGTTTCCTTGTTTAACAAGTTTTTGAATGACTACTCAACTCATCCATGCTGTTCTTTTTGTGGTTACTTTGAAAAAGACTCTTTAAATTCCCTCAGCAAATTTAACCATGAAATAATGCGCCTATGTAACTTGATCCCTATTTTAGGAACCTTTATATAATTAATATAGCAGCGGACCTTTCTCTGTTTTGTGTGATGATTTCTGTGTTCTTCTTATAGTTTTAACTTGGAATGGACATTGATGGATTCTCTAGAATATCCCTCTAAATATATCATTAGTAGTATATTTTCAGGGAATTTACTTTGAAGCATTCCACTCCTAGAGCCTGTTTATTATGCAAATAATTGCTTGATCACAGGGCTTTAGGTTGTTTCCTTCATTTTAGGCTTGGACTGGGATTCATTACTTTGATCTCTCAGTGGGAACAAGTTTGTTTGTTGATCAGTAGTTTTGCATGTCCTTCAAGTGCTTACCCTTTTATTATCAATCAAACTATCTTATCCTTTCGCTTACAGATTTATAATTTTCCATCCTTGTGAAACAGTAAAGCTGTGACTTGTTTGGCTTACAGTACAGAAGGAAATTTGTTGCTTTCTGGTTCAGAGGATGGCATGGTTCGAGTTTGGGATCCAAAGACCCATAACATTGTTCGCATGTTCAAACATGCAAAAGGTTTTGTTTATATATATACATTTGTTGCTTCCTGGTTTGCATAACGATATCTACATATTCTTGTTATATTTTAGTTCTTTTGAGAGCAGAAGCATTTTGCATTATTTATGTTTTATACTGTTTGTAACTATTATAGTGCGGCAATATATTGCTTCTTCCATTATTCACTGCTTTCCAATTTTTCAGAAGTTTTTCACTCGTCTATAATATAAGATTAAGAATTGTTCAATTGATGCATTACCTATGAAGGAACTCTATTGTCTTCTATATGGGAGCAATAGAAGTTTATATATATTGTTCTGTGGCACTCGAAGGAAGGATACTTGCATGGTCTCGCTTGAATTGTCAACACTTATCTGCATTGGTCTTTCTTGAATTGCCATGAAGATTCATTCTCATTCTTTTAGGAAGTGATAAGTTTGTTCTGAATCTTATTTAGTAATGATTGGAATTGCATTGTATCTGGACCTCATTTGGCTAAATATTAAATTTGAGTTTTAAACATTTTCTAAAATTGCATTTTTTTAAAAATGCGACTTGAAGAATTTTGCACAATTTTCCTTATCACTGAAAATACTGCAGGATTCTTTCTCAATTTGTAAGCAGTTATGTAATTTCATAGTCTTGATGTTTCATTTTCAACTCAATATTTAAGTATCTCAGCTGCTTTTATATTTTCCCACACATCCAGAGCTTCACTGATGCTAACTGTTTCTGCTTGCTATATATAACTTTTTCTTCTTCTCTTTAATGGTCCTTTACTTGGTTTTGGTTCTCATTCTTTTGGTTGGTGCTATTGCCATAGCTGAGATTGCCATCACTACCCCAATGATTTGTTGCTGTGGCATTCAATTATCTTATTTTTGCTGATGCTTAGTATTATGCAGGTCCCGTGAACAATATTCTTGTTGTTAGACGACCGTACTGTCTTCGTTTGGGAACATTCTCAAGTGCAAATGCTTCCTCAAGAAGGCATGTGTCACTATTAACGCCTCCATTGGATAAATATGTCAATCTGACTGATGAAGGTGTTAACAATAAGATTGTCATCCGTCTCCCAACTGCTTGCAATATTCCTCGAGAAGCTTTATGCTGCAGTTCTCAAATAATTGATGAGCATATTGAGGAATTCCAGGTTCAGTTACTTATATTTTAAGCATGTGCTTTATCCTCTTTTATTGTCGTGCATTTGATCTTTGTCAAATTATTATTATTTTATATTATTCAGTGCTTACCTTCCCATCATTATTGTAAATTTTTATTACTCATTTTAGTCCTGCAGATGTATAGCATTGTGTATGCATTCTCCTGAAATCTTTAATCTTATTTTATTCTGTGTCTTTTCTCCAGAGAAAAGGTTCTTTTGCGGCAGCAGAAATGGAGGTGGAGAGGCTAAAGCACGAATGTGGAAGGTCCATGCAAATGGCTCAGCAGTGGAAGAAAATGTATGACAACTTGCATGAATTCTGTATTAATGAACTTTTGGATGGAGATCAAGAGGGCGGCACCAAATGAAATATTGCCTTATGCACAGTTCTCTTTGCCCAGCAGCTTATATTGTCTCACGAGCTTTCACACACGTGGACCTTTGCCAGCCATTTCCCCTTTTCAATTCTCATTATAATCATGTCTTGTTATAGAAATGTCCGATCTATGGGCCAAAAAGAACAGATTTTTTCTGGTTAAAGGTTTCAAAGTGACGAGCCTTTTGTTATTTGTTGCATGGAGTTGTGGGCTTGTTATGAAAATCTTAAAAAATTGCACTAGTACCATTTACATTTGGTTGTGCAATATTTCTTAACCGAAGCTGCATGTAGACGGCCCAGGCCTTGTTTGCTTGGACAAACCAAAATCTTTCTGTGATATTAATATATTTGAAAGGTATCTTTGTAGAATGGTGAGGCTTTTGTGTCGGTAGCTGCATCCGTGCATGATACATGTGATAGGCCTGCCGGAACCTAACCAAGCATTCAAGCAAAACAATTGCATGAATTTTCAGTTAGCAATTGTTTTTTGTCTCCCTCATAAATATGAGATCCTAATGGTCCACACTGCACAATTCAGCTTCACTGATTAAATTATTTATTTATTCGCTAAAAAAACCAGTTACGATGACGCAAAAGCCATCCCAACAAGACCAAAATAACAAAAATTTTGGTCAGCTCAAGCAAACTCTACAACTACACTCTTTCCTTCCTTCCGAGAGTTTCATCTGGGCGTGTGCTCTGTGGGAAACACTGGAGAACCCAAACAAACCCCAATATGCTTTGACTGACCGACTGCTGCACTTTGGCTACAAGAACAATTTTACAAATTAATTCGAATGTTGAAAATCATGCAGAGAGAGAGAGAGAGAGAGAAAGAAAAAGTGGGACCATCTGAGATTGAATGTTTTCATCATTATTATAAATAATAAAATATATATTAAAAAAAGCTTCCTCTTTTTTTTTTTTTGAGAGCCTTTACTGCAGTTCCCGATGTGGAAGGTAGGGTGAGCAAGGAAGCAGGAGAAGCAAGAATTAATATAATAATATATGTATGTTTGTTTGTTTGTTTGATTGATAGGAATATTAGCAATACAGATAAGCATTATAATGCAAATAAATGGGATGTGGGGAAGAGAAGATAAGGTGGTGCGACCGTGATAATGTCAAGTAAAACGCCCAGTCCAACACCACGATATCTCTACCTTTGGATTCTTTTTATCCAATTGAACCTCTTCTGCAGAGAACATATCCCTTTTTCGTGCTTTCTTGATTAAAAAAAATTACAATAATTCGTAATATTTTAATTTGCGTGTGTGAGAAAGAGAGAGGTAATTTCTGTTTCTTGTGATCAATCTGAAGGAGTCTTAGAAATCACAATGGTAAGGAGTTTTCAGTGTTCTAAATTGGTGTTGAAGAATAGATACCAACACCCTCAACAATATACCACAAATCTCTTTCTTTTTTGACCAAAACGAAGAACAAAATTATAAATCTACGGCTCCCTTCTGTATTCATTGTTACCCAGATTACAAACTACATAATATCATCCTTTTTTCGGCCTTAATCGTCCCTGATTATGCACTCTCTTATATACTAGAAATGTTGGTCTGTGTTTGGCGCGAATATATAAACAAATTGAATTGCTGGACTCCAAGGCAATTAATATCTGTTGTCTCTAACCAA
Source organism: Anacardium occidentale (assembly GCA_026122585.1). Taxonomy (NCBI): domain Eukaryota; kingdom Viridiplantae; phylum Streptophyta; class Magnoliopsida; order Sapindales; family Anacardiaceae; genus Anacardium; species Anacardium occidentale. The sequence continues at coordinate 258,982 of JAJEJH010000024.1, forward strand.
AATGGCAAAATGATAAAAACTTTGTCCTTTTCACCCTTAGCAATAACCCTAGATGTCTCCTTATTAATGTCTACATCTTATCATTATGAGCTGAGTTGGCGTGGTCCACAACAAAGGGCTATAATTTCCCATCAAAATCTTTTAGCTAGAAAAACCAAAGTTGATAAATTTGAACTTATAAAAATTCTTCCAAGTGCGAAGTAGATGATGAAGAATGGATGAAATGACTTAGGAAGATTTAGGAAGTTGAGTCTCATTGAAGTTATTGAATGCTTAACATTCAGAAACTCAAGAGCTAGTAGGTATATAAGTGGCATTAAAGGTGAGAGTTTTCTTACAATTAAGCATCATAAAATAATAATAATAATATAGCCAGTTGATGAGCAGTTGGTGGTAAAGTTCGTTAGGAAAGGAATTCCATTCCAGCACATGAAGCATGCAGGCTGCACAATGAAGGATCTGATCCATCTCGAAATGCGTTCCTGTTACTGTTGGTATGAGAGAGGTGGTTTAGGCTGTAGCTGCAGCAGCATATCAGGATAATGCAACTTGTAATATTATACAATGACTACTAGCCCCCCCTTTCCCAATGGACCATTGCCTCCTGTACTTCTCCGGTGGATCCAATGGCATCATATTTTTGCCGGTACTGGCTAAGTAAATCATTTAGAAGGGTCTGGTGAGATGTCTGACACCTGTCATGTGATTGTGGGGTTTCTGTTTCTTAAAAGGAAGTGATTTTTTAAGGCAAAATACTCTATGTCAAATTACACAGCTTTCATGACTTAAAAAATAATGATTCATGCCCCAACAAAATTACTTATCATAGAACCTGAAAGTACAGTTAGATCTGAGCCCTTCAACAGCTAGCTTATTGACATACACTTTTTCACTGAGTCATCTAGAAATAATTAAACTCCTAAAGTTACATACTATTAGCTTAATTGGGTTAATTTGTTTTGGTAATATGACTTTTGTTCTATCTCTGTTCTTAAAGAGGTGGTCCTTAATATCCTGTTGTACAGATGAAAATGAGCATCCAATCTACAATAATATGGTTTTCTAGGTACCAATCAATCATAAATGAATGTTAACTTTCAGAATATCTAAGAGGATACAAAAACAAAAATGATAACTTTTGTGATTAGAATGGATTAAAAGAAGCTTGGAAAGCATTTAAACTATTGTTGTATATAGTATAAAATATTCAACCACTTGTGAGATATATATATATATATATAGTCTTCTCAGTGTTGATAGTCTGTTCCCGATATTACTTATTATACATTTTTTATCTTCTTCTTTACTTCTTCTTCTTACCCTTGTATCTATATCTATTTCCTGCACTGCCAATTCTGATAAAACTCCTAGTCTACACTCCAACTCTTTTATCTTGCGCATCCCTCTGTCCATCAGGTTTCTCAGTACTCCTCAGCTCTTCACTACTACTACTACCACTACTACTTCTACTTGTTCCCTTTTCCGTTTTACCCTTAATTATTTTTTCTAGATTCTCTTTTAAAGAAAGATTACAAACCCATGGAAATTGACCAGTTAAAGTCTGCAACAGAAGATCAGATGGAGATGATGATGATGATGATGCAGATGGACAAGCTCCCCGAGTTTTACGGCATCTTTAACGATGCGGCTGAATTGCCTCCAGCTGAAACTGACACAAGTAGTGGCAGCACCATTGTTTCCATGACTCATTTCATTGATAACCCACAAGTTGCTTCGCCTTCACCTTCTCTTATGAACCAACCATCCATCATCTCATTTACTGGCACCAGCCCAATTCAAGAGCCAAGTTTTTTATCTTGTTCAACAAATGAAAGATTTTGGAGAGGCGGTGTCGATTTATCAGGTCTAGATTCTTGTTCTACCCCATCACATAAGCGGAACGTGTCAATGGCAGCAATGAGGGAAACTATATTTCGAATTGCAGCCATGCAGCCAATTCATATAGACCCAGAATCTGTTAAGCCACGAAAGAGAAGGAACGTTAAGATATCAAAGGATCCTCAAAGCGTTGCAGCAAGGCATAGAAGAGAGAAGATAAGTGAGAGAATAAGAATACTTCAAAGACTTGTCCCAGGAGGAACAAAAATGGATACTGCTTCAATGTTAGACGAAGCAATTCACTATGTCAAGTTTTTGAAGACTCAAGTGCAATCATTGGAGAGAGCTGCAGCTAATAGACCAACCGGAATAGGGTTCCCTGCACCACTCTCGTCAAACGGCTGTTATCTTTCTATGGGAAAATCCTACAACGGTCAGCATTTTGGAAATGCTTAGTTAACTTAAGAAACTAGTTGGCTAGCTAGCTACCTCAGGTATAAATGCTGCAATGTTGTTCTAGTAATAATCCGTGTTGCTTTCAAGGGATTATAAAAAATCATGCATGGCTGTTTGTTCACTTGATATTTAAACTTCATAATCCCTGTTGTATTCTTAAGAAATACTTTATAATAGTTTACTAGAAAGCACAACTGTTCAAAGAATCTATCTCTGTTTCTCACTCGTCATGTCATATCTGTAAAAGCACTTGTGGCCACCTTGTCTGTGGAACACTAAAAATCACTCAATTCCATCTTCAGAAAAATGAAGAACCTGACCAGAGAAGCCGTATTATAAACACGAAGTTGCACATTTTGTCTCTGGCAACCCAAAAAAACTTATTACCTTCTTTTTTAACCTGAAGAACAAATATAATATATAAATAATTAGTTTCATTGGATTGACAGACTATTCAAAACCAGATCATTCTTTGTTGATATGGTCGTGTTGTGTGTGAGCTCGGGACCATAGCGTACCCAATACCCATGGCCTTTATGTCAACTGGCGACACATCCTCCATCTTAAAATGGAAAAACCGAAGCTTGCTCCCCCCATGTAAAAATTTTTGGAGCATATGTAAAAGTTGGAATATTAATGGATAGGCACAAGAGGTGTGGATTTTGCAGATGAATCGCAGAGAAGTGAAAGGGAAAGTATAGGGTAAAATATCGTTGTGATTACGATGTCATGTGTGAACTTGAACGATGCAAAGGAAAATGCATGGCAAGTCCACGTGAAGAACTGACAGAATGCGGTGACGGGCTTTTTTTCCAATGTAGCATTACGTCTTTGTCCGTCGACACTCTGTGCACGTGAAACTCAATCTGATTGGTCAGCCCGATGTCACCTGGCAATCCACGTCGGACTCCGTCACTAATCAGCCCTAACAAACCTCATTCTCACGTGAACTTCAAGTGATTATGTTTGGGTTTAGGGTTGCTATCCCCAAGAATTGGCCACTACCTTTTCACGAATTTCCTTTTCTTTAATTATATTAGGCTAAATGACTATTTCCCACGCAAGGAAAGATGAAATAACATAATTTTGCTCTTTAAAATTGGAAATTCTTTAAATTTGTATACTTTGTCCCCAAAATTCAATTAATTTTTTTTATTCTAATTCATATTATTTTCAATTAAAAATAATAAAAATTGTATTAGTTAAAAATAAATAGACTTGTTAATAAAATATAATAGTATGCTAAAGATAAATTATAATTTTTTAAAATTTTAAAAGGGTTAATAAAATTTTAAGGGGGTTTTAAGATAAAAAAATTGAGATGTTTTTTTAATTTTGAAATTTAATATGTCCTTCCTTTTTTAACTTGGATATAAAAGGTAAACGTATATTATAAATTACTGAAATTATAAAAGGTAGACCAATTTTGTTTCTAATAAGACTGTTCAATAATTGTCGGCAAAAATTGGTTGATGAAATTGCTAGATATGCCAGAATGATGCTAAGAAGAGGTAATGAGAATGGTAATAGGCTGGACTTAGTATATTTATATTTGGACTCCTAACTTTTCCTGGACCCATCACTTGAAAAGTTCTTAGCTTTCTTACCCAAGTAAATTCAACTACCAACCAGATAAAAAATTGGGAGGGATCAAATACTAATTTATGCTGTTCGATGGAAATAGAAAAGGAGAAAGCCTCCTACCGCAGAATCCAACGTGAAATGTTTATGTCTTAAGAATCATGCCTCACCAAAGGCTGTTTATTCCTTTCCACTCCCATCGAATCCATATCCAATTCAATCTTCCATGTTAATTTATGAGTGAAAAAGAAAAAGGAAGCAGAAGCATGTAGCAAATAAGACACGGTCAAAGAAATTATCAGGACAGGCACGTGAGAGTTCCCAATAACTACAAACATCCGTAAATCGAGGGTTCTACAGATTTGAATAAAGGAGCCCCCCTTGTCTAGTGAATATAGGGCATACTCCTTTACACTCCATAACTGCTCAGTAGTTACAAATAATGTTTACACTCCACCATAAAGATTTAGAGGAAGAAGATTGACCAGACCAACCATATGAATACAAAAAAGAAAACAAAGCATTTAAAATATGTTGTTTGGTTTGAATGGATTTGTTGTGATAGCAATAGGGTGTTGAGGGAGGATACATGGAATAGTGCCAGTATACTTCCTCATTTTGTCCCCTCCCCCCCCTTTTTTCTTTCTGTGGATGGGATGCATTCCATCGCAATCAATCAGACTAGTTTTGTCCCAATTCAGTCTCCGGAATCATATAAAAGGGACCAAATTTTGCATTGTGAATTCGAATAAATCGATCAAAGTGGCAGAGCAATTTTGACATAAGGGAGGCACGTGGTCAACTACGACATGGACTTGCCCAATTTTTATCGACTTCCATTGTAAATGTGGTGGGTGGTCCATCCATTTATATATGCATATGATTTGCTTTACCATTTGGGTGAGTGCTTTCATTAAAAAGGAATCAATTTGAAGTCAAGAAACGGTGTGAACATTTATTTTGACCGAAACTTTACAAGTAACATATTGAACACATTGCAGCAGCCACAATAGTCTAAGACATTTAGGCTATGCACATGTTTAGTCATTACGGGGCTAGGTAAAGAAATATGGATTGTCTTTGTTATAGAGAGACTTTAAGCTTTGTTTATGGAAAAATTATAAGCTTTGTTCTTCATAATTTGGTTTATCAAGGAAACGAAGGAGCCGCCAAAGAATAATTATTCTTGGTGCACCGCCCATATTATGAACAGGGTTGGTTTTTTAGAATGTTAAACTTTAGGGTTATTCAGTCTATATTCCTGAATCATTTTAACTAATATATAGAAAAGAATCTACCTTAAGGGGGCGAGTTGTCGTATTAACAAATATATATATATTTATATGTTGTAGTTTCAATAATCATCATTATTACTTTGCTGATATGTAAAGGCTTTTACTAGAAGCTTATAGAATAATTTTTGTTTCTGAATTAGTCTCGTCAAATTTTGGAAATTTTCGCCTTGATTGACTGCTTTTCGTGTGGAAAGGTTTGCTTAATTATTAAGAATTAAGCAAGCAGCAATAATAATGACTATTTTACTAATTCTATTTACATATTCAAGTAATTCATTATGAACATACAATTTTCAATTAATACCATTGAATTGGTTTAAACTCGATCTTCAATTTAGATCAAACGATTTGTTTTCAAATTCAACTCAGTGATTAGATTCATTTTTCCTAAACAAATTAACAATTCAAATATTATAGTTGGAGTTTAGTTTGGATTAAATTTAAAATTAAATTACTTTCAAATCAAATATAGACTTTGATTTATTCGATTATTCAATTTTGAACTATTCTTTAGTTGAGCATGTATTAAACATGACAATTAGGACCAAAAGTTTTTGTTTTTACAGAATTTGCATGATACACGACCGTGTGTCAATAAAGCACGACTGTGTGTAAGCTATGAATTCAACACACGTCTTAGTTGAGTCGTGCAAAGTGTCCGTATGCAAAGAATGTAAGACGCACGACTGTGTGTTTTTCGAGTACACAATCGTGTGTTAAGTTAAGGACGCACACTCCCGTATATATCCAGTCGTGCTCGTGTAAGAAAGACATTGCTAGATACACGTCTGTATAGCTACAACACATGCCCGTGTTACCTGGAAAATACTGATCGTGCGAAAATAGTATGGGTATCGTGCGTGCCACCGTGTGGCCTTCTGGAGTCCTAAAGAGCTGAAACTTCAAGGACACACGACCGTGTGTGTACGTGTGATAGAAAAATATGATCGTTGGAAAGTGTAAAACAAAGGAAGCATGACCGTGTAAGAGATGGACACGCTTGTGCAACTTCCTAGAAAGTCTCCAACAGCTCTCAAATCATCCCAACGACTATCTCTTTTCAATTCATATAAATTGGAGATGATTTGAAGACTGAGTAGTTAGAGAAATCGGACCAAAACTCACACTCTTACATTCTCTAATCTGTTCTCCATTTTTCTCTTACAAAATCTATTTGTATTTCTTTAAGAGAGAAACTTTGTGAGCTTATTTGTTATATCACCCTTAAGAGGCAAATTCTTGTACAAATTCCATAAACTCTTGGGCTCAATCCTGTTAAATTAGTGTGGGGTGTAATCCTTATTAAAACTAAGTTAATGGTACAATCACTTGTATCAAAACTAATATATGAAGGACGAAATCTTTTGAATCAAAACTATTGTAACTTTGAGGTTGAAGTTAATACAAGAAAAATCTTCAAGAGGGGTTGCACCATTAACTTATTAAAACTAAGTTAATGGTGCAATCACTTGTATCAAAACTAATATATGAAGGACGAAATCTCTTGAATCAAAACTATTGTAACTTTGAGGTTGAAGTTAATATAAGAAAAATCTTCAATAAGGGTTGCTTGAAGTAGTAGACGTAGGAGGTGTGGAGAAGCTCCGAACCACTCTAAATTGATTGAGCAAATTTTATCCCTTACTCTCTTTAATTTGTGTTTATTTGCTTAGTCATTTTGCTTAATTGTGTTTGCATATATATATATATATATATATATATATTGTATGCTTAAATTGGTAAAATAGGAAAAACTTTTGAAACTAGAAAAATTTTTTAAATAACCTATTCACCCCCGCCCCACGCCCCCCCCTTCTAAGTTATTTGTCATCTAGTTTTTAGGGATCAACAAATTCGAACTTCAATTTAAATCAAACGATTTGCTTTCAAATTCAACTCAATGATTAGATTCATTTTTCCTAAACAAATTAACAATTCAAATATTAGAGTTGGAGTTTAGTTTGGATTAAATTTTAAATTAAATTACGTTTAAATCAAATATAGACTTTGATTTATTCGATTATTCAATTTTGAACTATTCTTCAGTTGAGTCTTTTACATTCTAGTTTGAATTGAATTTAACCTTTTATATAATAAATATCATAATTTATGTAATGTACCAAAGTAATAAGATGATATGGCATGCTTGTATGACATAAAATTTGGTGTTTATATGATAAAATAATGTGGAATGAAGTTTTTTAATCACGAAGAGTTCGATTTAATATAATCTGCTTAATATTTAGGAGTTTGTTGGGTTTCAATTAATGAGCCATTAATGCTAATGATGTGGGAATCCCACCAAAATGAGTCTGTGGGTCTTTTTAAAAAAAAAAAAACACAGGCCGCCTGTCAAAATAGAGCGGCAAATAGGTTGTATTTGGCACAAAAAGGGCACACAAAGGCCAAAGAGCCTATTCCCACCCAAGGTTTTCTCTAATTTTTTTTTTTAATATCCATTTATAGATCAAATTCAATAATTAAATTTAATGTTTAAAAGTTAAACATTAATTTTTTAAAATAATATTTTTATTTTTAATAAAAATTATTAAAATATTAAATAATATTAAAATAAATTATAAAAATATTTTAAAAACTTTATAAAATCGGAGACCTTTTTTTGCTTCTTTTGCCATTAACTATGATAAAAAAACGATAAAAATTAATCAATTTTGATTTTATTGATTGTTTTTTTATTATGAATGATGATAAAAATAATCAGATTTAGTCATTTTCTCCAAAAAATAAAAAATAAAAAGTCGATCTAACCATCTTCTTTAAAAAAGAAGGAGATCAATCTAATCATTTCTGTTAAATAGAATGGTCAGATCTAGCTATTTATAATGATAGCAGTGATTATTTTTTTATTTTTATTTTGTATACTTTTGAAATTTTATATTTTTATTTAAATATCAAATTATATTTTTATTATATTTAATTTTTATGAGAGTAATTTACTTTTTTATCAAAAATATTAAAAAAATTAATAATGAGTTGAATATTTGAATTTTCAAAAGTGAGAGGGTGAAAATTAAAAAGTTAAAAGTTAGAGGGTGAAATTAGATTGCGGAATGAATCCTTTGGCCGGCAGTGGAAATTATAGTGCACGTAATCCACGAAGCCATAATGAAAGTTAACAGTTTTTAGTAGTAAGTATTTGATTTGTTCTAATTAATATATTTTATCCTAATAAATATTAATTAATCAGTCCTCACCAACCAAGCCATGGCATTTTTTAAAAAACATTTCCTGTACTAAAATATCCTATATATGAAATTCAAGACATTGAAGCTTCAACTCATCACCTTTTCGTTGCTTCCAAGTCATGGATGTAGAACATTTCTGTCACGGCTATCTGCGTCTCAAGCCGGAAGAAGCAAGCTTGGTTGATCTCATTCTTCTTCTTTTTTCCTCTGAATTGGAGAAAAGAAGGTTCATCGACTCCCCTGACAAACAGAGTTACAGAAGTTCTGGTCATCGATGGCTTATATTCGTCTCCGTTATTGCGCAGAAGGTCATTTTCTTCTTCAGGAAACCTTTGGCCTTAGCAGGAGATGTCCTCGAGCTGTGGCTAAATCTTCTGTCAAGCAACGGAGGCTTTTACATGCTTTTAATTAAAGCCTTGAAAGGTTTGGTGTTGTTTCCAGAACCATTTCATGTTAGGTTTCATTATATTATACCTTATATAGATATGCATATATCATTAATGCATCTTCTAATGGTAGAAATTTGATGGGACAGAATAAGTAATACTCATGTTCATGCGACTTCACGCTGCTCCATTTTCATAGGAAGACTTATTCAAGAGAGTTAGAGAATAAGGAGGGATACTTAGGCACCCAATGCATCACGTCTGCATGAATGACGCATGCTGCAGAGATTATTGTGTTGGGCTGCTAATTTTATGCTAATTTTTATTTCCTACTTATTCGCTGCTCTGGTTTTATCAATAGCTGAATGTAAATTGGATGAGATTATTAAGAAGAAAATTGCTTACCTATAACCTTCTTTCTCTGTTCGTCTTAATTCTTTTACAAGCTTGCTGGGCTCTTATCATATGCATGGTTTATAAATGCCAACAAAGAAACCATGATTATTGAAAAATTGAAGGTTAATACCATTAAACCATAAAAAAATTTCTATTGAGTTGCTCTTTGGGTAACAAGCCTTACATAGTAGTGAGGTTAACTGTATGTTATCTATGGTACTAGAAGTGTTGTTAATGAAGAAATCGGGTTTTGCAGGAACGATCGAGAAACCTGATAGGTCATCAGCAACGTTTACATCTGTTGTGGGAAACGCCGACATACGAGTTGAGTTAGACGGTTTGATAAAACCTGATAATGATGGGAGATATTATGCATCACTGTCCCTCATGGCCGCTAAACTGTCATATGAGAATAAAGCTTTCATCAGCAACATCGTCAGAAATCACTGGAATGTAAAGTCCCACAAACATGAACATGCACACGAAAATGGATATGAGTAAAAGCTTAATTTATCGTGTGAAATATTATTTACTAGATTGACAGATGTGTAATTCCATTTTCTATTTTCTTTGGTGCAGATGGAATTCTTGGGGTTGTACAGATTCTGGAACGGTAAACTTCATTTCTTGAGTGTATTATAAGGGAGAATCTTAATTTATAATACGTTTCTTTGTTTGGAGTTTTCATATAATATTGATCTTATATTATTCTGATATTTTTTGCAGATTACCAGAGACTCTTCTCAACACAAGCCTTCTTGCTTGAAGATAAAAGGGTTAACCCCAATGTGATTGTAGTAGCCTTTAGAGGCACTCAGCCATTTGATGCAATCGCGTGGTGCACAGACATGGACATCTCCTGGTATGAAATTCAGGACGTGGGTAAAATACATGGCGGCTTTATGAAGGCTCTAGGATTACAAAAGAACCAAGGCTGGCCCAAGGAGATCGACCTAGAAACTGAGCCCCCATTTGCTTATTATTCAATCAGACAAATGCTGAGAGAAACGCTACAAAATAACAAAGGGGCGAAGTTTATATTAACAGGGCACAGCTTGGGGGGAGCATTAGCCATACTGTTTGTTTTTGTGCTAGTGTTCCATGAGGAGTTATGGTTACTGGATAGATTGGAAGGCGTGTATACATTTGGGCAACCAAGAGTGGGAGACCAGAAATTTGGAGAGTTTATGGAGAATAACTTGAACAAGTACGCGGTAAATTATAGGAGATATGTTTATTGCAATGACATTGTTCCACGGTTGCCATATGATGATAGAAGCCTTTTTTTTAAGCACTTCGGGGCCTGCTTCTATTACAATAGCTTTTACCAGGGGAAGGTGAGTGCTTTTACATTATTTTAATAATACAAACTGAGTTTATTATGAGTTTTCTTCGTAATTTGGTTTATTGTTCAGGTTATGAAGGAGGAGCCTAACAAGAACTACTTCTCTTTGTTATGGGCCATACCAAAGTTTGTAAATGCAGTTTGGGAACTGATTAGAGGTGTTGTTCTGCCATTCATAGAGGGTCCAGATTATAGAGAGGGTTGGTTTTTGAGATTGTTTAGAGTGATTGGGTTGGTGATTCCTGGATTATCAGCTCATGCTCCTCAAGATTACAACAATGCTACTCGATTGGGTTCCTCAGAGACGGCTCTCCAAGGCCAAGATCTGATTCAGTGAATTTAGGAAGCTGATATACATACGTAAGCATAAACATATCAATGCTTTTCTATAGACACATTGAAACCCTAGGGATGTGCAACTAAGTAGTTGCAGCAGCTTACAAGCAACTGTTGCATCAAGTAACAAATATGGCAGGGCATGTCCTGTTTAACATTAGTGAAATCAACCATTGGAATTTTTCTAAAAAACAAACAAAAGAAGAAGTTGCAGTCCTGATTAATAAACAACCTGAAGTAGAAGTTACCTTGCAATTATCATAGTAGAGAACCAGATGGATTTGATTATATTAGAAAGCGTGACAGGTAAAGCAACCACTCAAGGAAGCCATCTGGCTGTTTCGACGGAAGGCTACGGCGTTATGGGTACTCCTAGCAACTTGGTGGTCCGGGTTGGCTAACACTGAACTCCTCATTTTTTGAGCTCTCTTCTGAGCTGATTTCAGCTTCCTCATGATCTTATCCATGGATGAAGACCGCTTTTTTTCCAGCTTCATCTGAAATACATTTCCAGTCAAGAATTCCAAAAATGCAAACAATATGAGGTTAAGTAACGTTCAGAGTACCACCATATAATCTGGCATTATCAAGGATATGCATATTTATTTCAAAATAAGAAATTAATGAATCATGAAAAGCCATCAATTCAAAAAACATAATACAGAGCAAACAAATTTAAAGACATCACAGAACACAGAGTAGACTATGAGGATGAGTGATATATTAAAGGAATGGTAAAGTAAAGCAACAAGAAAAGAAGAAATAAATAGAGAAAAGATTATATTTGAATGTCTCTTCTCATATTACTTCTTTGTTTCCACATGTTATTCAATCTGTTTTCCAAACAAGCCCTCAATAACTAGCTCATACTGGAGCAACCATTAACTAAATTCATCTTTTGAAATATCATTTTCCAGACATATATAGTTCTATGAATTACAACACAAAGAGAGAGATTCAGATGAAGAGATTATTGTAGTAGGAGTGACTATCAATCATTCCCTGCAATTAAAAGAAGGATTTTCACTATCCCATCCAGCAAGTAGATTATACTTTAAATAATCTGTCAAGAAATTCACCTTATTATGCCACATGTTAGAATGTGACTCACATATTACAACTAAGAGAACCTGTACTAAAGCCTTGCATGAGCTATCCAAAAGCAACAAATAAACAGAAAGCAGACAAATTGATTAAAAAAAGAACAGAAAGTGGACTGAAAAAATTTGTGTGACATCCTTCGGCTGGACCAAAAGTTCATAGTTAACCTGTCTAACGAGCAACTTAGAAGCATGGGTATGTGGAAACAAAAAAGAAGAAGCAAACCTCTAGTTTCCTGATTGCTGCCTCAGCTTTAGCCTTCTGCAGATTTTCCCAGGCTGTGATTCTAAGTTCCTCTCTTTTGGTCCTGCCAAAAGCCAAAAGGGTAATGAGATCATCTTCCCAAGGAAACAAATGAGCTTGAAGGAAAAAAACATAGAATTATAAATATTAATCATATATCTGTATGCCCATTCTTGCTGTTTCAATTTTTTTTAGAAGACGATGAGTCCCACTCAATTTATTCAATGTTTTTATAGTTACGGTTCCAGTGGCCCTAATCACCTCCGAAGTTTTCCCACGTCATATTCTTACAAATGATCTAATAAAACAAAGGGACCTGAAAATTTTCACTACAGCTAACATACTTGGAAATGCTCTTTGCTGATTCTGTAATATCCCAAGCTGATGTTTCAGAATCCACAGATTTCTTTTTCCAGTCATCAATAATTTCTGAGGTCTTCCCAGGGGTCCGAGCTCGATTTTTCTTGGACCACCTTGTCACTGTGACCTTTTCATCTACCTGCACATCCCTTACTTCTGATTTTGAGGAATGAACATTCTGGAGTTCCAAAATTGGTAAGGCAGTTGGAGCAGAGGAGAAAGGCAGCCTTTTGGGAGATGAGTGAGTGCTACCATCAGGGCTCATCTGAGTTGCCATGTCTCTTCTTGAAATAGTACGAGAAATATCAGTGGCAGCATTCTTGAGCTCATCAATCTTTTCCTCTGGATGTTAGAATAAGCATCAACACTCCAAGATCAGATACGTAAGTTCAGTAGGTCTAAGGTTGAGCATCATGATTAGTTACCGTTCAAGACAAAAGCATTTCAGAGTTCAAATCTGGTGTTTTTGTTCCTATTAATATGGACTAATTACTCAGCTGTTAATAGAAACTATAACTGACTGCCCCAAATACATTATCAAGCAACATAACAAAACATGCAACATGATATATCAATTGCTTAATGTCTGCTTGCCTTGGAATAAAGATTCTTCACAATGTTTTTCAGGAAAAGGAATTTGATATCATTTTAAGTAGTTAACACATTTGGTTACTACAGATGATATAAAAAAGATGTTCTCGTCGATCTGTTAACTATCTTGCAGACTACCAAAAGCCCACCAACGTCAATTGATATCCTGTCTTTTGTGATTTCACTAGAAATCTTATGGACTATATTTTATATTAAGCAAGCAATGCAAACTGAAGCTCATGGTATACCTTGTGAGAGCAAGGATGGTGGATTCATCACCTCAGAGCACCCATGCACACTAGCCGAGCGAGCCATGCAAGGCTCCATCCTTACAGGAAAGGCTCCACCATGTCCACCAGAATGAACTGCCATGCCATCAGCTGCTAATACACCAGCTGAAAATGGAGAACCAACCATTAAGTTCCCTATAGGTGCCCCATCAAACATTGGCATTGCAGGTGAATACTGTGAATAATATGCAATCCCAGGAGGGCCAAGGGGGCCACTCTTTGATTTTGGCCGCCTCTGAGGAGGCACATATGATTGTCTAACAACACCATCACCAGCAACAGGACTAAGTATCCACCTCTCGGCATCTTCCCATTTTGAAGGCAACGTCCTTCCATTATTGAAAGGAAACAATGCAGCATTCACTTGCCTTCTATAGCCACTTGTATTTAGTGGCACTCGCTCTGAGCTCCAACCTTTTTGCATTCCAGCACTTGTCTGTCTGTAATTTGGAGTTCCTGGGCTAGGAAATGTACCGGATTTGCGCGATAGATTAGAGCTTTTTTTCATCGCACCCAAGCGCGGAGAAGAAATGGTAGCATTATTTAGATCTAACGAAGCAGGTCTTCTCCTGTCCAGTTTTTTGGACAGAGCTTCAGCCCTGGATCTCCTCTCCTGACAGTCTATATAAAAAACAGATTCTTACAGGAATCAACAAAAAAAAAAAAAACATTAATAAAGGTTTGAGTTTGCTTTAAATTGGAATATTTAGATTATATGGTACCTTTGAGGGATTGGGTAAAGGAGTTTCTAGCTGAATCCAAGGGTCTATTATCGTCTTCTACAGTGGCACAGCTGTCGTCTTTTTGAACTGCTTATAATTGAAGGGAACTGTTAGTGACGGAGCAAATTCGAAATTTGTAAAGGCGCTCGTGGTAGTTTGTTTTGTTTGTAGGTGTGTTTTTAGCTTTAACTTTTTCCCACAGGGTGTTAAATGAGTATCAATAGCCGTGTACCTTTCACTTTTTCGGCTTTTTTAGTGAGACGATTCTGCTTATTGTAGTGCGTCGCTGGTTGGTTTGGATCTCGATCTCGATCTGGACCACCATTTGAACTCTCCGACTGTTCACGATCATGTCCTGCCAAATGCTGCACCAAAAGTTCGACTGATTTTCAACTCTTATACTTTAAAAAATCATCGCCGTCAAACAAACAGATCTCTCTCGTCATTTTAATTTTCAAAATTGTTTCTCTATGCTCCAAAAGGCGCCAGTTCATACAGCCACTCAAGCTTTTCAAACAAACAAATTTAATAAAACAAATACGCATGCACATTGATACTTTAAAAAATCCGATCAGCTGAGAAGTCAAATCAAGTGAAGTCCATCGTCTTATTACATATAGAAGAAAAAAGGTCAAATGTGAGACAGTGCAAGTAGTACCAGGGAGATTTCAGAGGCGAGAGAGTCGTGATCGTGAGCATCAGATGCAAAAGAGCAGCGGTCAACACTTGCTGAAGCAGAAGAAAATAAACTAAAATTGGATTCAAGAGTAAAAATGACGGAATCAGGACTCGCATCTCGTGCTCTGAAACCTGATCTCATCGACCTCTGTTCCGAAAACCCTAGCTCCGGCATTGTAAAGTTCACATTCACATACACTTCTGAGGCGAGACAAGGCGAGGCGAGGCTGAGTCAGAGACGGAGACTGAGATTCTATCTGCCTTATAAAATGCGAATTTTTTTCCTGATATGGCGGGTATAGGAAGGGAAGTTGTTATTATAATTGTTAATTCAAAGAATTGCTTGTAACTTACGATTATATAAAAACAAGTGGATTTGGTTTGGGTTGGTGATTTGTGTGGTAAAGCGCAGAGGAAAAGACAATATGATTTGGCTTTTGCTTAAAATTTAACTTCTTTTTAAGGTTTCAAAATGTTGAGTTGGGTTTATGCTTTTAACGTATTTGGTCTACGATCTCCATCATTGCCTTGACTGTCAATTTGACAAACAATGTGACCCCCTGGCCACAATTATGGCGCATCGCATGGCTATAAATAATTTCATTACGACTTATATGAAAGGGGCGGAGGAGGAAAGAATTGAATTAAAAAGTAGAATTATGTGTCTCGAAAACCATTCTTAAAGTAAAAACAAAGCACGTTGATTGATAGATAGACATCAATAATAATGTTCGCCGAAATGTCTAAAGAGTTGAATTTAATAGGAAATCGGTGGTCAAAGATAAATTTTGTTTTCCATTAGTGGCATAACAATAACAGCAATACCGGTGCGTTGGCGGCCCCATGACATGAGGCGTGGACTGGTGGGTGCGGTCAGCTCAGCTCACCATTCGGATTGACCGAACCTGCATGTGATCATATGACAAAGTGCTAGGTAAATCAAATTAAATACGTATCAGCTGGAGAACCTGGCATCATGCCGGTCAAAACGGTTAGTATTTGAAGTTAAAAATTTCTTAGTCTGATCTGGTGGACAACTCACAGATCGAATTAACTTCATGCTTCACCCACTCAAATCGCACAATTAATCGACTATTAACAAGAATAAACGTGCTCACTTTAATGAGCGAAATGTCAATTATACGCCACAAGCTCATTATTTGGCGCACCGCATACCTGGCCTACGACCCCGTGTCCTAACCAACTTCGACACCATTTTAAAGCGTATTTAACATCTGTAAATTATTTCTTCCCTTGAAAATTTTGTACAATGTTTTTTATGAAAATGAACAAGATAATCTACCACTTCAGTTGGCGATATGTAGCCCTACATCTTAGTTAAGGTGGTTGCACCAAGACAACTTTTAGTGCGCTGCAAACACATACCAGATCCAACCAATTAGTAATAATCATTTCAGCCGAAGAGAATTATGGGGGCCCGTTTTGAAGACTTTGCTAAGGCTGGAATCAAATTGAACCAAACCTTCACATGATTTGGCTCAAGCTGGATTTAAATCCATCATAAACTAAGATAAATATTAAATGGTTTTCCAAAACTGTACATGAAATAGCTTTATCGCACACCGTATAAGTATTGCGTCAAATCACAACATGCTGACCTCAGTTCCACAATGCTCCTATATTAGTTGTCCCCACCTGAGCCTCGCTCATTTATTCTCGTCTAACTGCCGTATCCATATGGCATAAAGTAAGCAGTGATTGCCTTCAGCTTGCCATTCAAATAGTTCTTCTCAACCTGACACACACGTTGGCAAATAGAAATAAGAAAATCAATATTTGATTTTACAAACTGAAATTGATAATGTTCTGTACTTTTGAGAATAAACTCTTAAAACAAGTCGGCCAACAAATATTCAGATTCCTGGATGAATTTTTTGAAGCGGGGGCCATGGCTCCCATTATGTTAGACGGGCTACGTCTAGTCTCCACTGACTTAGAAAAAGAACCATCCTTCCAAAAGCAACCAAAAAAAAAAAAAAAAAAAAATCTAAAAAGGGGGAATAATAGCTACATTATCAAATAGGAAGCTGTAGGAGCTTGTGTTTTATATAAATTGTGGAATACAAAGTATCAAGCACCAGTCAATATTTTATTTTTTAAAATTATGGTAGATTACTGAGAATGCATAAGTTGAAATATCCAAGAAGCACCAAACTGATTTGTGGAAAAGGTATTGCCTCAGTCTCCTTGGAAGAAAAGGAGGGGGGTAAGCCCATCACCTCTTGTTAGTTCGAAATAATGTGATTCGATATAAATGGACGTCCACATGCACATTCAAGCCCATTCATGCACCTTAATACTCATTACTTTACGGTTCATTGTACATCATTAGTTACACTTCTAGCTGGATAGGAAAAGTGGGCATTTCATTCCATGGCAGAAACACCTACTAGTATATACATCATAAATGCATGATGAACATGAAATATCTTTTAAAAAGTTACCTCTAATGACCATGAAGGAACAGTGGACAAAGCCAACTCAGCCAATTGATTGAGATCAACGTTTCTTGGAAGAAACATGACAATTCTTGAAGCAATTTCCTTTGCACAGTTGAAGAGAAAATATCTGCATAGGTACACATCAAAGCATATGAAATTCAACCTAAGAAGGTGCTGAAGACTATAACAAATAAAAAACTTATTTTCAGCGCCAAATATTTGAGAAAAAAGAAATACCCATCCTTTGGTTTAAGCATTGTCTGGATGTCATAAGTTTTCGCTTTAGCATAGTCAGGACCTCCCCAAGGAGGTGACAGAAAGACAGCATCTGCCTGCAGCACATCACATTATACAAAAGTAAGGACATTATATACAACAAATAATAGCATATCATTAGCAACTATTTTATTCACAGTCAGCTAGTAGATTCATTGAGGAAAAAGAAAATCCTATCCTTCCCTTTTTTTGAGAAATATACAATACATGCAGATGGACTCAAAAATTTAAGAATTGGAATGAGAGTTAGATGTGAGTAGCCACTGTCATAGCAACAGAAGCATAGCTCTCGCTCACTGCTTAAAGTTAAAACTCACAAGAAATTGAAGGACTTGTGGCATTGACATACAAAAACTATGGACCACAATAGAAATATATGCCATCAGTAAAAATCTAAAGCTACAAGAAAGCTTTAATACCTTCAATGTTGGTGCTAAAAGGAAAAAGTCCCCCACTATGAAATCTATTTGGTTGACAACTCCATAGATGTTTGCATTATGATATGCATAATCAATTTTCTTCGGATCAATATCAACAGCAATAACATGCTTGCTCCTGAAGTAGCGAACAATGCAAACATCAAACATAATTATATGAAGATAGATAGGACAAAAGTTTTACATCCACGGTTACACATACTTGATATCAAAAGGAAAGAAAGATACATAGCTTTATTCATATCTATCATAAAAATGAAAATACAGTCTTACAAGTGAACTATATTCTTTCAACTCTTGACCAAGTTATTTCAATGGTAATAGACTAGTTGACAAGTTACTGGTCATGCAGTCAAACTATAACACACTAAAATCAGAATATGCTTAGTGAAGCAAGGAAATTAAATGAAGTAGATTTATTTTGCCATACTCTTAGATGCCAAGCAATTTCACATAGGTAGCGGTTCATTCACAATATAACAAAAAATCCAAAGGTCAAAGATCACACACATGAAAGGCTACAATTAAACCTACAGCGGTAATATTATTGGTTTAACAACATTGAGACCACATTATCTAAAAATGCAACTTTCTAACAAGCGAAGCATACAACCATAAAATACATTTTTGAATTTAAGAAGAGAACCGCATTACAGAGTGGAAATAATACACACCTCATAGCAAATTGGATAGCATTCCCACCAACACCAGTAAAACAATCAACTACAATTCCACAACCACAACGAACAGCATGATGCTTAGCTATGGCTTCTGATGTGACAGAAAACCATCCTTCCTCGTCCATTCTTATACCATCATCAAATCTGGAAAACAGTAAGTACCTTTGACACCAGTATTTACCCATGTTAGCAGGAAACTCTTCATTCATCCCTTCAAATTGATCCTCTGAAAAATAGAATCACTTATTTCAGGGTAACAAACTTTTGAAAGTAATTTTAAGGAATTATTAGAAGATTTAAATAGCAACAAGTAGCACAAAAAGGAGAGCATGGGCTATTGGCTATCCAACTATTGGAACAATGAATGCAGACACAAAATTTGAAAAAGAAACGCTCTCAACACACTCTTTGATGTGGATAGCAAATATCTAGTCATGTCCTCATTTTAGGTTTTCAATTTGGGAGGAAGTGTTTTCAAAACCAATTTAGAGAGTGAAATTTGAGTCATGAACCTTCAATTTTGTCAGAAAATTTCCTACTTGCACGCCTTCTTCTAGCTTTCTTTTTCTGTTTGGTTCTGCCAGGGTCAAGCTGGAAATCCAATTTATCTTTTGCACCAAACAAAGGTTCTAGATCATCTTGCTCTTCAACTGCTTCAATGAGTTGACTGGCCAAGCTGCACTAAAGCTAGGCATCATAAGCAAAATAATAATATAATAATAAAAAGTTTTAATGTGTAGAAGTCAACAGAGAAGCTGAGACAGACACAATCAATGTCATGTTTCCATGTTCTACCTGATATCATTTGATATCTGAAAGGCCATATCATATTTGGATTCCTTATTGGCATCAAGTTCATCTAAGAGCTCAAGTCCCTTGATTTCACCAGAATTGTCCATCGATGGCTGCTGCAACTCACTGTTGTTCAACTCATCAAAAGTCAGCTGCTCGATGCTGCTTTCCTGGCTGTACAAACAAAATTGATGGTCATGAAAGTAAAACATGTGATATAGGCCAATTACAAATAAATGAAAAATACAAAATCAAAAAAGTGTGCATATAATAGAACCCAGATTACCCATTGCCATGCTCCTGATTATCGAATGCAAAGCATAAGGAATCCCTGTGACTTCTACTGATCCCAATAATTCCATCCAAATGGTCCAAACTACTGCTAGAGGAAGGCAAACAAATGCTAGACACGGAGTGGTCAGCAGCACATACACTTTCCTGTGGAACCTTGTTAAGTGGCTGATCTACTAATTCACCACCATTTAAAGATTCATCAAATGATTCAGCATCATTCCCCAAAACACAAAAATCTGATGATTCAGAGAAGACATAAGAAATGGAAGGGCCAACAACTGTTTTGGTCATTTCAGCAGTCATCTCATTGGACTTATCATAAGTGTCAACAAGGAGTAAATGTTCCGTTCCTAGGGGAGGGTCCCAAGTAGAAGCATGTGTTTTGATGTTGTAAAAGTAGTTTCTCTGGTAGAAAGAGTCCCAATACACCTTCCAATCCCCGAAATCACCACCACTACTACAAATGTCAATTTCCTCTTGATTGATCACTTCTAACCTTGAAGTATGAACAACTAATTCAGGTACCTGTGTTTGCTCAATAAAGTTATTGGTGCAAAATTCATCACCTTCTTTATCACAAATAGCTACAGGAGATACTTCTAAACAGTCATACTCCATGAGATGTCCACAAAGCTCTTTACAAGAGTTTTCATTTCCTGCATCTGTCAAGCTACTCTCTGGTGCATGTTTAGCCTCTACAGGAGCTGAACTCAGCAAAATTTTCACGCCATCCTTCGACATATGATCACCATGTAGTCTGATATCATAGTTCTCATAATTATTGAATACAACATGAGATATTCCATCACAGATTTGTTTCTTGACAGCAGAACAAGAAATCCTACCTGAAACTTGTTGAGGAATGTTCTCTGATGGGGTACTGAGATTCACTGTCATCCACAGCAACATCGTGATGAGATGATTCACTTTGGCCCAGCACTGACATGCAACATAAAAATTTCCCTTTGGTATCATGAAAATTTGTAGGACATATCATATCCTGCTCACTCACTTTGGAATATTCTAGCATTTCATCCGTAGTTTCTTTATGCCTCTGAGAATGTTTAATATGTGAACCCTTCCTTTTGCTGCTGGTCATTCCATTCCTCTTCTGCAACAATGGCATTATCAGCAACTGAACAAAGACTAGAATAATAGTAAGAACAATGAAAAGAGATCCAATCTCAAGATAGAGAGAGAAATCCTTTTGCTTCTGGTTTAGCTCTCTTGCTGCAAACATCTAGTGATGCATCAATTGTGCAATTTGACTCTTATCATCAACAGATTCTATGTCTTCTCTTATATAGACAAAAGCAGGATGCATCAAGTGAAACGGACAAGTGTACTCCATTGCAGAACCTCAACCCTTAAGCTCAAGGAAAGTATTGCTTGAAGCATTTTTATCTTTTCCTCTTCTTCTTCTTCTTCTTCTTTTGGAAAAAAAGAAAAGAAAAAGAAAATATCAAGTTACCTCCTTGTTAGTTTGGAAGGAAAGGGGAAGACCCAATTCGTTCATCTGCGCAGCCAATTCTACATCCTCTGCTAAAGAGTTAAAATCTGAACATGCACAACAAAATAAAACTAAAACCACTCATTTGCTAAAGTAAGAAAGATGGCCACAAATCAATCAAAATGTACAAAAGATTGAAACAAATGAAATACTTGCCACTATCCGTAGAAACTATGGTGGAGCAGGCAACATTTACATTTTGCTGCGATTTCTATTTATGGGAAAAAAGATAGCCACAAATCGATCAAAAAGTTCAAAAAAAAAATTGAAAATATGAAGTTAAAAGCAGAAATACTCACACAGCCTTCAGTTTCAGACGTCTCCCCCCAACCATCATCCCTATGAAATTAACATAACACATAAAATCGGTAGAACAAGAAGCCTCATAAGATAAATTTGTATCATTCATAGAAACTTCTTATCGAGATAATTGAACACCCCTAACCAACAATGAATAAGATGACTCACCATAAGTATACTTCAGTAAGCTTAAAGAGAGAACCGAGAGCTTTAATAGCAGGACATTCGCCTTCAAGTCCTGGCCTTTTCATTTTATGAAGAGTGAATTTTTGTCGGATTCAGTAAGCAGGGCTCAACTACACCAGCCTCGTACTTCACATTCTTGGTCTTATTTTAGTCTGATTTTATAGCACTGCCAAATGCCAAACGACATCGTTTACTCGATATCAGGTTTAAATTAAACGACAGCACTTCTTTCTGTTGTGAGCTTCTGGTTAACACTAGACACGGAAGAAGTAAGAGAGAGCGGAGACAATGGAGGATGGCGAGATAGAGGAGGAAGGGATGGTGATAGACGGTAACGGAGGAGATGCACAGTTAACATCCTCACCGCGCAAGTTAGAAAAATCAGCTAACGAAATGCTGAGGGAGAGCAAATCCTCGATTGAAGAAATCGTTACCGAGATGCTTGACGTTAAAAAAGAGAACAAACCAAAAGCACAACTGAGGGAACTCATAACTCAAATGTTTATCCATTTCGTCACTCTTCGTCAGGTTATATCCAACTCTCTCTGTCATTCTTAGGGTTTCGCTTTCAATTGTTTCTGAAATAATTATTATAACTTTAGTTAGGGTTTCTTTCAGGCGAATCGTACTATATTGGTAGAAGAAGACCGTGCGAAAGCGGAGACAGAACGCGCAAAGGCGCCGGTGGATTTCAGGACTCTACAGCTGCATAATTTGATGTATGAGAAGAGGCACTATGGTAAAGCAATTAAGGCTTGTAAGGATTTTAAGTCAAAATGTCCTGATATTGAACTCGTGCCTGAGGAAGAGTTTTATCGTCATGCCCCGGAGAATATTAAAAGCTCCAAACTTTCTAGTGACAGCTCACACGATCTTATGCTTAAGAGGCTCAATTACGAGCTGCATCAGGTAACTTTAAAGTTAAAAAAAAAATCAGTTCTTGATGTTTACAGGATAAAGATTTTAGTACTAATAAGTATCATATTAACTGTATCAGCGGAAGGAACTGTGTAAACTTCATGAGAAATTGGAGCAGCATAAGAAAAGTTTGCTTGACACTATTGCAAACAGGAAGAAATTCTTGTCAAGCCTACCTTCACATCTCAAGTCTCTTAAGAAAGCATCTTTACCAGTGCAAAACCAATTAGGAGTTTTGCATGTGAAGAAAATAAAGCAGCACCCATCGGCTGAGTTGCTTCCGCCACCACTCTATGTGATTTACTCTCAGTTTATGGCACAAAAGGAAGCATTCTCTGAAAATATTGATTTAGAGATAGTAGGAAGTTTGAAAGATGCTCAAACATTTGCTCGCCAGCAAGCTGTTAAGGACACCGGTAATGAGTTTTAATTATTTCTTTTGAGCTGTTTGAATAAATTGAATGATGTTTCAAGTAGTTTGTTGCTGTTGAATATTGAATGTAAATGGATATAATTGTGCTGGTTTCAGTGGTGCTGCTGAGCTTAACAATCAATTTACGTTAGTATAATTAAATTTACCCATATTTCAATTTTATTATCAGTTATAGAAAGATTGCAAAAAAAATTCCAGTTGCTACTTGTTTGAAGCCTGAAGGAAGCCCAAAATTTCAAACAGCTGATCTAATTAACTCCTTTGACTTTCTTTGATAATTGGATTGTTTTAGATCTGTTACATGTTTTGATATCTATTTGTGTGTTCTGTTCTTAACCAAAAAGTTCAATAGTGTTGCATGGATTGATCCAGGTATTTCTTCCAATGTTGAAAACTCCAAGTTAGAGGATGATGCACCTGACGATGACAATGACAATGACGAACATAGAAGGAGAAAGCAACCAAAGAGAGTTCCAAGTAAAGAGAATGTTGACCGGGCTGGAATGTATCAAGTTCATCCACTCAAAATCATCCTTCACATAAATGATGATGAGATTTCCAAACTCAAGTCTGCAAAACTCATTACTCTCAAGTTTGAATACTTACTGAAATTAAATCTTGTGTGTGTTGGCATAGAAGGGTCACGTGAAGGACCTGAGAAGGATATCTTGTGCAATCTATTTACTGATGACACTGGCCTTGAGCTTCCTCACCAGGTATGGATGTTCTATGTACATGCCTTATAGGTACTGTCCATTATCCATGAGCCAAATATTCACCTTGTTTCGTTTTTTTAATTGTTGCAATTTCCAGTAATGTATTTTGATTGTTATCCTAATGATGATGCAGTCAGCCAAACTCTATGCTGGTGACACTCTAGTGTTTGATAAAAGAACTTCACGTCCATATAAATGGGCCCAGCATTTGGCCGGAATTGATATCTTACCTGAGGTCTCACCATTGCTTGCTAGCCATGAAACTCCAAGTAGTGAGACTACTAAAAGTGATGCCTTTATATCTGGCCTAGTGCTGTATCGTCAGCAGAATAGAGTACAGAC
Organism: Anacardium occidentale; assembly: GCA_026122585.1. NCBI lineage: Eukaryota > Viridiplantae > Streptophyta > Magnoliopsida > Sapindales > Anacardiaceae > Anacardium > Anacardium occidentale. The sequence continues at coordinate 283,153 of JAJEJH010000024.1, forward strand.
GGTTGTGCAAAGAATTCGCTCTCGAAAAAAAAGCACAGATGGCTCTTTCGTGAGTCACTGTTCTGTGTAATTGGAGTTTGTATGATGAAGGCTAGAAATAAAGAGGAGCCAAATACTGTCGTCTGATCAAATCTGAATGTTAGTTCGGAAGTTTATTCTTTTGGCTAGGACTTTTTGTGGATCCTTAATAATATGAAGTATCTAATGCTTAGACTTTTTCCTTCGTTTCTACATAGCTATGATTTATGTGTTTGTGGTTACATGGGAGAAGCAATTACAATTTTATGTTGTTATGCTCTTAGTGTCTTGTTATCTTTGTGGTAGAGTAGGATTTACGATGAAAATCTGGGTTTGGTTTTTATTGGTTTACAGGGAACAACTTGATTCACTTATGCGCAGATGCAGAAATTGCTGCTTCTAGTCACAGCCATGAGATGACCAAAAAGTCAAGGGTGGTTTGTGGGGTCAGTGAATTTTGTCTTATTTTAACCCGAAAAATGGTGGAAATGAGAAGATTGTGAAGCTAGAGGCTGGGTTTGTAAATTGGGGGTTTTCTTTTTGTATTTTGTTCATTGGTTGAGTTTTGAACTTTAAGTCAGGTTTTTTTCTATATGGCAGCAGATAGAGATCAGTATGGAGTAACCTCTAAGACCTCCCCTTTTTGCTCTTAGTCTTGACACAATTCACGGAGGAGATCAACCTGACAATGATGGTTATGAGTGGTTTAATGAACTTCTTGTCAAGGAAGCCAAGGTAATTTTCATTGCTGTCTGAAAAGCCATCAGCACTGAATTCAGTATGGAGTATTGGAGTGATGAATTTGAAGTTATTTCAATATATTATTGGCCCCATAAACGATGATTATGTTACTCTATCATCATTTTCCCAAATTAGACAGAGTAGCCTTTGGAAAAGGCACTTCTATCCAATGGTTTATACCAAGGTTTTTTATGCTTTCATGCATTAAAAGTTGATATTCACTGACCTCATAGCATTACCAAAAATATTTTCAACTTGAAAGTCGATATATTTTTATGCTTGCACCATTATGATTCTTGCATCTATCTATTTCATCAACCAAGTGAAAGTTGCCATAATCTCACTTTCTCCTTTTGCATTGTGTAGGTTAATCTTCACACTGTAAAGATGTTACCACTAGATCAAGAAAACCATGTCTTAGCTCATCAAATTCATTTTCTTGCTTTGTTGTTTGACCATTACTTGGATGAGGCATCTCCATCTGAGAAGAGGAAAAGGTACTTCTGTTGTTGATGTTGGTTTGTGTAAACCTGTCGATGGTAGGATAGAGAAATCATGGGCAGTTGAATTGAAACGATGTGGCCCCGTTTCTGTTTCAGCACAAGTAGAATATGCTGTAATACAGTAAACTGCTACTGAGTAAGATATTATAGGATGCCCAAACTAATAATGATATTCAGATAGAAGTAGATACATATGTAATATTGGAAGACCTAACACTAAAATTTTCATCTCTTTAATCTACAGCTGGATACATCTTTGCCTCAGATATATGTACAGCTATCACCATATATAATTTCAAGCACCATAATCCTGCCCCTCACTTTACCATGGACCAGTCTGTGTCCGTCTCAAGCACCTTTTCTTTGCCCCCTCTTGCACGTTCATCATCTCCAACACCTGTCGTCCCATCAAAAATACATTTTAAATTTCAACGAAGACTTGTTGGGGTAGAGGCAGAGACCATCTTTTTATGTGTGTGTGAGAAAAAAAGCCTTGCTGCATAGATGATCCCAACCATTGACCTCATCCTTCTACCAACACGGACTCTAATTCTAAAACAACCAAAGGAAAACTACTGAATTAAAAATGTTGGACTGCAGAAAAATGTGGGTCTGAGCAGATTTAACCTTTAAAATTTGTCCCAAAGCTAAACCTACTATAACAAACGAATTGCACCATACAAATACATGGTTAAGATTGATTGAGGTAACTGTAAATACCATATTGAAAGGCAACAGATGAAAGCTCTTTGATAGCAAAACTTCCTCCTAACCTGTCTGACGTACATACATATGATGGTACCACAAAGAGTGAAAAACAAGCCAATTATTTTGTTCTAATTTCTAGCCTACACCGTGATTTGTGTATTTTCTCCTAGCCATAAGAAAACACACCCGCATACACCAAAACATAAACTAAAATTATTCAGGTGCCATGAATGGTGACTCAGAACTGCGTCTTAAACAATTACTATGCATAAGATGAAAAACATAGGCTAAGATGGTTCTTACTAGACTACTTTTTTTTTTTTTTTTTATTGGGAGTCAAATGAAACCAAAAAACACCCAAAAAACAATTTATATATGCCAGAGCATTAGACTGATCTGATTTGAAAAAGAACACAAAACCTCTAAACAGGTGAAATCATTTACCTGATTTTTCTGCATTTCCATCATTTCTGCCTGCAGAAATCAAATTATGTTGAGTGAGAATTAGAAAATTAATATCAATTACCAACAGCCATTCCTTATTGTGCGTGTGTGTGCTTGCACATATGTAAAACAAGATAATATACTTGTTTCTTCCGCAGTTCTTGGTTTTCCTCTTTTAACTTTGCAACTTCTGCTTCCAATTCCATAGTATATGCCTGGCATAATTCCAACAGAGATGATAAGAAAAGCATATAACACTTACTCTGAACATCATAACAGAACAAATAACTTTCACATGGTAGAACTATTTCCATGCACACTTTGTTATGTTCTATTAAGGATTGTATTAAGGTCAAAAGGTATTGATGTTAATCATCCTTCTGTCGGTGTTGGCATTATACAACTACTATCGGATTTTAGGTTCCTTAAACAACCTTTCATTACCTTGTAACAATCTTAGATCCTCATAACTTTCCAAGACCTCAACTTCTCGTAATCTTTCATCTCTAGTCATGTCAGGTCATTATCACACTACCATTCTGCCGCTTAAGTTTAGGATGCAGAATTAACGTAATTGGTAAAAGCAGATGGTTAACAGCTACCCACATTGATAATTGACAATAACTTCCATTTCCTTTTAAAGTTTTAGGTATCACTTTTTATCGGTGGTTCATTCCTTTAAGAATATCAGACAATAGGTTGTTTCACTTCATAGATAGTGAGAACTGGAAAGAAAGTCAAATATCATGAGTTTTGTTATCCAGATAATTTAGTACTGAAATTGAATCTCTAAAAGGAAAAGCTTCTTATTCAAGTTAGTAATCTAAGGTGATAGTATTATCAAATTTATTTTCACCTGACTAGCTACCCTATTCAGCAGCAACTCAATGCATACTATAGTAAGGATTTCTCAGCATTAAAGTAAGCAGGAGGATTTTAAGTGTGGAGAAAATCTTCAGGTTGTTAGTGACAGCAACATACAATTCTTTCACATATCAAATATTTTGAGAATTTTAATTTGCATGCTATTTAGACTACACAACACCGATATAAACTGGCAAATGATACCAGCACAGAAACAACAGAAGCAAACGCTGATCACTAAAGTCAGAAGCAATAGATGACCAATTTAGTAAATAAATATTCACCTGCTTGCGAGCCCGAGACCTAGCAGCTGACTCTCTATTTTTTATCATTCTCCTCTGCCTCCTCTCAACAACCTTCTCCACATTCCCATTGAATTTCCTCCCCCGTAAACCTCCATTAAACATGAAAGGACCAGGAGAAACTGAAGATGTGTCCCCATTACTCTTCCCAATTCCATCTGAAAACTGATTTGCAGGCGACCCTGTTGCAACAGCTGGCCCAGCTCCCAAGCCAACCATTCCCATCCCTGCACCCTGAAGCGCACCACCCTGAATCAAAGAGCTAGTCATCGTCTGATCACCTAAGCCCACAATTCCACCCTTAATTCCTGGGCTACCTTGTAAAGGCATCTGATATGCCACTGCAGGCTGCTTGGGAAATATTTGAGGGTGTTGTGGCTGCTGCTGTTGCTGTTGAGCTAGCGGGTGCTGATTCAATCTAGTGCCATTGACATTCAAAGGCAAATTTGAAGACTGAATAGTAATCTGATTACCGTTGTCCAAATTTTGATTTCCCATCAGATTTGCACCCTTAACCATTTGCTGAAACCCAAATCCAGTATTATTACTTGACCGTTGTAAATCACCAAAAAATCCAGCATTATTGAAAACCTTTCCAACGCCAGCACCCAACTGCATATCTTCCCTAACAACCCCAGCTCTGACCAAAAATTCCTCCAATGTCATCTCTCCCAAAGTATGTTGCCTCTGTGGCATATTACTAGATCCTTGACCACAGCCCCTTCCATCCTTCACAACAATCTCTTTAGAGATATCTTTCCATACCTCATCAACAGTCTTTTGACTTAGAGTTCTGGGCAACGTTAACGATCCTTGCCTTTGCAAACCATTTGTACCATCTTGGTTGCCACTAGAGGAGGCTACCATGCTTTGCGTCTCTTCTGCAGTCCATATATTCTTTAACAACTCATCCATGTTCATTGATCCAAAATCTTTACCTAAACAGCCACCCATAGTGCTTTGAAACTCATCAAATGTTAATGAATAGACTGAGGGTTGACGCGTTAAAGAAAAATTCCCAGCTAGCGGTTTACTAGCATCGTTTGGAGGTTCATTACCCAAGCACCTGAAGTTGATGTTACTTCCCATGTTGATAAATATCTAAATCAAAGTGTCAGAAGCTGATTTCAACTAAGAATCTGATGCTTCAGCCAAAGTGAATCTGTTAATCTACACACTCTTCAAAAAAAAAAAAAAAACCATAAAATTAAGCTTCGAAAAGTCAATAATCAGAATACTAACTCCAGCAACATTTAATCCAAAATCAAAAGCAGAAAATAAATAATAAGTTTGAGGAAAAAGAGAAAGCTGACAAAAAGCAAGAACATTTAAACCTGATTCTTTTACTGAAAATGGGTAATAACAACGTTACAACTTGGAAGAAAGCAGAAATCAAGAACAGATAAGCATATGACCATAGAAGGTAGAGAGTTTTATTACCTTTTATGTTATTGCTATTTGTGTCATAGTTTTTCAATTTATATGAAGGACTTTTTTTGGCTATCGTGCTACCTCCTTTGGCTGCGTTTGTAGATTTCTTGCTTCTTCTTCGCGTGTTAGGGCTTCTTGGGTGCGCCAAGTGTCTAATGTCTCTTCTCTCTTTTTTTTCTGTTTTTCCTCCTTCAAGACACGGGGGTCGGATTTCTATTCATTTAATAATGCTCAGTGGGTCACTCTGCTTTGAGTCGTGGACCAATCAGGACGAGAGGCATGGCTCTGCGATGTGACGTCCAGCCAATCTACCTTTGCTACTTGGTAAAATCGCAGCCATCCATGTTGCGTCCAGGGAACGGTTGGATCTGCTTTTTGGACTGTAGTGGTTGTTGGTTGGATGAGATAAAAGTGGGTGAATCACATTTTCGCACCCAATATTTAGTCTGAAATCACTTTTTCATCCAAAATCACATTTATTAGAGAACCAGCAATGTCCAAAACTGAAATTATTATTTTATCCCAACAATTTTATATTTCAAAATTATCACATGACGAGTTAATAAAAAATTAAAAATAAATTCTTTAAAAATCTAAATTATATAAAAAAAAGTTATTTATTTATTTCTTTTCACTTTAATCTTTTTTCTCCTCTCTTAAATAAGGGTGCCTTTTTAGTTTGAAAATCTTTTAAAATATTAATTTATTTAAAATTTTAAAAAAATATTAATATTTTTAAAAAATCAAACAAAATATAATAAATTATAAATATAAATATTATATTATAACTAGTAGGAATTATATGTAATTTCAACATATATAAAAGTTTGAGTTGAATTTTAAATATTTTCATTAATACAATCATTTTTTTTTAATTAATGCTTTAGATCATCAATTTTTTTAATTTTGATGTTAGATTTAAATATATATTTTATGCAAATCAAATGCGGAAAAGTGTTTTTGGTCAAACTTTGACTAAATAATTTTGTTTACTTGATAGAAGTACGTCGGCAGCGTGATAAGCTCGTCATCTTCATTATAATGTTCCATTTATGGAAGGGGCACTTGCGTCTAATTTCATAATAAATCTGGCTGGGGTGGAGGTCATTTTCTCCATTGCATTGCTTGTCCGAAGGGGATTGAATTTGCTTTGGAAAAAGTCTGACATAGGCTGATCCATGTCTCACCTAATTTCCACCGGTGAAGGGCAAGCGGATAAGGATTCTCCATTTTTAAGTCAAACCTTCACAAATCACAATGCCCTCCCCTTAGGCAAATCTTATTCCCACCCAATATTTCATGAAATAACGGTTAAGTCTTAAAAACATTAATTTATCATTTATCTATTAAATTTATTTATAATTTTTTTTTATAAAATTATTGAAATAATGATAATATTCTCACGTTGAATAGATTTTATCTTCAAACTTTCATTAAAATTTTTTTTACTTTAATTTATATTAATTTTAAATATGATAACTTATAAAAATTAAAATAAGTGTATATTTAAAAGTAAATTAAAATTTAAAAAAATTTGGATTTTAATAAATATTTTAAGTGGATTTTTAATTTTTAAAAAGTAAAGATGTTTTTAAAAATTTTAAATTTTAATATATTACAAAAAATACCAATTATACCTTTCAAGAATATACTAAATTAAAAAATATAAATATTATAATATAAATTATTAAAAATTGTAATATTTTTAAAAATATATATAATCATTTAAAAAGGTAAAAAAAATATCTATTAAATCTCGTAAGTGTTTTAAAAATGTTATTTTTTATTATAATATTTGATTAAAATATCATAAATATCCTTTTATTATTATTAAAACAAATAATTTTTTTTAAATTGAGTTGGTGTGAATATGACATTTCATCAAACCTTGTGTAGGACATAGTCATTTGGCAATTTATTATTATTATTATTATTATTATTAAAAGTTCAACGGATTATTTTTTCAACTTAACGTTTGGTTTTAGAAACCATATATTTACAAACAACACGTTTACTTACTAACTATTGAATGCTTGAAAAATACCCAATACAGAAAGAAATTCTGATTGAATCAAAATAAAGTGTCACAATCAGGCCGTGGGGATTTCATCTGGGCTATCATCTATAATTCAACAACTCATATTATGAAATTTAAAATATAATAAGGAGTTCCAATCAGTTGACCTCAAGGACATCAAGTTTGACTATTTTCACTTCCCTCCATATTCCTTTTTATGGAAGCAAAGCAAGACGACAGCATTGTCAATTCCTGAGGCACAGGGTGTACATTCTTGGTCATCATATAACATGGGTAACAATTATGTCACATATTTTTTTAAGTTTACGTTTAAAAGGAGTCCAAATGTGATTCCAGAAGTTGGGATTTTAGTGGGTGGGAGCACATGGAGTCTGAGGGCATGTGTCAGGCGATAATGCTAGGGAAACCAAATAATAAGTTTGGCAGGCATCACTTTCGTCCGAGACGCCTAGGACAAATACCTGTCTGTTATGTTGCTTCTCTCTCACACATGGTAAAATCCAGGACTGACCTTGGATTGGATTGGAATATGGCAAGGCAAATAAAACTTGCTCCAATAATGGCCGTAAACATCTCTTCATTAACTCTTTCTTTGAATCTTAGAGAGCATAAAGCAAATAATGCTTTAAATTACCTTTCTTTCTTGATGCATTTCAAACCATTTTCAAAATTCGATGGATAGAATAACACATGGACAACGAGTTTCTCTCTGCTGCAGCCAACTACGTGATACCGACTTATTCTATATGTCCCTACGGTGCATGGCTCCTACCAGAAAAAATAAAGAAAGATCCAGAGAATCATTTGGAGCATAAGCATGAATATTAGGTAAAGCCCTTAAAAATTAAGAGGTGGCTGTTAGACGGTTGACCCAAGAAAGTCGAAAACTGTGACTAAGTGGGCACACTAGACTTGGTCATGTACAAAGGGAAATAGCATGATGGGTGTTGCCAGAGTTAGTGTGCGGATGTGTGGCTGGTTGCTATGGTTTACCACTACACTAAGTCTCAGAGCTGAGTATGTTGCTTGTGCATTGGATAGTTGATGTGCATGTGCTGGCCTGAGGGACAATTATGCTGAGTGTGCATAGCAGTTGACTTTGTCTTAGATTAGAAATTATGCAGACAAAATCCCTAAACACATGCATGGGCAAATATGTGCGTTAGCTTCTGGTTTGAATTCAAACATTGTAAATTATTCAAACTGTTTTTTAACTGACTCGTCTCATATTTATGTTGAATTATGTGTATATACGTATGTGTTCATAAAAATGGATCAATTTCCAGGCAAATCATTTTGCAATGTTCACTTCCAGCTTCTGGAAATAAAATCGCCAGAAACTTCAGAGCATTCAGTTTTGAACACTTTGAAATTTGCTCCTACTTCCTTCCATATAAATTCAATTCATACAAATGAAATCCTTCAAACAGTAAGTAACAACACAACATGGTGAGCAAGTTGACAGTAATACCCTCATCCACTCCGCTTGTGCCGCCGAAAATGTCTGAGAATAAAACTATCTGCATATAGAGGATAGTTTTTTCTGATCAGACCCTTTATGCATTTCCAGTATGAAAAATCAACCAATTCTCCATCTTTTCGAACAATGAAGAGGCATCGTGAACCCTCAAAGTCAGGGTGATAACCAATCTGCAAACAAAAGGAAAAGAGACGACAACGATTCAATACCATTGGCGGAAATTTATCAGAATACACCATCCTCAATGACATTATGACAAAGAAGCTATCATTTAATGCATATGAAAATGCTTACATTCTAAAGCAAGGGTAATACAACAGCTGACTGAAGAGTAACATAAGACAGACAACCGATAAAAAAAAAATTCAACCACATACCGGAAATTAGCAATATTTATGAGATATGTTGCTGCATGTTAAGGGACACAACTTATGAGGTAAATACTTCCACAATATTGACTAGAAATAATTCCATGGGGCATTATTAGTAATAAAGAATTTGGAAGCCACGGGCTCAGCTATATAATATGCTGCTGCATGTGAAATAAAAATCCTTCAAGTTACCAGTTTAAATACAATCTGGCTGGTGAGCATTCACAATTCTCAATCTCACAATTAGGTGGGCAGACAGTTCACCTACAGAGCTCACTTTTATCAACACTAGATATCTCTATAGAAACTTTGATTACAAAGATCATCACTAATACATCCAAACTTGAATTTATAGTTCATAACAAGCAGGTTCCACAACATCCAGGTCATGCTAAGGGGAAAACAAAGCTAGTCACAACATGTTTAGTAGGTTTATATAGCATAACAATATATAGAAAATGTGGTATCTATAAATTACAACACTGCTAAAATGTGCAATAAATGAGAAGCGTATCACATACTGTAATGTAGTCAATTCCAGAACCGATCTTCTTTTGAAATTCCGGATGATATGGAAGCAATTTATCAAGAATCGTTCTCTCATGCTCTGGGCTTAATCTGCTTCCACTTTCGTACCTGCAATAAAACATCCCATTTTGCCCTAAGAAAATATTTACCAAAACAATTACACTCAGTAACCAAATGGAAACAATTAAATTTAGCCATACTACTTACTTTCCAGAGTGAAGAATCATCCTGACGAAGCCAACAAGTGGAACCGTGTCCTGCAAAATCTTGTCCTCCCAATCAATCAATTCTTCCTCCGCTTGGCTCTCCTCAGCGCAGACCTCCTCTTCTTCTGAATTTCCTCCCGAGTCCTTCCTCGATGGAGAAATTACCGGTTTCCTAAGCAAATTAGAACCGAACGATTCTTGGCTCCCAATGTTTTCTCCATCTGATTTTAGCGCAGAGACACGTAGGTGAAACGATGTTCTTTGATAAAATGGAAAAGATAAGACTACGGAAGAGAAATTTGGTGATGTAGGGTTTGAGTGACGATACAGAAAGGGCAACGGTCCAGAAATGGAAGCCATCGTCATGCTCTACGTGCTTTTCAGCTGTGTGTTAGTTAAAGAAGGTAGTTTTTTTTGCACATTGTTTTTGGTTTCTATTCGAGTAGCTTTTGGTGAAGCAGTTAACGGTCGCAAGAGTGAAGCGCCATGGAAATCTTACCAGATAATTCTGCGTTGGCGCAGTCATCCACCTAGCGCCAGTTACTGGTCATTTTGCCAGGTGGGCCTTGATATTCCCAACCCGGCCCACAATCAAAAGTTTCTTGGGCCGAATGACTATGAGAATTTTATCTATACTCTGCGACACGTGGCATACTGTGGGTGCCTCCAATCCAACCTTGTTGAATTCCATGAGACCACACATGATTTCACACTTTGGGAACTGACTAGACCACTCAAGCTCATATGACATGCCACGTGTAACCATACGTTCCTTGTGGGTAATCAGATCTTGCAGTGAAGACAGCTCAGACTTGTTTCGATAGATCTCCGCCGACACCAACACGAGAACAGCGCAACTCAACACATTCAATTTGTAAAAGTCAAAGACGATCAAGAGATTCTGGAAAGGTTCTTTCAATGATTCCAGTTCATGCGAGAAATTCGATGGCGTCGATCACACTCCATTCTATATAAATCAAAAAAGGAAAGAAGAAATGACAAATAAGATCCCAAATGGAAACCAACAAAATTGAATCAGATGATAGATAAGACAGCTTTGCGTACCATGTACATATCAATCGCGTCTTATATCAAGATGCCAGTTCATTTTGCTCCGAGTCTTTTTCACAAACACTGACACAAACCTGCTGGATCTCTTCTCGAAATTCTGACTCACAACCTTCTCCGAATGTGTCTTTGATTCAACGCTCTTTTAGTTTTAGACGAGGGTTGACTACTGATCTGATTTCCGCCAAAATGGACGGTCGTGATGATACGGTGAGGTTCGGCGGGTTTAACATCAAGGCTCGTCGTGGCTTCGATTTGGATCCAGATGTGTCTGTTTCTTCACCGGTCACTCGACAGAAAGCCGCCGCCGCCAAGCAGTTTATAGAAAATCATTATAAAAATTATCTACAAGGATTGCAAGATCGTAAAGAGAGGTTCAAATCTAATTTCTAATATCTATTATATGCTTGCTTTTTATAGAATACAATTAATTTATCATATGGGATTATCAATTTCAAAGGCATGTGATCTTTTGTGTGATGGAGAGAGCTAAAGTTATTTAATATATCATATGTTCAATTTTGAGTAGCTCTGCTTCTTCAGTACCTTAACATCAAAATTCAAATATTTTATTGATTCGATTTTGGTTAAATATTTTTTTCGAGGTAGAAAATTGATGTGATGTGTTTCAATCAAGACTGGTTGTGAAATATGTCATGATAAATTTTATCTGACACTGTTTTAGGCGTAGAGAACTTCAAATGAGAGCACAACAAGCTGCAGTATCGAGTGAGGAACAGGAGGAGATGCTGAGGAATTTGGAACGGAGAGAAACTGAGTATATGAGGTTGCAGAGGCGTAAAATTGGGATTGATGACTTTGAGCAATTAACTTTAATTGGGAAAGGTGCATTTGGCGAGGTATGTATGTTGATAGATTTGTGCCATGACAAGCTCATAGACAGTACTTTCTCTCATAGATCATTTTTAACCTTTTTTTATCATGCTTATGGAGGAGGAAGGGATTTGATGTGTTCTGTTGTATGACTGTTGTCTATATTGGTGTTTAATAAACGCAGGTTAGATTATGTCGTGCTAAAGTTACTGGAGAGATTTTTGCCATGAAGAAATTGAAGAAATCAGAGATGCTTAGCCGTGGACAGGTGAGTACAACACCATTGTAGAAGTGTTTTCTACATTCAAACAATGTCAGTTTATCTTAATGGTTTTATTCCTGTAGCCTGCATTATCCCCTCCTCTCTTAGGGAATTCGGTCATAAGTTTAAATTATTTGCAATCCGCTAGCATAATGAGTCAGCAAAACTTTTGTGAATGTTAATATACATCGCTTGTTCTATTCTGTCAATCTTTAAAAATTAATTCATTTTTGTCCCGTAATTATGATGTTAACTTAGTTTCTTATTATAATTTTATTGTTCAAGTCAATAGCTGCATTTTAGAGAAGATTTGCCGGAAAATATCACCAGTGAAATTTACTTTGGATAAATAAAAGCAACAATAGGTCTTCAATGGACTATCATCATTATTCAAATTTCAGTTCACTCAATTTAAGCCAAGAATTATGCCTATTTATTATTAACTTTATATGGTGAACTACACCTGTATACTTTCTTCATACACATGATATTTATTCATATTTATTTTTATTCTTTTTATTCCATAATTAAGGTTGAGCATGTTCGGTCAGAGAGGAACTTACTTGCAGAGGTTGACAGTCGGTGCATTGTAAAGCTTTTCTACTCTTTTCAAGACTCTGATTACTTATACCTCATTATGGAGTATTTGCCTGGTGGTGACATTATGACATTGTTAATGAGAGAAGATCTTCTTTCTGAAGATGTTGCACGTTTTTACGTAGCAGAGAGCATCCTGGCTATTCACTCAATTCACCAACACAGTTACGTCCATCGGTATGACAATTTTGCAATATTATATATCATCTTATTATGAAGGTTTCTGTAATTCCCATATGTTTTTATTGTGGAGAGATCGGTGGGAGGGTGGTGTGTCACTCTTCTGACAAGTAGCTGATAAAATTTTGAATATGTTTGGTTAATGGAGGCAACTTTTGGCCTGGCTTTTTTGACCTGTCTAGTCAGCCTGTTAAATACTGTGATAGGTTTGATTGCATGGTCTTAAGTGTTGTAGGTTGAAGTTCTTTTATTTTTCCATTCCTAGGTTCTCAATAGGATGAAGTTCTTTGATGTCAGGATAGATGGATGATTTTGGCTTTCAGGAAGAATAAAATAAAGAATTTTGCACAGGCCTGGATATTGCCCATCACTGATTTATATAAAACCTGAGTATTTTCTGTAGGCTCAATGATTGACATCTTTTTTATATCAAGTGTTTGATCCAAAGCTCCTAGTTGGAGATGGATAAATAATTATAACTCTTGAAATATTTGGCTACTGATACTATCCATATGTTTACCTCTGAAGTTTTCTGCTTTGTAGGGACATTAAACCAGATAACCTGATACTAGACAAGAATGGCCATTTGAAGCTTTCAGATTTTGGCTTGTGCAAGCCCCTTGAGGATAAGTATTCAACAATTTTATTGGAGGATGAAAGTATTATAAACCAGGAACCTACTGGTGAAGCTGAGGGAAATTGGTTGATGCCAAAAGAAAAGTTACAGCAGTGGAAACGTAATCGCCGTGCATTGGTATTTTCTTTATTATCATTTTTAACCCCATCTAATATCTTTGGTGCACCTGTGGGATCATTAAGCCATGCCTTAGTTTTTATGTTGAAATGTTTCTGAAGTTCCCAAAATTTTCACTTGTCTTTCATCTTGAGTGGTCTTTCATACTTCTTGCAATTATTGCCTGAGATCTATATTCTGTAGGCTTATTCAACCGTCGGAACTCTTGATTATATGGCACCTGAAGTGTTGCTAAAGAAAGGATATGGAATGGAATGTGATTGGTGGTCCCTTGGAGCAATAATGTATGAAATGCTGATAGGCTATCCTCCTTTCTGTTCAGATGATCCTCGGATCACATGTCGCAAGGTGGTATAAGTTCTGGTTTATAGTTTTATCGTCAGCATCTGTCATAAATGACAGTAATGTTTCTGTCTTGTATTAGATTATCAATTGGAGAAGCTGCCTGAAATTTCCTGAGGAACCAAAAATATCAGATGAGGCTAAGGATCTGATTTGCCATTTGCTATGTGGTGTGGAAACAAGGCTTGGAACCGGAGGAGTTGAAGAATTAAAGGTAGTAATCTTTTCAACGAATAATGGCATTCCTAACATTTAGCAGTGGAAACCTCAGAAAGATTATTTTCATTTACTTTGTTTAACTACAAGATATTATGTTTCACCTGATGCCTATCTATAAGGATGTGCAGACCTCAACCCCAATTTGCAACTTGATATATGCTGTCTGCCTTGTGATTGTAAAACATTACGATATCACTTCACTATGTTAATACTTCCCTGTTTTACCTTGTTGGTGTTCCCTTCTAAGTTATCAAATGTTTCAGGCCCACCTATGGTTCAGGGGCATCCAATGGGACAAATTGTATGAAATGGAAGCTGCATATAAACCCACAGTGACTGGAGAGCTGGATACTCAGAATTTTGAGAAGTTTCCAGAGGTGAATAAATGACACCACACTGAATTAGACTCTATATTCTTTTTTGGGGTTAAATTGTTGAGTTTGTTGTGATAATGATATTCTTTCAATTTTGAATCTCTTTGAGCCCATCAACGCAATTAATTACCACTATTCCTTATTTAATGCTATATAATTTGACACCACAGCCATCTCTACTTTAGTTTCTAACAATACATCTTAGATCTTTGCCTTGTTCTTTTAGCAACTCCAATGTGAGTGAGTGCACGTTTGACCCAAAGTAGGCAAATTTTATGATACGTTACTTTTTCTCAAGATGGCATAGATATTTTGTTATTTATTGGATGCTTTTTATAAGGAGTTAAATTGTATCAAACCATTGGCTAAAATGTTAGAAGTGGTATTTTGAATTTGAATTGTTTTATTTACATGCACAAATGCATTTTCTTTTTGGGTTCTATATATCATAATTAAATCTATGAATCTCTGCTTTTTGGTAGGTAGAAGGTCCACCGTCCACGATACCTAGTGTAGGACCTTGGAGGAAGGTATGACTTTCATTCTCTCTAATATACTTCTACTAGTTGAAAGCATGTGTGGAACACTAATTTAATTGGACCCGTAGAATGTTTTAGTATATAATTCTAGTGTCTGGTCATTGGCTGCTTGGTTTTATCATCAGTGCTTCTTCCCCTTCACTTTTCCCTGTATATAAGGGGGCCAGGATGGTGCTCACTTGATCAGTGATTGAGTTCCAATTATTTTATGCTCACTGGGTGAAGTGCTAAAATCAGCAGAGCATCTAATTTTATCTAGCTGTTGTTTTCTTTATGAAAGTTAAGTGGGTGCATTTTGTCCTTTTTAAGTACGATTACAATGTAGAATCTGTATTGCAGTATTTTTTTTTTTTTTTGGAAGAAAAAGGTATTGTAGTATTATTATATTGATTCTTGTATTAATGTGGGATTTGCAGATGTTGACATCAACAGATACTAATTTCCTAGGATATACTTTCAAGAAATCTGACATTCTTAAACCACTTGAAAATTCTGGTATGTTGTTTCTGGAGTAAACTTTGCATGTTTCCTTCTGTTTTTTCTTTTCGGACATGGGTGAATTACAGCTTATTTAACAATTATGGTGATGATAGTTCTGACATGTGGGGATAAACTTGTTAATTTTGATCTGGCTTGCTGGTGCAGGCATGAGATCTAATGGATCTTCAAAAGCCCCATCTCTGGTTTCATTATTAGGTATGATTTGTATTCCCTTTACCTACTCCCGTATATTCAGAGCATGGAGTCACACTGTGGTTGTTGCAAGAGAACATTGATACATTTTTGATGACAAATCATGCAGTTATAGAACAAAAGAAAATTCAAGTCCCTTTTATCTATTTGTCATTGTGATTTACCGGATTTATGGAAGTGATTAAACCATATTACCATTTTCATGATTCAGTTAGTCAAATAAACCTTTTCAAAATTAGAAACAGTTCCCCAGCAGAGTTAGCTTGGTTTTTTCTTAACCAGTTGTAATTAATATCTTCCTAAATTGACTTAGTCAGCTACATCTTGCATGTTCTCAAATCTGCATGGTCAAACACACATGTTTAAATGCTTCATATATGGATAACATAATTAGAAACACAGTCCAGTTCCATCAGGAAATATCTTATTCATTTTCAATGTGCAAACATGCTCTCTTTTATCAGTTTCTTTTCTCGTCCTCTTTCCTTGTAATTGTGAGAAACATGAGAATTAATGATGTATAAGCTAGGGCTTGATGTAATACCAGCAGATTAGAAGAATCTGGTAAAGATCTGCTTATAATATTCTGATTTTCTTTTTGATGATGCAGGTCAGATAGACCTCAAAGGAACTGCCATATCAGAGGGTGAGCAGAAACAGGAAACTTGAGTTTCAAATGCTCTGTTTTTAGTTTATATTTTTTTTGGAGCATATATTCTTATTCTTATCGATTGTATAACCTACAAATGCGGTACTATAGAAAAATTTGAATTTGGCAAGATTTGTGAGATTAAAGACAGGAATAAGGATGTCA
Source organism: Anacardium occidentale (assembly GCA_026122585.1). NCBI lineage: Eukaryota > Viridiplantae > Streptophyta > Magnoliopsida > Sapindales > Anacardiaceae > Anacardium > Anacardium occidentale. The sequence goes on from JAJEJH010000024.1 coordinate 299,463, forward strand.
ACTTAAGAGTCCATACAAATGTGGCATATAAGAGAAACTGTAGAGCCTAAAATGTGTTCCATTTTTTGTTTTTTGTATGAATGTCATACATGAGAGCTACTGTAAAGCTGCCAATTTTTTATTAACTCTTCCTTTATGTCCTTGAACGCGCGTTGCATAATCAAAAATTTCCGCTTACACCCAATATTACCCGACTATAACTTTTACATTCGTCTGTTAAAGTGAATATTACATATGCTTGATCATTACAGCTTAGTTCGCTTGTTCGAGCATGGTTGTGGATTTTTTATAATCTGCTTAAAGCTGGCCTGCACCGTGGCTTCTGTCACGGGGTCTCTGTTGAATACGCGTGCAGAAGCTCAATTAACAGCACAGACACGCAACCTGCGGTTTCGAAAAATTCCCGTGATGGCGCCAAGTCTTCACACCAACTTAGCCAGCCCAAAACAATACTCCCAGGTACAAATAAATAAGCAACAAATGGCAAATGTGCAACAACACAGCAACAATCACATGCGGCAGCAACAATCAATAATGGCGGCAACAAGATGCGGCAAAATCCAAGCCAATATATAAAGCTCCAGAATAATCAATACAAGCAACTCAATAAATCTGAGCAAATAAATCTGAAGCAGCAGATAAATTGAAGTAAAGCACACACAGCAGATACGGGAAAAATCTTTCCCAACCTTTTTATTAATAAAAAAGGAATAAAAATACAATGCAATGTTGGATAGAAGTACAACCAGCTCGCAAGCTTTCACAAATGAATCCTACCCGTTTCTCAACTCTAGAGAAGGCAAAACAGCTTCTCCAATTTTTCCAGGACATACATTTGGCAATTCAGAACACAAAGTAGTGTTTATCTCCCAAACAAATGGAGAGCAGAATTTTAGCCCGCACAGATGGTCTCCGTCTCTCTCTTTTTTGCCCTCATGAATCCAGCACAAGCGGCTGCTTTTATATGAAGAATGTGGACACCTGTCTTCCTTCAGCTTGGCGCCTAAATAAGTGTAGGGTTAGAAAAAATTTGGCGGGAACAAGTCTTCAGGCCCAATTTTGCTGATTTTGCTTGTCCTGCACTGTAGAGGGAGAGAGAGAGTTGGTCTAGCTCATGTGTTGCCAAATTAATTGTCCAATTTCCAGTTGGCTTTCCATCAAGTAAACAGCCAACATAATTATGGTAAAGTAAGCACACTCTTGCTTCGCCGCGAATTCGCCGAAGCCGCACCATGCCAACAGGGGTCATGGCTAATTTCGCCTGCGCACGGGCTCGTGTCCCGCCTAATACCAGCTGTCAGCTTCTTACCATAGGCCAAAAGACCTATTCCCACCCATAATCCGTGTCAATTAAATTCAATGAATAAATATAATAATTAATAGTTACATTTTTAATTGTTAAAATGTGTTTTTATCATTTTAACATTAAAATTTTATAAAATAATAAAATAAATTTTATATAAATATAAAATTTTAAAATAAATAAAATTTTTTTAAAAAATTAAAAGTAAATACCATCACTGATGTCGATGACAATGATTATCGATAATAAAAGTAATCATTTTCGATCATCTAGTTCTAAGAGATATCAAATCTGGTCTCTTCATTTGATAGAGACAGTTATATAAATTATATTTGATCACTTCTTATTTTGATAGAGATGGTTAGATCTAAAGATAGAGGTAACCAGATTTGATCACCTTTTAAAAAAAAGCAGTTGAAAAGGATAAACCTTAATCTTATCAACCATTTCCAACCATGATTTTTCATAGAGATAACTAGAATTAATCGTTTTTACCAAAACAGAAGACGATCAAATCTGATCGTATTTGTCAAATAAAGATGTTAAATTTAACCTTCTTTAAAATTAAGTAATAATTTTTAGTTATCTGGTTTTATTAGAAGTAATGATTGTTTTTAATTTTTTTAAATTTTAAAATTTAAATATTATTTTAAAATTTTATTATAAATTTTTATTTTTTTAAAAAATATTTTAGTTATATTATCTAAAATATTCAGAAAATTAGATGAAATTTGAATTTTACAAATTAAAAAAATGGGAATCTGGGAACGGATTAAAGTCCTTCGGCCTCGTACTATATGTCAAGTTGTACTTTGTCTCCGTGGCTTTATTTCGTATAAATATTCTGCCTCGTCAAGATATTTTTTATTTTTTGGATTTATCTAAGCATTTAATCCTGATAAATATTAATATCTGTGGGTGAACGCCAATATAGCTTCGGAGAGAAGCGGCGGCGTCAATGCAGAAGAGACGGACGAATAATGACTCTGACCGAAAAAGTGCATGACCACGTAATCTTAACGCTCAAGTTAAAATACAAGAGATATTTTGGACCTCCAAAAAATATCTGGCAAATATCAAGTTCTAATCAGCTTCGGTGTTGACGTGGCAAAGAATGGTCCTACGACACGTGTAAAAGTGATCACAACTGCATCGTTCTTTGATGCCCAACCACCGCTTACAATTCATTCCATTTCTTCCTCCATCATCCACCCATACGCTCTCTCTCTTTCTCTCCATTCTTTGTTCTGTTAAATTTATCTTCTGAGAAGGTCTGGTATTGTACATGGATGGATAATTCCAGGAAAAGTAAAACCCACACCACTTCACAGACACCCGAACCTCCTCGTCACCAGTCTGCAGGTCACTTTGCTCAAGAGATAAAAAATTGGAACTTGCAGGTATCATCTCTCTTCTTTGGACTCTTCTTTTTTTTTTTTTTAACTTTCTTTCTGAGACCTATTTTTTATAGCATGCATTTTTGCCTTTGTTATCATCAATTAGTAAACCTACAATTTTCAATATTTTCTCCTCTTCCACAAAAATTTATATATGTATGTATGTATGTATGTATGTATGTATGTATGTATGTATTTGTGTGTGTGTGTGTGTGTGTGTTTATTTATGTATGTATGGATGGGTGGGTGGATTGAGGTTCAACTGAAAGGTTCGTAATTCTTCTTTTGCGCTGCTTGGTTTGATTTCATCAAAGTTGTGAAGCTAAATTGGGTTATTAGCAGCCATTGTTGTTGGACAAGAGTTTCTTTGTCCAAGGGAGCCGGTCATGCCATATTGTTTGCTTTTTCCTTTTTATTTTTTTGCGTGGACGAAAATCTGTTTTGATTGCTTGTACAAGTAATGGAAAATTTGGGAAACTGGGAATGAATATCATGCTAATCCTTTGCTGTATTAATTTTAGACTTTGTGTCTGCCAATTTTTTTAAGATGTCTCTGTCATTACCACAGTAGACTGAGCTTGTTTGGGGTTTCTGATTATATTTTTTATTGCATCTCAGGATTCGCCTCTGGCAGAATCTATGTCTACAGAATGGACAGATGAGAAGCATAGGTTGTACCTTAAATCTATGGAAGCATCTTTTGTTAACCAATTATATAATTCCACAGATTATCTTGGTTGGTGCTCCTATAAAAATAACGCATCAGATATTGCGGCATCTGGGCAAATACAACGTACTTCTTCCGGCCAGGTGTGAAAATAATGAAATCTCTCTATAGGTTTAAAGACTGCTTCTCCAGTGTCTATGTACAATAATTCATAAATGATTTTGTTTTGTTTTGTTATCTGTATCTCTTCTTTCTGTTTTTATTCCAGTTTAAGGTTCTTCGAGGTGGCTGCTGGCAGAGGATCAATTTTAAAAGACCTGATTTGAAACCAAATAAAGCACATGTTTCTGGTAATCTTTTGGTAAGTCCATGGATCCGGCACTATAGATCTGCAGGCAAGCGCCAAACTGCTGTACCTACAACTCCTGTGGGTGTTCCAGGAACCGAATGTCGAGCAACCAATTCTAGTGGGAACAAGGCTGTGCCCTGTTTGGAAGCTACTAGTTCAGTGCACTTTGATCCATATTGCTCTCATATGTACCATCATGATATGATTGGCAGCTGCACAGGTTATTGAATCCGTTTTCAAATCTTTAGGCAGTCATCTTACTACTTTTGCATCAATTGATTTATACTTCATATTATCATGAATGCTTTTTAGTAATATCAATTGGTTAAAAAGTATCACCTTTTGTTGTAAATGAGTAGAGTTTCAAAATACGAAACTATCAGTGAACTGATTTGTTGATTCATCTAAATATTGACTTGCTTTATGTGCATAGTTTAACTAGGATTGGCCACATCCTTTCTTCTTTTTCACTTTCTTGTCCAGAGTAAGTTACAGTTGTTAGGATTGCTGAGATTTGGATCATGGCATATCCCTATCTGTAACTGGGGACTGCCGAGGTGCTTAATATCTTATCTATGTTTTTGGTGTCTATAAATATAGCTAGCAAAATTGTGTAAAACATATGTCTAACATACACATCATAGATCAGATACAAACATAATTATGGATGTTGGGACTAAAGCTTGATTATAGAGTAATGGGCCCATAGCACAAGGATGACTTTCATCTGAAAATTGAATATCCCAATGTGATTCATTTTGACCCTTTGGAGGTCGTGATCTTTGCCACAACTTATGCTCTGGGATCTTTTGCAGAGGCATCAGATCAGAACTTTAGTGATGAAGAAACTGAAAGCGACAAAGCAAGCCGAATGTGCAGCTCAAAGAAGATGAAAACACACACAATTATTGCATCAAGTCATGATCAGGTAATATTCCCAATATGATATATAAGCGTTATTATTATTAGTCAAGATTACAATATAGTCTGCTTGCTAATTGTAGCTCTATACCTCTCCTATGCTCTTTCAGGTCGTTCCACTCCCAGACGGCAAAGAAAATGGTCAAGAGAAGTGTGCTTTTGCAGCCAGATAATAAACTTGCACCAGTGGCTCTCAGATCAAGAACTCAATGGCTTGTTTTTTTTTCTAACCTAATGGTTAATGCAGGCAATTCTGTGTACCTTAATCATGATGACTAACCAGAGTTCTTTGAGTTTGTGGTTATTGTGGTTGTGGCATTTTACGTCTAAGACAAAGAAGGGGACAACTGACCTGCCTTCTTACTCTACTATGCTATCTTCATTTATGTATCTAGGCGTACTGTTTGTCTATATATATATTGTCTTCACTGGGTTGTTAACAATGTACACAGCGTGTTAGATATCTCACGAGTTGGGAAATTGGGTGCTCAAATTTTACTGCATTAGAGTTTTTTCAATATTTATTTCTATTGTATGCTTTAACAGCACTGTCTATTGATTTAGCAACACGGGAAGAGGTTCTGATGAATTCCTTCAGACTACCAAATCTGACCATTTAAATTCCATTATTCAAGAGTCTGGTGCATTCTTTCTGGCGAAAACTGCCATTACCAACTGAATAAAATTCAACTTGAAATTAGCATTTTCACTGAAACCATAAGGTTGGAGAAATTATTGAATAGAAGCCACCATAGGAGGGACGGGGCACTAGACTTTTGGTGTTCTTCCCAAGTTTATATAGTTTACAAGTAATTGCATTGATCCCATAAGGGTAATTTTATCTATTAATCAAGGCCAAACAACTTAAATATTTGAAAATGATTAGTTAGTCAAGTTTTCAGCAGGATGGTGATTTTTTTTTAAATTTTTTAAATTTTTATTATTATATTAATATTATTTTATATTAAATTTTATTTTAATATTATATTATTTATTTTAATGAGTATTTTAATTATTTTATAAAAAATATTGATAAATTTAAAAAATAATTGATTTGATTTTTTAAAAATTTTTAGTAAGATTTTATAAAACGGTGGGTGAAAATAAGTTTTAGGGACCTTTAATCAAATCCCTAGTTAAACTTTTTGTATGAATGGAATTGACTAAGGGGCGGGAAAGTTGTATTCTCAAACTTGAAGGGAGTAATTGACAATTTCGGGCAAGCTGGTTGGAATTTGGGATTTAACCTAAAAATATTGAGTTCCTTTTCCCAGATATTTTAATTTTCGCCAAAGGACTATTTCCCACGCATAGTTTGAGACGGGGACAAAGTCCCACCCGTAAGTTTTCAAAAACCCGGTCTCCCATCCATTGAAAGAATTTAATATTAAATAAAATACTAAACAGTAACATTTCAGAGGCAATTTCGTCTTTTTATGATTAAAATTATATAAAATAAATTTTATATAAATTTTAAAAATTTTAAAAAAATAAACTGGCCACAACCGCTGATGCCGGCGGCGGTGGCTGTTGATAGCCCACCAGGTGGCCATCTTCGGCCACCTGGTTCCAAGGGCCTCCCTGTTGGGTGGAGACGGCCAGATCGACTGCCACCTGTTTTGGAGGAGACGACCAGATCTGGCCACCGAAAATGGTCGAAGAGGATTGATATTGGTCCCAGCGACCGTTTTCGACCACGTTTGTCAGGGGAGGAGGCCAGATCTGGCCTCCTCCAAAACTGGAGGCGGCCAAATCTGGCCGCCTCCACCTAACAGGGAGGCCCGATCTGGCCTCCCTTGGAACCAGGTGGTCAGAGACGGCCACCTAGTGCTGTTATCAACGGCCACCGCCGCCGGCATCGGAGGCTGTGGCCAGTTTATTTTTTAAAAATTTTTTAAATTTTTAATAAATTTTTAAATTTTTTTAAATTTTTAATAATTTTTTAAAACTTTTAATATATTTTTAATTTTTTATATTTAAAATTTATTTTATAATTTTATTTAAAATTTTTATTTATTAAAGGGTATTTTAGTCATTTCATTTGAAATATTATAAAATAAATTTGAATTTTGGTCCAAGGGTGGGAGACCAGGTTTTTGAAAACTTGCGGGTGGGACTTTGTGCCCGCCTCAAACTATGGGTGGGAAATAGTGCTTTGGCCTTTAATTTTTCTTCCCGTTTTCTTGATTAAAGACGGCACCGCACCCCCTCTGTTTTCGGTTCGCTGTTTTGTAATAGTTAAAATGCTATTTTAAGGTATGCTCGTATTTTCCGCTTTCTATTAACTCTAGGTTTTCCATTTTTTAATTTTGTTCTGATCTTTGAATTCGAAGTTGTTTTCCTTTTTGAGATTCATTACAACCCGCCCCAATTTCTTTTGCTGCAGCTTGGTATTCTCTTAGCCTCTTTGATTAAACTAGGGTTCGAAAGTCTGCAAATTTACAATGCTGCCATTTATTTCAGCCTCGAAAGCTTTCGGTGCCTTAGTTTCTCGCAAAATCCGCCTAAGACGTTTGATAACCCCTGCCAAAAACGACGAACAATTGCGGAAAATTGATCAAATTCGACAATTTAGTTGCATAGCAGGGATCCAGACCCCGACCGTCAATAAATTGATTCGGACTACTCAGAAAAATATTTATTTCTCGTTAGCTAATTTTTATTACATTAATATTCTTCAAAGGAGGCAGTTTCTTGGATGTGGGGATGGGGAAGAGGGTGATGTCTTGTCCAAAGTATACGAAGAGCGCCGTGTCTTAGGGTAATTTTTTTTCAGAAGATATTGGTTATGTTTGGGATTGTGCTTATTAATTTGATTCATATCCATTTGATTTTTATGGTTTTAGTTACATTTTTCATGAACGTGTTTGATTTCGTGGAGACTGGCTGCTACTTCTTTGGCTGATTTCATAATTATACATATTAAAAAGGAGTGGATTTTGCATTTTGTATTGCATCTAATGCAATTCGGTTGTGTCCCTTATGGATACTTGATGAGACTGTGATTAGTTGATGCAACTTTTTGGCTGCCAGCTATACCCCAGAGCAGTTATTTGATGTGGTTGCTGCCGTCGACTTGTATCATGGATTTGTTCCCTGGTGCCAGCGGTCAGAGATACTGAAACACTACCCAGATGGATCTTTTGATGCTGAACTTGAAATTGGTTTTAAATTTCTTGTTGAAAGTTATGTTTCCCATGTTGAATTAAACAGACCAAAGTATATAAGGGTAATGATCTTTTGCTGAAATTCAAAGTTATATCCCAAAGTACGTTTATTTCCTCCAGTTTGTGTACGTAAGTTTAAGTATGGTTTTAATTACTATGAACTATTTTTCATGCGCATTTAAACAACTTATGTACAAGATCAATGGCATGGCTACCGGTGAGGAATATGTTTCTAAGTGGCTAGCTTAAGATGTCTAGTAATTGTGTCAAATAATAGAAGAGAGAAATATGCACCCTTCCTTCCTCTTTTAAAATTTCAGAATAAATGGTTTTGTTTTTCTTTTTTTTTTTAATGTATGAGTTTTTTGTGTTTGTTGGATACTGCACAATGAGTAAAATTAGAGAAGTCGGAGAAACTTGATCATAAATTGGGCATGGAGATAAATAATTTGATCGTGCAATTCAAATGATATGTCATGTCATTATATCTTAAGTTGTCCTTGCGGAGAATTAGTCATCTCTATGTCACTTTTCGTATTTGTGATTTGGTGGCAAGTCGGTTACATTACCCTGAAGTTGGACTTTTTGTTGCTGTTTTCTACTTTAGGCTCATGTGTTTGTATTGATTTTTTTTTTTTTTTTTTTTTTTTTTTACTGATTTACTTTAGACAACTGTCTCAGAGAGTGCCCTCTTTGACCATCTGATAAATATTTGGGAATTCAATCATGGACCACTTCCAGGAACTTGTAGCCTTTACTTTTTTGTGGATTTCAAGTTCAAATCACCACTCTATCGAAAGGTAAAATTTCTTTTTCCTTATTTGTACTCATGATCTCTATAGCTTTGTCAAGGCCATTAGTAATGCTTTATTGGATTTAATTTTTAGTTATATTTCTTGTTTGCATGTACTTTTATGTATGTAACATTTAATGTGCTTGAAACTTTTAATTTCATGAGGGAAAATATTACCAAATCGATAGTGCTTGTGAGAAACCAATGATGGTTGTGGGCAATGTTTTTGTAGACTACGTGTGATACATGTTTTGAATTGCCTTTTTCTAGACAAATAGGGCTTGTTTCCACATGAGGACATTCTAACAATTTGTCAATGTCTATTGCCTGTGCCCCTATATTCCTAAGGCAATAAGAAAAATTTTCACAGGTTTGATCACAGATGCAAGTTATTATTGGGTTGAGGCTGCAAATGAGCTACTCGTGGTTCAACCTGTATCAACAAGCCTGGTTTGGCTAGTTATTGTCAAGCCAAGCTTGAGCTCACCATTTCTCAGCTTTCATTACTGACATTTATTTTATATACTTAGATTGTAAATCTGATATACTATAAAAATACTGTTATCATTGGAGGTTTGAGAGGCTTCAAAAGTAATTTGTACTTACTTGAATTGGCTTACCTTGGGCATCATCAATCCAGTTGCCTGTTGGGTCATTTTAGAACCTATTTTCCTCTTTCAATTGTGGCTTTATGATGATGTTATTGTTATTGTTTATGGGATTTTCAGTGTCAAAATTGTAGGGTTTAGTCAGTACTTTGATTCAGATCTTGGTGGACTTATGAGAAAGGTTGGATCTTTGGTAGTATAAGATACTTGGATAATTTTAACTTGTGGTAGTGTGAACAGTATAGTATTTTGCCTTAAGAATGAATTTTCACTCTCATTGATGAAGAGCAACTTGAAGCATCCTTTGTTGATTTTTCTGTTTTACAGGCCGCATTCATGTTCTTCAAGGAAGTAGTCTCTCAATTAGTAGGCTCCTTCAGTGAACGCTGTCGTTTGGTCTATGGACCAGGAGTCCCAGTCCTTGAAAACTCTTATGAACAAAGGGCATGAAGTTTGATTATCATTTTAACCAGGACTGTCGCTGAATGAACTCATAAGAAGTACATTTTGAATGATGGGGAGATCAAATGGAAACGATCTTCTCTTGCCACTGGGTGGTTTTTGTTTTGTATATCACTCAGGCACTGATCTTCTCATAATCATAAAAAAGTTTGAAGATCAACACTGGGCATTTAATTTCCTTGTTCACACCCTTATATCTTTCACACATATTACTTGATTAGTGCTGCTGTAGTCTTTCTGTAATTTGAATATTTTTTTTTCTTTACAATGAGATCGTCTTTGGTTGGATGAAGGGTTGCAATAATACATTACTATTATTAGATAGTTCTCTGTCATAGTGAATTTGGGTAAATACCCTGACTTTATGATTCAAGCTTGCATTGTTTTACCTTGGTTACATGATATGGAGGAAAACCCAGTTTCCAAGAAAATTTGTTAGTATATTATTTAGTAATTTATTGATGAATTTTTCTAATTATCTGTTTGACTCTGCTTTCCCACACTGCTTGGCCCCTTAAAGTGAGTTGAGATGAACCGCAATTGTTAGTTAAAGTGATGTTAAAATTGTAAAACTTGTCTATAAATCAGAACATATCGGTGGCTGTTATCGATGGCTCTAGCCATTTCTCCGACCATCCTTGTCCTGGATAGAGATGTTTGCTTGACAAAGAAACTATGGATCGTTTTAGTCGCTCTCTTTAGGGTTTTAGCATTGTATTCGAAAGCAAAAGTAACATTCTTTTATGATTACACACAGAATCATGCATTTCAATAATTGAAGAATAGGAAAAGAAAAAGAAGCCGCTTGCAAGATTTTTTATGTGAATCTTACGTGAACGCCATAATGAGTGAAAGTTTTGTGGGACACAGGATGGCATGAAAATGCATTGTTATAGGAAGCAGCTATCAAGAATCAAGTGCATGAGGCCAAGGATAGATAACATGAAAAAGACGAGTAGGAAAAAATAACGGTGGCCTATTGAAAGAGCTTATTTTGATATATATATATATAAGATCATCAAAAGAAGTTGAGCTTCAGCATGACCTTCATGCATGTGAATTATAATAGTTGGTTAATTATATTAGCATCAGCTTTGTGACCCACATAAAAAAAGGCAAAATGAGGAAGAACATCACCAACCAGGAAAAGCTTGTAAATTCGTAACATATTTGGCCATTATGATCTCACAGCAGGCAATGATGTCGTTGGTGGAGGTTTCGGAGCTGTCATGATCTTGGGCTTGGCCCTGAGATGATTAATTGTAAGAATATTCCCATTTACCTCGACTTTGATCAATAATTCATGTGCTTTCGAAGATACTCCAGCTGTGTGGTGTGGCACGCTGAGTATCACCTCACTTCTTCAATGGTGATTATTACACAGATACATTACAGCCATTCCTCCATCAACCACACAAATCCTTTACCACGTAAATGACGAACAGCTAGCCATAGATTCTCTCTTTCTCGAGTCAATCGCTCCAGTCATTATCTTCCACATGTTACAAAACTTAAGTATTATTCTATTTCTTCTTCAATTCCATCCCCTTTTAAATTTGTCATTTCTGTAGATATGAAAGAGAAAATAATTATGGACTACTTGACGTGCCTGCAAATGGGTCGTTTCAATGGGAAGTCAATAAATGTGGGCGCTTCAACTGTTAATGTTTGATATTAATGAAGTATGATTTGGAATATTGGATGCCGCAATTTTCTTAACAAATATCCATTGCAAATCTATCTAAGATGCTTGTGGTGTGGAGTTCTTCGAGTTTGATTATCCATTTCATGTTGAAGAAGATAAGGTGGCCAACTTCTGCAGTCTTAGAGAGAAGTGATAAAGCATGTTGGAACATAAAGGATAATAATCTAATCAAAGTCAGAAAAGACGCTATGAATATTTATCTTCTTTTCCTACTTTAATTTGTGGAACCTTTTTCACTCAATTTACAACGTAAATCAAGTAGAAACGATAGTGGTAGGGTAGCAAAGCAATTTTGAAAGGGGCTAAATATGTAAAGACATGTTAAGCTTAAATATTATTAATACTTATAATTAGTTTTCTTTTCAACAAAAAAAGCTTGATTCTGACCATGTTTTCTCTCCATGTACGTGGACTGTCGTTAATCAAGGTTGTGAAAACTGTCATTGATTGTGCTTGTGCTTGTGCTTGCCTGGTTGTCATGCACAAATTAATATCTCAAGCGCTTTTCGGTGGCTTTTGAGCAGCAAATAATTAAACAAACTTGAATATACTAATTAATTTTTTTGGCTTGTTTAAACATAGTAATTAAGTATAAAATCCGGGAATTTGATCTTATCTCTCATCTGGGTTGTAAATGAAATCCAAGATGCCTAAAGTTGTCAAGAGGAGAAACTCCATATCTTTTCTTTTAGTTGAAATCGGCCGTCGCAGCAGCAAAGACAAAGGAGCAACCAGTGAATGTGAACTTCATTTTTTTTTTTTTTTTTTTTTTCTTTTTCGCTCTTCCGGTTCTGGTGTCTCCATTAAAGCAACCTCATCAATTTCACACTCACCCAATATTTCTTTATGTACTTACTTCTAATTCGACTTTTATAGATTAGCGACGTCACGAAGACAACCTAATGGATAATTACGTAAGTTTGCTGCAAAATAAACTAATATTATTTAAGATTCGATGACAACCCCATCATGCATGTTCACATTGTAATATCAGGGACTGTCCTTTCTGATTTGCTTTAGAATTTAACCATAATATGATACGCTTACGCCGCAACTCGGATAAAAGTTGTAACTGCAGTTTCATTACTCGTATAGAAATCAAGTACAAAAGAATCCATGCACCTGTAAAATTATTCAGCCCTTACCAAGAGTTTTCGTGTGCCGCTAGCTTCAAGTTACCCTTCTTCAATTCCGGCATGTTTGAAAAAGCACAATTCACATGCAAGAATGGAGGATGGGAGAGTATATTTGTCACAATAATTGAAGATTTGAACCCTGTTTTTCATGATCACATGGTAATAGTGTTTTTGCAACATTATGATTCATTTGGGAAATTGAGTCACGCGGGTACTAATAAAGTCGAAAGTCTACTGATTCCTCCTCCGACAATGTTGAAAATTGGCATGCCTGCTAAATCATTCAAACCAGAAGAAAGTTTTTTTCCTGAGCTTTTACATTGAAAGGCCGCATAATATATATGAATAAAATGTATTTTTAGCTTAATGTAATGTTCCCCCTGTGTATAAAACTTACAAGAACAAACACTATGGACAACAAATTTTCACTTTGTAAGATTTTTTTCCTGAGCTTTTACATTGAAAGGTCGTATAATATATATGAATAAGATGTATTTTTAGCTTAATGCAATGTTCCTCCTATGTATAAAACTTACAAGAACGAACACTATGGACAATAAATTTTCACTTTGTAAGAATAATGATGATGTAAAAAGTAAATTTTCCTGATATCAGTTAAAAAATGTGTTCATCCAATTTACGGATTCCACCTAAGCTTTTCTGAATATAGAATGTAATAATGTGCTTCATCGGATTCTTTTATATATGGTTGCATTTTATTTCCGTATGCAGTGAATTATATTTGATATAATCATGGTCAAAGAATATCTTAAAACAGTGGCATTGAAGTAACAGGAGATTCCTCTAGTATAATCTGTGTTTCAAACAACATGTGCTTCTAACTGAACCACCATTTTCGCCCCCGCTTTGGAACATTGCTTTTGACTTGTCACATAATACAGTTGAGAGCTTGGGGCCACCTGGTACTGAATGAAGCAAATTGTTGCATGGTAGATCCTGGGCACCCTTTTAAAAGCAGCGACACCTGGCCTGGCCCTCTTAATTCTACCCATATGCAATTGATCATTCAAGTATCTTGGGAAGATCTTCCTGTCTCAGGGAGATGAAGATATCGAATAAATATCGAGCAGATGCCATGTGAACACCGAGAATTCTTCAGAGAGTGGACATGTCTCAGGTGGCCCGTTTATTGCAGTACATGTTACAGTTAACCCTTCCTTCTCATGCATGATTGTCGACGTTGAAATCGATGTCATATCATATCCTTAAAATGGAAAAGAAAATCATATTGACAGGTTAGCCAAAAACTAACAATTTTTTTAGCTTGTGAAAGTCTACGACTGAAGACTGATATATAATGTACGAGAGTTCCTCCTGTACACTGAATGATACTGCTCGGACTTGCCCCCATAAGAAATTAATCAATGAGATGCATGCCTTGCGGTAATCAGGTTTCAGGTTGCTGAAGTAACTTAATGCTACCTTCTGCAACATAGAACATACGTTGATAAATATATATAGTTATTTACAGGTCGGAGCAGACTCTTGATCCTCCAGCTAGATGGATCATGACCATGAATGTGATTTTACCTTTGCATCAGTCCTTTCCCAACCACATTTTGATTCATATTAAATGTAATGCAAGTACAATAGAAAATGAAAGAAAGAGTAACGGCATTAACAGCTTCATATACCAGGAGGGATCAGCTAAAATATACAGCTTTTCGCTTTAACCTAATACAGTATACTATGTAGTACAGTGGAGCACGTTTTATTCTTCTTTATGGAATTTAATCAAGGCATAGACCTTGGGGAATCAAGAGTTATCGCCAGCCAATTCGGAAGCTGAAATGGGAAAGTGGTGATGATTGTAGCACGAGCCGCTTCCTGTGTTTGTGGGGTTGACGATCTTCAATAACTCCAGTTTATTCACATGGGTTAGATTGTCGTCCCTCATTTCATAGGTTTATGAAGCTTCCGGGCCACCTCTGTTCTGACATGATGGCAGGCCGGTAGTGTTGTTATATGTTGCCAAATTACTGCTACCTCTTTCCACCACATATATACACACTGAAAGTATTGAACTCTGTTTGTTTCCTAAATTGAACTAATTTTAGAAATTAAACCATACAAATTCAATAAATCCTTCTTCTTTTTGGGGAGAGTTTTATTTAAGAATCTTATAACAAGAATATTCTAATTGGACGAATTCAAATGAACCATGACATATTCAAATTTGACAATTAAATTGTAACTGTAGTTTGATTTGAATTCCAATCAAATTAGTTTTGGAAATAGCTGAGTTTATGTTTTTATCTATAATAAGTGTACATATATATTGTATGTATTTCAATTAAAGATGAATGATTGAAGAATATAATAAGGACAGATATGAAAGTAAAACTAGGATGAATAGAAATGTCTTCCTCATCTAACAAAGAAATTATTTTAAATGATGTTATAAGATAGTAAAAATTTGAGAATTAACATATTCAATTTTTCTCTCACCAAACAACACACTCCATTATTATCTATTTTTACTGCTGAAACTACGCTTCTTCTTTTTTTTCACTTATTTCTATATATTCATTCTACTTTCACATCTTTCCATCTTCTTCATCATTTTTTTTTTTTTTTTTCTGATTTAAGGATACATTATCAAATTCTATTGTGTACATGAATGGTTATTGCAGTGCTTATTGTCGATCAAGTCATGTAAGTTGGTCAAAACCCTTGGATGAATGGCCTGAAAAGTACTCAATGTTTAGTTGTTATGTTTTTTTACCAGATCCATTGATTTCGAAAAAAAAAAACTAAACTAGGGTTTTATAAGCTTTTTTTTTTTTTTTGGTCAATACTAAGGATTTCGTCCAAAAACCTATGGTTTTAGGGGAAAAAAAAAATAGATAGTGTTAATGTACAAAGAAAATAGTTTGTCAAAACAAAGGTGTCAGCCAACTTTTGTTTAAATGTGATTGAATTGAGGGATTGGCCAAACTTTTGTTATATACATACGCAAATTTTGACTAAATTTGGCCAAAATTAAAACTCATTATCTGAGTTTAAGGTTTATTTTTCATAATTATTTCTCTTTTTCTGTTGGTAAGAAATGTCTAACTAATACTATATATGTACATCAATACACATGATAGTTGACATCTCACATTCATAAGATGGTGTTTACAAAAAATTACTCAATATTCATCATAAACTAGAGTAATAGTATATGCAAAATTATTGAATGTGCATAATAAGCTTGAGACTGCATATGTGAAGCTATTAAAGGTACATACACTACATACCGGCGTTTATAAAACGCCGGTAAAACGCGGGAAATAAATTGGTGGGTGTGGAAGTTTTTACTGGTGTTTATAAAACGCCGGTAAAATGCTGATTGAAATGCCGATACAGGTCTTCCACTTTTAACGGCGTTTTTGTTAAGGTTTTACCGGCGTTTTCATGAAACGCCGATAAAACCTTTACCGACGGGACCTATACCAGCGTTTGTACAAATGCCGCTAAAAGCCCAGAAAAACGCCGGTAAAAGCCAAACCTGCTGTAGTGATAATAAGTTGAAGTTATGTGCCTTATAAATGTTGTAATTTATTTGTCACAGTACTTAAGATGATAACAATTTCGATTTGATTTTTATTTTTCACTTGATTAAGTTCTTGGTATTTAATTATGATGTGTGTAATAATAAATTATCAACATACTTGACTAATTTATTTAACAATAATTCATAAAACAAACGTTAATAATACTATACTTCTTACTGTATGAATGAGTTTTTATCAATATCCATCTAAGGCCATCGTGATTCTTCAAAAGATTAGTCTTAAGATCGTTAATGTTAAAACCATATTTTTTAGTAATTCGTTTGAATAAAACCAAATTAGATGGCTAGAATGTAATGATTCTTTTGAATTTATTTAGTTAGGTTATAATGATTCCTCTGAAATTGGTATTTTCAATTAAAGTCAATTGTTAATATTGAAGCAAAATGGTAATGATTCATCTTGATAAAGTCAAACGAAATGATTGGATTGTAATGATTCATCTAGAAAATACACTTTGTTATGAGATTTTTGAGTTTATTTTAGATGTTTCTACACAACACAAGAAAGGAAATTAGTCAAGAGAAATAAATTATAGATTCAATAATTAATTTTAAAATTTGATCAAATATGGAAAATAAAACATCTTATTCAATCAAAATTTGTGCAAATATATTAAATAAAAGTTATACAAATATAAAATTGAAAAACAATTGTTGGACCAATTTGACTGATAATTCATATCATCTCTCTCTCTCTCTTTCTATATATATATATATATATATTTTGTAATATTGAGATTTAAACTAGGGCTAGATTCAAACGAACCAAATATGAATATGTATATGTTTGTATTTTGATTCATTCGGTTTGTATTTAGATTCATATTTACCAAATTTTTTATAGTGAAGTTCGGGTTCGTGCTTGATTCATAAAGTTTGGTTCATATTTGATTCGTATTCGTATTTGTATTCAGTTCATATAATTTGTATTTATATTTTTTTAAAAATTATAATTAATAAAATATAATTAAAAATTTTTTAATTTAAGTTTGGATTCTGATTTGTATTCGGTTTATACAGTTTGTGTTTGAGTTCGTATTTATTAATTTTCAAAACCAGTATTCATATTTGTATTTGTAATCAGGTTTGGATCTTTTATTTCGAATTCATTTAAATTGAACTTAAAAATGAATTTAAATATATTCAGTTTGAATCTTACTCTAATTCAAACTTAACGCTTTATAAGCAAAGATAAATATGCATTATCACTGAATTAATCCAAATTTAATTAATTTTAATAATTAATCATTAAATAAACAAAATTACTTTGAATATCATTTTCTATAAAACCAGCCCCATCCCATCGAATCCAAAGACATTTAAGGTAAAATCCGTATCTCCACGTAATGCCCTTTAATCTAATATTTCGCTGTGATTAGGTTATTATTTTTTCTCGAACAGACAAAACTATTTTATAAATGCAATTATAACCAATCACACATGTTAAATAGATTTAAAAAACATGTGGACCCAGTTGGGGACCTGCCGTATCCGAAGGCTCTGGAAATGGGCCACTAGGACTACGACAAGTGTCAGATCCAGCTAGCAAGATGTCGACGGGGCCCTCCGCAGGAAAGAATAAGGTGAGAGTTATAAAGTAACGGTGAAGGCACCAAAAAGATTGGACCCCATGATCGAGAGAGTTCCACGTCTACGCCGACAAATATAGGTGTCACACCAGCACAGTAAGGACCAGACAAGTCATCCTATCTCGGAGCTCCTAAGAATCTTATCGCGGATGAGCTGGATTCCATCTCTAACTTTCCCTCTATTTTAATTATAACATTCCTTTTTATAGTTTTTTTTTTTATATAAATATAAATTATTATTATTATTATTATTTATCTTGACATCTGGTATTTTCTGGGCTTCCAATTTCGAGACAACATGAAAAGTTTTAGTTGATAAATCTTATATTAGATTTGTATCGAATATATTTATATTTATATTTTAATTTAATTTAAATAAATTTAAAATAAATTATTTAAATTTAAATTATAATATTAAAACTTTTAAAAAAATTTAAATCCAAACCATATGAATTTAAATTAAACTTTAAAAATGATTAATTATAATTTTAGATATATTTTTTAATTATAATTTTTAATAAATTGTAAATATATTTAAATTCTTAATAAATTATAATAAATATGTTTAAAAATTTAATAAAATACAATAAATATCCATTATAAATAAATATACTATATTAACAAATAAAATATGAATCAAACTTATGAATTCAAATTTTATTATATAAAAATTTAATAAATATGAACTAAATTTATTAAAAAATAAATCAAACATAAATACATATTTATATTTATTTACATTTGATTTAATTCAAATATTCTCTTTCCTACTAACGAATTTTCTCATCCTTCTGACAAAATACGTAAGCGGTCAGGTGTAATGACCCTTCAGAATCCAATTTTTGTTTTCTTTTCCCAGAACTCTGTTCTCTTCTTTTTTCTTTTCTGGCAAGCTATTAGCTTATAACAAAGTCCGCCATTGTTGTTAAGAAACCGCTGGTCGTTTCTAATATTAGCATGTGAATGATAAGCGGAGGACGGTGGCTTAGGCCACATCGTGTTTACCTGTCTAAACTATCCATAAATTTCAAACTGAATTGACTTGTATACTGGCCGGAATGAACATAGCTTTGCCACTGGCATTTTGCCCATTCACATCATTATCTTTGGTGAAAGCAAGAAAGCAGAACGGGGTTTCTTGGAATATTCGAAGTTATTTATCAGTTTAATCTTATCTGGAGGTAGTAAATTTCTAGATGAGTTTAATTTCCAAGTGGGGTCAGATTCTGTTTTTCATGAAAATGGGTTACTACGAACCCCTATAAAGATTTTTTTGAGTAAAAGCATATCTTTTCCTCTGGTTAATATCATGCAGAATCAGCCAATAGGCCTGGACAAATGCCAATATGCGCTTCATTTTCATAACACGAAGGCCAGAAGAAATTTAATTCAATCGCATTTATTGGTTCAATTCAATCCTCAAAATCCTACAAGTTGGGCGGCGAAGAATCCATGAATGCTAAGCTTTTGTTTTTGTTTTTTTTCGTATCTGGATGTCTTAGTATTAATTTAGATTGAGATTTACCCGAGGGATGAGAAAATAAAAAGAACAATTAAAAGTTGAGCATGTTATCTAACTTTATAGTGGGGAAATCTTAGCAGATACCGGGAAAGATCGTTGACATTTTGGATAAGTTTGAATGAAAAATGAAACCATGGAAGAAAAAAATTGTTCGCGTATGAATCTTACTGTATATTCATACTGCGCCAAAGTTCTGAAGTGACGTATAAATTTGTCCCTTACCGTTATGCTTACCGTGATTTAGCTCTATATAAAGCATCTGTTTCTCCCTCCAGTGACTGGAGACACCACAGGGGAAATCTTACATTTAACCTCAAGCTAGCTCCCTCAATTACCTGTGACAAAGAGAGAGCTGGAAGACGGAGAGATGGTTGGAATTTTGGTTTGTGCTTTTATAATTCTGTTTTCTCTAACATCATATTTATCCCTGAGGAGGGCCAAGAGGAAACCACAAAAAAGAGCTAAGCTTCCTCCAGGTTCAATGGGATGGCCCTTCATAGGAGAAACTCTTCAACTCTACTCTCAAGACCCCAATGTCTTCTTTGCTTCCAAACAAAGAAGGTTTCATTATCTCTTCATTTGCTAGCTGATGTTTATGTTATATACTTATGTTTTCTTCTGTGCATGTGTGTACTGAAATATGGTGGACATGGTTTAGGTACGGAGAAATTTTCAAGACTCATATTCTTGGCTGCCCATGTGTTATGTTGGCTAGCCCTGACGCTGCTCGCTTTGTGTTGGTAACACAAGCTCATTTGTTCAAACCCACGTATCCAAAGAGCAAAGAACGTTTGATTGGTCCATCCGCACTCTTTTTTCACCAGGGAGACTACCATCTTCGTCTAAAGAAGTTGATTCAAGGCTCCTTGAACCTTAATGCAATTCGTAACTTGGTTTCACATATTGAAAAGGCAGCTACTTCCGCCCTAGACTCGTGGGACGATGGGCGTGTCATTAACACCTTTCAGGAAATGAAAAAGGTTTAGTTTGGTTCAATGTCCTTCATATCAATGATTGAACAATTTTTTATGCTTGTTTTCTACTTTAGAAGACCCAGTTTTATGCTGCCTTTTGTTGCTTGCTGATAGCTCAATATTATTCATGTGCGTAACTAACATAGTTCTCATAAATTTTTGTCCTTTGCAGTTTTCTTTTGAAGTAGGTATACTATCGACATTCGGCCATTTGAAGGACCATTACAGAGAAGAGCTGAAGAAAAACTACAGAATAATTGAAAAAGGCTACAATTCATTTCCTACAAACTTCCCTGGAACCCCTTACAAAAAGGCCTTACTGGTAAACAAATTATAAGTCAACTCATAACAGTAGTCTTGTTTCTCCTTCTTCTTGGCTGTAGAACAGCATCTCATAAATTGACCTTTTCACTATAGGCAAGAAAGAGGCTGAGTCAAATACTGAGTGATATTATTCGTGAAAGGAAGGAGAATGGATTAATTGGAAAGGATCTTTTGGGCTGTCTGTTGAACTCAAAAGATGAAAAGGAAGGAGCACTCACTTATGACAAAATCGCAGATAACATAATAGGAGTGCTTTTTGCTGCTCAAGACACTACAGCCAGTGCAATAACATGGATTGTCAAGTACCTCCATGATAACCCAAAACTTCTAGAGGCTGTAAAGGTATATTGGCGAAATCATAGGGGTCTGGAGGAACAAGCCTTTCTCACCCTGTTGTAATGTCTTCTATTTTGCAGTTCATATCAAGGGCAAATTGCATAAGTCAATTTATCGATTTTTGATGATTTCTTTTTAGGCTGAACAGAAGGCCATCCACAAATCAAACGAAGAAGGTAATCAACCTCTGAGCTGGTCCCAAACTAGAAAAATGCCAGTCACTAACAAGGTAAACAAACACATGGCAAAGACACAATCATTTAGTCATAATTAAAAGGCTTGTTTCTTATTGGATGAGTTTCTAACAGCAGGGAAACATGGACTTATACAGGTTATTTCAGAGAGCCTGAGAATGTCAAGCATTATATCTTTCACCTTTAGAGAAGCAGTGGCTGATGTAGAATACAAGGGTAAGATGATCGAAAGTCATCTTTCTATATATGGATACCCAATGGATTCTGAACCAAAAAAAAAAAAAAAGAAAAAACCTTGGACTTATCCTGACATTAATCATAGCAGCCAATAGTTTTGAGTGATTGTTAAGAAGAAAATGACATTTTAAGGAGATCTCTGACGGTGAGATTGACCACAGGGTACCTGATTCCAAAAGGATGGAAAGCGATGCCTTTGTTCAGGAACAATCATCACAATCCAGAATTTTTTACTGATCCTCAAAAATTTGATCCTTCAAGATTTGAGGTTCAAGTTCTTTTTTCTTATTTCTTGATTTTTTTAATGAAAGATTTTTGCATAGTGTTTTGTGGTTAAGGTGTTTGTAAGCTTTAAAAAAAAAGTCTTCTCCTGATATTTTGTTTGTTTTTTTATGGTGCGTATGAAGGTTGCGCCAAAACCCAACACATTTATGCCGTTTGGAAGTGGAGTACATTCCTGTCCTGGAAATGAGCTTGCCAAGCTGGAGATGCTTGTCATGACCCACCATTTGGTCTCCAAGTTCAGGTATGGTTGAAAATCACTGTTCTTTGTAATAATCTCTTCTGACGTTTCAATTCAACAGCAGATCTTGTTTAACACCTGAGTTAAAATTATTTACCTGAGATGGGACCAATTTTTAATACAATTTTAAAGCATAAATAATAGGGTTCTCGGTTAAACAAGTATAATTGAAGTAATTGTAGAGTGATTGACAATATTGTTTTTGCTGGTTTTAGTAGGTGGGAAGTGATAGGATCCGAGAATGGGATTCAGTATGGTCCATTCCCAATCCCTCTCCAAGGGCTTCCTGCCAGATTTTGGAAAGAATCAACAAGCTGAAAGGGAAGCCGCTATAGAATTTAGTCTCCACCATTACTCTATTAATCTTTTTCCAAGCAATATTCATTGTATTAAATAGACTAGATCATCCCCTTCAAGCATCTGGGGATAGAGGATGATTCCTTTCATCTTTTTTTCATCTTATGCCGTTGTCTTTATCTTTTCACCCGTGCAACAGGCACTTTGGAGCCTACTAATTAATATGTGCAATGTATGATAAAAGAAAAAGGTTCTAACGGACCAAGCTAATGTTATACCAAGTGTTTCTCGGCCAAAGAATCAAAGACAAAAATATTATTACTCAACTGATAACGTAGAGCGGTGTATAAAATTGTGAAGATTCTTTAGTTTTGGTCTAATCGTGGAAGCTGAGATTGCCCCACATTTGAGTTAGCTAAAGATATTGTCTTTTAACTATCACCACATCTTTGTCCCCAGAGAGCAACGAATTCTGCACTCAGCGGTCCATGAGAGGCTACAAGAGAGTCATGTGTCATTATATGATTGGCCATATTGAAAGAAAAGGATAGCGCCTCTGGCTGGAGAGCACTCCCTAAAAATTAAACAATACATACTATATTACATGGATCCAACTAGATGTGGCTGATAGAGCTTGTAGTAATGAATCTACTGGCTCTTCCACAATGGCACACCTGTAGCCTGTAGGCCTGAAACTACAGCCAATGGGCCTTGCTACCCATGCATGAGGTTGGATGTATTAGATAAACACTGGATATTAAATGTGTAGTTCAATGCACAAGCAAATGATCAACAAGCCTTGACATTATTCAAAACAGAAAAACAAAAGGCAGTTAGATGCAGTGTTCACTCACAAACTCAATATGATCTTTCATGTACACTCCATGTATGATATTTACAGATGTATAACGTTCAATGGCAGTTTGATTTATGTTTGACCAGTCAGTCCAAAATACCATTTTTTTTTTTTTAACTTAGGAAGAAAAGCTGTGAAGAAATAATTGGATTAGCTTAATCATGTAGATGATGAGTATTTCATAATGGCTGCAATGATCCTCTCTGTCTCTGGTTGGGAATGCTTCCAGTTGAACTCCATTTTTATATAAGTGGAAGAGAGGCACTGTCTGCATCAGTCAAGGGCCATCTTAGTTACAGCCAATGAATCATGTTATAGGAAAAAAGAAAACTAAGAATGCTTCATAGGTTAGGTTGCATATCCTGATACTATTTCAAAACAATCAAGGAGAGCATGATATAAGAACGAAATACACCATAAAAAATTTTATAGAAAATATTTTATTCTTCCAATTCTGTTTGTCATTTTTCTCAACTTTGCTGGAAAGCCATACACCTACAAGATTGAGCCGCCTTCTCCATCCAAATCCAAAATTTTAATTATCTTGGCTGGTGTAATTTGATATAAAACAAAGCCGACAGTGCAAATCATCTTGTAGCTCACTTCATATCAAAGAATTAGAGTCAGATAAAATAAAAATCTCCAACAGCAACGAAAGTTACTAACAATAAAAATTTAGCCTCTTTACTTCCGGGAATTTGGTATCTACAATGCACAGCAGACATCAATTTAAAAGAATGAACCAAAGGTAATAATCTACCTTTATTCTTAGTGGTTCACCTACTTCAGATTGTTCATCATCTTCGTCAATTACCTGCAGCAGACAGCATATAGTTAGAATTGAATGTTTAGTACATATGACCTTAAAAGAATCATAAAAAATTCCTCAAAAGAAGGAAAGGAAAGATGAAACCCAAATTCTTTTTTAGCTCTTTGTAAGAGAATTCCAAGTTCAGCTGATTACCAACTGACTAGGGCAGGGCAAGACCCACTCTGGAGGATTCCTAAATAGGGATCTATCCTCTATAAACCATAAATGAACACTTTCAGATCAAAATTCTCAAGCAGAGCAGTAGTCATTCACTATCAACAATGTTGTTGACAAACAAAGTTCGAATAAACATACATGGATCAGAATTTTTAACCTTTTTGTATAGTAACTTGCAGGAGAGTAGGCACCCTTTAACTTCTGATCATTCATCCAATCTTAAGTAGTCCTGTTTTCCATATAGCACTCTTGGCATTTTTTAATGTAAGCAAGTAAAAGTTGTATGCAATCTAGAAAAGTTAAGCTTACGAAATACTCACATTATGTTTTAAGATGATTATTGGAGCTTCCTCATCACCAGATCTCTAGCATAATTTGCAAACCCTTGCCCTATATACTTTTAGCTTCTACAAGAAGTTACAAGAATCTACCACAATTAAAGAATCTGTTTCTTTAGCTATTTCAAGAGTTTTAAGGAACTCTTCATCAATCTTAAATTCTCTAACACATTCAACTGGACAGAGACCATTATCTTCATCCGATAATTCCCTTTCTTTGCCATCAACGACATCTTTGATTTTTGGAGGTCGCTGTGTGTGGCTAGTTTTTAAAAATCCCAAACCTGTACTCTAGTACTGACAGATGGAATTTTGGCCATGATGCAAAAGTTCTATCGAGATGCAAGATGGGTTCCATACAGGAAATTTTAGAATCAAGTTCTCCACCTGGATTCTTTCCGAACTTGATCTACATAAACCATTGACATTTCATTTAATAATTTTTGGATGCAGCAATCGACTCCAAAATATTCATTACTCCGGTACCTCATTCTGTTGGCTGAGTGACACATAACCTGATAACCATCAAGGGAAAACGAAAGGTCAGATATATAATATTGTAACAACCAAAATCAATTCAAAACAATCCAAAAATTTCAGAATTTTAATCTCTGAATATTTTCAACAAATAATTCCTCAGTTAACAGAACTTTTCTCTGTATCAGATTCAAGCAGCCGCAAGAGGTGGAACACTGTCCAAAAAAAAACGGAATTCCATAAAAATGAAATCAGATAAATGAAGAGCTTTAACCAGAGGCAGTCCAAGAAGCTCCTGCTTTCGTGAATCTGATCAATGGAGGCTTCGAATAAGAAAAGGACACGCTATTGCCATATCCCCCTTTGACGTTCGAATTTCTTCTGTGTGTCAACTTGGACATAACCGGCTAGGCCCAACACCAACATCTATTAGGCCTGACCTGACAAATTTTATAACCTAAACAGGCTAGGCCCATGCATAAATAATATTATAATCCTAAATTAACAAAAATTACTTTTCCGCTATTAAATAATATAAATTACTTTTTTCCAATAAAAAATTAAATATTTCTAATTAGAAAACTAACATAATAATAAGAAATGCCATTATTATTTTATTTTTATTATATTATTATTATAATATTATAATCCTAAATATAAATTTTTTTTAAAATCTTTTAAATATTTAAATTATATAATAACCTACTTATTTTCATTTTCTGTTCTCCCTACCCGATTTTCTCTCTTTTTCCAATTTTAGGCTATAAATGATCATGCACGATAATGATATTTATACTAATAAAAATATAGCTGGAGATTTTAATGACATATATTTGTATGCTTGAAGCAAATAATTTTTATAAATATTAGCGGTGTTAATACTATTTTCATATGATTTTTCAAAAAATTTTAAAAAAGTTTTAAAAAATAAATGGAATATTACAGTTGTCTGATGCTTTGTTGGAGCAGATGAAACAGCATCTCGCCACTGATGCCGGCAAAGAATTCACTAAGAAAATCGGCCTTGTCTATCAGATTAATATTGCTCCCAAGGTCAAGCATACGTCAATGTTTCTCTTATTTATTGTTTTGTTATTATTATTATTTCTGAACCAAATTAAATAGTTGGTTATTTTCCCCATTACGAATTGCAGAAAATTGGGTTTGAAGAGGTTACTTATATTATCTTAAAAAGGGAGCGGTCATCAAAGGTTAGAGATTTTGATTTTATTTTTTTTTACCTGATTTTTTTTTTCAATATCATTGACGACTCTGATTCAGTTTTTTGCTATAACATTGGGATTACTTAATTGGACTGTGCAGTCTTATATGTTATGCTTATATAATTGTGCGAAAACTGATAAAGAATAATTCAGAATCACTTCGGTTTACAGAAATTCTTACTGAATAGAGGTGGAAAGAAGTTGAGGAAATTGTGAACTTGTTTGTCATTGTGTGAACGGTTATAATGAAAAACTCATTTTAATTTATGGTATACTTAAATGCTCAACCTTTTTATTGTCTTATTAATTCATTAGTGAATTTTGGAAAATTTTAGGTACATATGAAGGAGGAAAACCCGATGCTACATTTTCTTTTAAGGATGAAGATTTTCTCAAGGTTGCCACTGGAAAGATGAATCCCCAGATTGCTTTCATGAGGTACAGACTTTCAAGCTTTTCAATGTTACTTTTTGGTTAAATCTGTTTGTTGATTGTAATTGTTTTGTGGTATTTAATACATACATACACATATGTGTGTGTGTTTGTGTGTGTGTGTGTGTGTGGGTGTGTGTGTTCAGGGGTGCAATGAAAATTAAGGGAAGTCTTAGTGCTGCACAGAAATTCACTCCAGACATTTTCCCAAAGCCTTCAAAGATGTGAGCAGATACTCTGAGTGGGGTATTTGCATTCCTATTAAGTATAGACGTGTTACAACTATAGCAGGTATAATTGCAAATTTCAAGCAACAGCTGTAGTTGACAAAAATAATGTCAGTGCTTAGTGATACGCTACCATTTGCAGACATTTATTGGTTCACAAATCACAGTGCTCTTTGTTTATCATTGATATGCTCATTCCGTGGTTTAAAACCTTGAACTCTGTTGGATTTGAGATGTCACTTATTTATAATCATTCAATGAAGTTATACAAAGTTTCTTGATTTGCGTTCGTTAATTAATGCTTTGTTAACATTCTTTTGCCAAGTTCCCATGTGATGAGAAACCCTCAAACTTAATCCTTGCATTCTATATTATTTACCTACATTTATCAAATCTTTATTGCATGTCATTCTTGCAACTCCATTGGCAACCTTCTTATCCAGTGTGGATTCCAGAAGGCAACCCTAGAGCTTACTTCCTGAACGTATCCTTCAGGTCTCATCTACTGTGAATCTCTACACCTGGAGCTTTCATTTGTTCTGCAATTTTCATTTCAATGTACTCTATAGTTGATGCTTTACTATTGGTTCTTTCATGGACACATACTATAACTTTTCTGGGAATCTCATCATTCGGCTGAAATTATGAAATAATGATGATAGAACTGCTAGTTGCTAGCTAACCTGCTTTACCCGTATCCGTTCCGCGCTAATTTAAGGACTAATTGCGTGGTTATCTGTCCTTCGTTACCCGTCATTTTAAAATTATTTAATGTATGAAACATAATCGTCGTGTCCGGCACGCTGTGTACTTTGAAGTCTTTTCCGTTGTTTCATTCCATGCGTTAACTGCACAGAAAACATTAATCTGCGTAAAAGACAACAGCGCAATGCTGTTTGTGTTTTACCATGTTCCACCGCAATTCATATATACATTAATATGACACAATATCTTCAGGTTTATCGGATTGGATGATGAAATATCATAACCTTTTTCAGCCACAATCTCTAATCAATTTGAAACGTATGGGAGGGTTCCGTAAGTAGAAAGAAAGCATTAGAATGAACATGGATGATACTTCCGGGCCATAACTTCTGTTAGTGTGAAAGATTGACCTAACTTGAGGGGAAAGTCTAATTTGTTGGCTACTTCACAACAAATTTCCGAAAGGATAAGATCACTATTTGTCCGTCCTTGTAACTAGATTAACCCACAGAATGGGGCATCGATCGTTTGTTTCTATAAAAGACGAGACTACGCATGGTGTCCCAAGACCAGCAAAGATTATGAGTTGGCTCACCTTGCTTTGCTTCTTCTCTGTGTATCTCTCTGTCTTCCCGTCGGTATCGTCTTCTACCTTATTATTTCAGGTAACGCGTGCACAATTCATTTCTTTTTTCTACCTCTTCTTTCCTCGCATGCATGCACGTACTACGTGTTTCACATGATGAACTTTGATTCATTTGTTGAAGAATTTGATATTATGACAGGGTTTCAATTGGGAATCATCTAATAGGGCTGGTGGTTGGTACAATTCACTGAAGAATTTCATTCCTGATCTTGCTAATGCTGGAATTACCCATGTCTGGCTTCCTCCACCATCTCAGTCTGCCGCAGCCGAAGGTTTTTCCAGCATATTGTTTTGCTTATTCATTTCTTACTGATCATGCCTGCTCGGCTTTCTGAAAATATAATACTCGGCACAATGATTATTAAACGATCAACCACGTCTGTGGATATTGTATCTTGTAACTTCAGCTCTTGTTCATTCTGGATTCTTCGACCCATGTCCATACTTTTCTCTTGTACCTATAAATTAGCTTACCCCAATCATGGATAATTTAGCTTGCCAAGAGATTACTTCATGGGGATAAAAAATGAGACAGAACGGATCGTTTTTTTTAATTTTTTGTTTATTGTACCCTTTTGGTTTCTAAATATGCCCACCAACACTTCTTAATCTAACTGTAATTTGTCCTCGTTTTTTATAGGGTACATGCCAGGAAGGTTGTATGACCTTAACGCCTCAAAATATGGATCTCAGGAAGAATTAAAATCATTAATAGGCGCTTTCCATCAGAAAGGAATTAAATGCCTGGCAGACATAGTAATAAATCACAGAACTGCAGAGAAGCAAGATGAGAGGGGAATATGGTGCATCTTCGAAGGTGGAACTTCAGATGACCGTCTGGACTGGGGGCCATCCTTCATTTGCCGTGATGACACTGCATATTCCAATGGCCAAGGGAATCTTGATACTGGAGAGGACTTTAAACCTGCTCCTGATATTGATCATCTCAATCAAAGGGTACAACAAGAGTTGTCCGATTGGATGAACTGGTTGAAGAATGAAATTGGATTTGATGGATGGCGTTTTGATTTTGTAAAAGGTTATGCCCCAAGTATTACTAAAGTTTATATGGAACGAACCAATCCAGATTTTGCTGTTGGGGAGAAATGGGACTCTCTTTCATATGGACAGGATGGAAAACCTGCTGCTAACCAGGACGCACACCGCGGCGCACTAAAAGATTGGATTCAAGCTGCTGGTGGGGTTGTCACGGCCTTTGATTTCACAACAAAGGGTATTCTTCAAGCTGCCGTGCAAGGGGAGTTGTGGAGATTGAAGGATTCAAACGGCAAATCACCAGGATTGATTGGAATTTTGCCACAAAATGCGGTGACTTTTATTGACAATCATGACACAGGGTCAACTCAAAAACTTTGGCCATTTCCATCCGATAAAGTCATGCTTGGATATGCTTACATTCTCACACATCCTGGCATCCCATCTATAGTACTCTCTTTCACTTTTTCTCTGTTCCATAAGTTCTATAACTCCATTTGCATCATGTATGTTCATGTATTTACTTAATAGGATTATGCTAAAATTTCAACCACCTTTTTCCTCTTTGCAGTTTTATGACCACTTCTTTGGCTGGGGTCTAAAGGAGGGGATTACTAAATTGGCTCTAATCAGAATCAATAATGGAATCAATTCAAGAAGCACAGTTAATATTTTAGCCTCTGATTCTGATCTCTACGTGGCTTCAATTGATGACAAAATCATTGTGAAAATTGGACCAAAGATGGATCTTGGACATCTTATTCCTTCCAATTTTCAAGTCTCTACCTCTGGTAACGACTTTGCAGTCTGGGAGAAGAAGTGAAATAAAAAAAGAAAAGAAAAGAATTCTGTTATAATAGAGTAATTACGTTCTTAAGGGTATTATTATTGAATTTGTACAAGAAGAAGAAGTCAGCAATGGCCATGTCAAGATAGCAGTTTCTTGCATGCCACGGCACTTCCTATAATAAAAGCAGATTGTTTCAAAGTTTAAATCTCGTGCTAAAGTCCAAGTATGAACTTGACTTGTTCGACCCAAAATCTTGCTTTCTTCAACTCTATAATCAAATCTTGCATTGAAACCAAAAACCCAAGATCAGCGTTTGTTCATTTTCGCCAATTGTTACAATTCAGTGTAAAGCCAAGTGACCTCACTTTTTCTTTACTGCTTAAATCCTCTGCATCATCGTCGCTCTATCTACAACCAGAAGCCAATCAAATCCACACCCATTTAGTAAAATTGGGAATTGATAAGTTTGTCTATGTAAGCACATCCCTTCTTGATGTGTATATGAAGCTAGGATGCGTTTTTTGTGCACGAAGACTGTTCGATCATATGCCTAATAAGGACAATGTCACTTGGAATGCATTAATATGTGGCTACTCAAGAAACGGGTATGACATTGATGCATTGAAGCTATTTGGTCAAATGTTTAGAGAGAGTTTTATTCCCGATGAGACAACACTAGTTAGTGTGGTTCCGAGTTGTGGATCACGAGAGCTAGTGTGCCAAGGGAAATCTATTCATGCGTATGGGATTAAAACTGGCCTTGATTTGGATGCTAAAGTTAAGAACGTGCTTGCTTCAGTGTATGCTAAATGTTCAGATTTGGAAGCGGCTGAACTTATATACGAACACATTGACTTGGTTGAGGAAAGTGTAGTTTCGTGGAATACCATAATTGGTGCCTACGGCCAAAATGGTTTCTTTGATAAGGCATTGCTTGCCTTTAAGAAAATGCGAGAGAAAAATGTGAAAGTAAATTCAGTTACAATTCTGAGCATTCTCTCTGCTACCCCGGACCCAGAATCTATCCATTGCTATGTAATCAAAACGGGGATTATCAATGATGCATCTGTGATTACTTCACTGGTTTGTGTATACGCCCAAAATGGGGACACTGAATCAGCAGAGTTCCTTTACAAGTCATTGCCTGAGGAGAATTTGGTTTCCTTAACAGCAATTATTTCAAGCTATGCTGAGAAAGAAAATATGAGTTTGGTTGTGGAACGTTTTACTCAAATGCAACAGCTAGATAGGAAAGTGGACGCAGTTGCTATGGTTAGCATCCTTCATGGGATAACAAACCCTGATCACTATGACGTTGGGCTTTCACTGCATGCTTATGGATTAAAGAGTGGGTTGTGTAATTATTGTTTGGTAGCCAATGGGCTGATTAGCATGTACTCCAAGTTCATGGACATTGATTCTGTATTCTATTTGTTTTCAGAGATGAATAATAAACCACTAATCAGTTGGAATTCAGTGATATCTGGATGTGTACAAGCTGGAAGAGCAAGTGATGCCATGGAGTTTTACTGTCAAATGCAGATATCTGGACTTAGACCAGACACTATTACCGTTGCTAGTTTACTATCTGGGTGCTCTCAACTTGGATACGTGCAATTTGGGAAGAGACTGCATTGCTATATCCTTAGGACCAATCAAGAAGTTGAAGATTTTGTTGTTACTTCCCTGATAGACATGTACACCAAGTGTGGAAGCATAAAGCAAGCAGAAAGGGTGTTCAAAAGCATCGAAAACCCATGTCTGGCAGCATGGAATTCAATGATCTCAGGCTATAGTTTATATGGGTTTGAACAGAAAGCTCTCAATTCTTATTCAGAAATGAGAAAACAGGGACTTAAACCGGATAAAATCACTTTCTTGGGAGTTTTAGCTGCTTGTATCCACGGGGGTCTTGTTGATGAAGGGAGAAAGTACTTGAAAATTATGAAGGAGGAATTCGGTATAGCGCCAACATTGCAACACTCTGCATACATGGTTGGTCTCCTTGGTAGAGCAGGTTTGTTTGAAGAAGCAATCTCATTTACAAAAACTATGGAGATTCAGCCTGATTCGGCAGTGTGGGTAAGCTTGCTCAGTGCTTGCTGGATGCACCAAGAGGTAAAGCTTGGGGAATGTTTGGCCAGGAAGCTATATTTCTTGGATTACGGAAACAGTGGAGTATATGTATTGATGTCAAATCTATATGCAGCTAAAGGGATGTGGGATGATGTAGTAAGGGTGAGGAAGATGATGGAAGACATTGGAGGTGACGGCCGTTCAGGATTTAGCCTAATCGAGGTGCCAAAAATCGGATATAGACTTTAATTAACAATATATAATAATATTTGTATTATCATTTTGATTAATATATTTGAATAAATACAAAGACTGGATACCAATTCAATGCGTCCAAAATAAAAACTAATTGGGATGTGCTCAGCTTGATCGCTAGGTACTCGTAACTGGTAATAGCCGGTACCCAGTAAAAAGTCTGGTAGATCCGTAGAACCCTAAAAGAAAGAGAAGAAGCAAGAAAGCGCAACGATCCAAATTCAAATTTCTATCTTGGCGCCCTCGACATTCCCGGATCTTCTCTCGTTTTGAAAGCTTTTGGTAAAAAGCAAACACAAAATTAACCAGGAATTCACGAATGGGTGGGTCTCACAGTCGCGAAGATCTGGAAATCTCAGACTCTGATGAGTATGAAAGCGAACAAGAAGAAGAAGAAGATGACAAGTATGAGGATTGTGGAGAAGAAACTCCGGATAGGTCATCATCTCCTTCAAAGTGTAGGTCCAGAACGCCCTCCTCTCTCGATGAAGTGGAAGCCAAGCTTAAAGCGTTGAAACTGAAGTACCCATCCGCTTCTCAAAACCCCAATGCCGTTAAGCTTTATCTTCACGTCGGTGGCAACACACCAAAAGCCAAATGGGTCACCTCCGAGAAACTCACTTATTATGTTTTCATCAAAACTTCAAGAATCGACGGCCACGATGAAGAGGAAGATGATGATGAAAGTGACAACCAAAATGAAGAATCATGGTGGGCTTTGAAAGTGGGCTCCAAGATTCGAGTTAAAGTGTCGCTGGAAATGCAACTGAAGACATTTAAAGATCAACGTCGTGTTGATTTTGTGGCGCAAGGTGTGTGGGCTATGAAGTTTTTTAAAGATGAGGAATACAAGGTTTTTGTCGGTAAGTTTCATGATTGTCTGTTTGAGAACACATATGGGTTTGAATCAAATGAAGAAAGCAAGATGAAGGTTTATGGAAAGGATTTTATCGGGTGGGTTAAGCCTGAAGCGGCTGACGATTCAATGTGGGAAGATGCAGACGATAGTTTATTGAAAAGCCCTCAGTCAGCAACTCCAATCAGGGCTAATCAAGATTTAACAGAGGAGTTTGAGGAGGCAGCGAACGGAGGGATACAGAGTTTGGCATTGGGTGCACTGGATAATAGTTTTTTGGTAGGTGATTCTGGTATCCAGGTTGTTAAGAATTTTAGTGACGGGATCCGTGGGAAAGGTGTCTTTGTGGATTTCAATGGTGGGAATTACAGGAGTGGTTCTAACTTGGTGCATTCCACACCGAAGAAGGGACTTCTTATGAGAGCAGAGACTAGTATGTTACTCATGAGCCCGATGAGTGAGACAAAGCCTCATCATACGACTGGGTTGCATCAGCTTGATATTGAGACTGGAAAGATAGTTACACAATGGAAGTTTGAGAAGGATGGCACAGATATTACAATGAGAGATATTACAAACGATAGTAAAGGAGCACAACTGGATCCTTCAGGTTCCACCTTTTTGGGACTGGATGACAACAGGCTTTGTAGGTGGGATATGCGTGATAAAAATGGTATTGTTCAAAATCTTGTGAATTCTAATGGTCCAGTGTTGAATTGGACTCAGGGGCATCAATTCTCCAGAGGAACTAATTTCCAGTGCTTTGCAAGTACTGGGGATGGCTCAATTGTTGTTGGTTCTCTTGATGGAAAGATTCGGTTGTATTCAAGCAGTTCAATGAGACAAGCAAAAACATCTTTCCCTGGCCTGGGATCGCCCATTACGCATGTGGATGTTACCTTTGACGGGAAGTGGATACTGGGGACTACTGATACCTATTTGATCCTTATCTGCACGCTTTTTACTGATAAGAATGGTATGACCAAGACTGGTTTTAATGGTCGTATGGGAAACAGGATTGCAGCTCCCAGATTGCTGAAGCTTACTCCTCTGGATTCACATTTGGCTGGAGTTCATAACAAGTTTCGTAGTGCTCAGTTTTCGTGGGTGAGCATACTACTTTCTCTCTTATACAGAGCCTGCTTGCTTGTGGCTTTTATAGTTGTTAGCTGAAGATGAAATTTAGTATTGTCTATATCTCCCATATAGTTTCACTTTGTTAGTGGATTTGGAACGAAGAACTAGATTTCTTTTAAATTGTTAACTGGTGGAGCTTGGTTTTGGAGTGATTTATATTTGCACGTTTTACTTTCAGTACTGAGATCTTTATGCATTTCTTTTTTTTTCAAGTTGTGTAATTTAGTTGTCTTTCTGGACTCAGTTCTCTGTTTGTGTCTTAGCTGTGGTGAGTTCCTGAGAGGGTTTTAAGAATGACAAGAACTATTTACGGCATATGTTCCTAGAACAAGTGGTGGGAAGGTCTCTCCACCACCCCACATAGATTTGGACGCTTGTCCATAACTATCCACACTGCATATTCTTTTGTTGAACTCGTACAATCAGCATGACTTGGTGTTTTTTCACCCTCCTTAATGACATTGCTGTTTTATGTTTTACATAGGTCACAGAGGATGGCAAACAGGAGCGTCATTTGGTTGCAACGGTGGGCAAGTTTAGTGTGATATGGAACTTTCAACAGGTTAAGAATAGCTCTCATGAGTGCTACCGAAATCAGGAGGGCCTAAAGAGCTGCTACTGCTATAAGATTGTTCTCAAGGATGATTCCATTGTTGACAGTCGTTTCATGCATGACAAATTTGCTGTCAGCGATTTGCCTGAGGCTCCTTTGGTCATTGCCACACCCATGAAAGTCAGTTCCTTCAGCATATCGAACCGGCAGTGATATTAGTTATCCTGTACTCTCTTCTCTAATCTACTCCTTAGCTTTGTTAATGAAGTTTGCACTGGTTCATGTAAAACTTCTTAGTTATATATTTTATATTGTTTAATTAGGTCTTCTTTGGAAGCGGTTTCAGAGACCAGTGAATTCTAATTGTACTCTTGTATGCAGTTTTCATGATCATGTTGGTGATGTTGTTGTTTTCTTATATCATTTGTCAAAGTAGCAATAATTTCTCTTTTTTGTTAACGGCTGCTTTGGCTAGCTGAAGTATATTATTTTTATTATTCCTTCATGTCCTTCTCTTCTGATTGGATAAGGTTTTAAAAGGTACACTTGATGATACATGAATGATCTGAAAATAAGCGCATTTCCTCTGTATCCATTTTCTTGCCGGATCGATTCAGATTGGCCCTGATTCAATTAGAGAATGTGATTGGTTAAGAGGAACTAAAGGCAAAGCAACTAGTCATAAATAGATGCCTACTCAAAATTTGGTCTTAATTGGAAGCTCAAAATTAACTTCAAATCATGTGGGAAAGGCTTCATGTCTTTATTTAGACAAGATTGGGACCGTTGTATACCAAATTGGAAGAGCCGGCTTCTGTAGGCACACCATAATTAAAGATAAATCACAAATTTGTGCTTATATTTGAATAATAGATCCAATGGCTTTCTGTTGTCCCCCAACCGGATGAAGGGAATAAGTGAACAGCCGTCCAAAATAACTAAGATTATATATTTAATAATTAATTATATAAATTATTTTTAATTTTTATTTAAGCAATTCATTTGATCAACCACTGATCAATCAAACTGTCTTTCACTGAACCAATATCTAGTCCAATCCAAAAATATTAATTTTTACTATTTTTTTGATTTCACGAATGCTTAATTGAAACTGAAATATTATAAGAACGGAGAGTCAAATATTACAAACTTATATATATTGTAAGATTTAAATTGAATTAAGTCAAACAAATAAAACGATATTGTTTTAATATGTATTGATCAAAACGATATTATTGTAATTCAAGCTCGATAATTTCCAAAAATCAGAGTCGAATTTAAGCCCAAGCCATCTGGACTCATCCAGCCCAGCCTACACATCATAGAACGTGCTACTCTTGTTTCCGCCAACTAAATACAAATCAAGTTGTTTCCTTCTTCATAAGCGCCCACCAAACATAATCCTTTCTGTACACAACCATAATAATAATCCAATCTATTTTGTCATAAGCACAAATTACAACAATCCCCAGCATTTCCACCCCAGTCAAATTTTTCTCAGGTATATCTAGTTTACATTACATGGCCATTGTGGAAAAAAAAAATCCCCATAAAACAGGAAAATTCACAGCAGAAAAATATTACACATACTGATCATGAAACATTTGACGAATTAGATGAATGTGATTTTCTTCTGGCCAGAAACATGAAGAGACGGGGAAACAGTGACTTCTTCTTTTTCCTAGGAAGCTTCGTTTCTGGAGATGAATCAATTTCAATGTTACTTTCATGCTTGAATGAACTTTCATGCACATATGCCTTTGAGTCTGATTTAAGATTAACAGAAGCATTTGTCGTGCGTTCATAGTTTGGTTCTTTCCTCCCCTCAAAACTAGGCTTGGGGCTTTCACTGGGGTTTACTGCTTGACCAGATTCACCAGCTTTTCTTCGTTTCTCATGTTCAGACCTCCACTTTCTCAACTCCTGTTCGATACCCAACTTCCCTTCCTTGGCCTTCTCAGCTTTGTTCAAAGCAATTTTCAGAGCTTCTCTTCTTGCAGCCATCTCCTTATTCACTTCCTCCAACTTCTCCAAGCTTCTCAACTCAGACTCTTTTGCTACCTCAATTTGAGAGATGGCAGTAGTCACCCTCATGTTGGCCTGCTCCTCTGCCTCATGGGCAAGCTTGCTGAGCTCATAATACTCCTCTACAGAAAGTGTAACACCAGCTGTAGGTGACTCTACATCTTGAGTCCTCCGAGCTGTTTCACTCTCTTGCAATGCTTTGATAGCAGCTAAAGCTAATTTTTCTGAAGCCTTGGCAGCCTCTATCTCTTTTTGAGCAGCTACTAGCCTACTCTCCATGGTACTTGCTCCAGCCTTTGCCTGCTCAGCTTCTTCCTTTGCCTTGTGCAGCTCTTCACGACCCAACTGAGCAAGTGATTTCGCCTGGTCTGCCTCTTGTGCTGCTTGCTGTAGTTGCTTGGGAAGCTCCACCATCTTCTCCCGAGCTTCTTTCTCTTTCATCTGAACAAGTGCTATCTCTGACCTGGTCCTGTCCAGCTCAGCTTCCAAAGAAGCAACTGCTATTGATGCCATTCCTTCTCTCTGCCTAATGTTGGCAAGAGCTGATTTTTCTTTTTCAAGCTCTGATTTTAAAGATATGGCTGCTACCTTCAAGCAATCTACATCGGCAGTGGCTTTCTCAATATTTAGTTTCACTTCTTCAAGTTCCTTCTTTGCCGATGCAACTGCTGCTTGTATGTCAGTATGAGATTTCCTCTCTGATTCCTCTAATTCACCATTTGAATCTCTGTCTTCATTAGTTTCATCTTTCGACTTTGAATCCATATAAGCTGTTAGTTCAGCTTTCAAATCAAGTAGCAAGGCTGAAGCAGTATCTAGTTTTGATTTGAGATCCTTTGCTGAAAGAATTTGCTGGCTGAGTTTTTGGAGCTCCTCTTCTGCTTGCTTCAATTCCTTCTCCCAAAAGTGAGCATCTTGATCTCTGGCCATTGCGGCGCCTATTTTTTGCTCTTCAGCTTCCAAATGGGCAGCATGTGCAGACTCTAAAGACTCCTTTGCTGCAATCAGCTCAATAGTCAATTCCTCCACAGTTTTCTCAATTTCCTTGGAAGCAGAAACAACTTTTTCTGCATTCTTTACAGCTATATCTTTCTCAGACACCAAAGCAACATAATCCTTCTGCAGTGATTCCAACTCTTCTTTTACAGATTTCAGCTCTGAAATTGCAGCTGTATGCCTAGCTTGAGCAACCTCAAGCTGTGCCTTTGCTGCTACACTAACATCATCAGCAATCCCTTGTTCCATCTCTTCCAACCTGAGTTTGGCTAGTTCAGAGTCTTGTTTTGCTTGCTGCTCTTCTGTTTGTGCCCTCTCCAGATTCAGTTTCAATTCTTCTATTAGTCTCTTTGTGTGGTCAAGCTCCATAAGTACTTGGCTCTTTTCCTCTTCAGCAGCCTCTGACCTTTCCCTGTACTCGGGTATCTCTTCTTGTGTCTTATCCAGTTCCTGCTCAACAAGCCTGTCTCTCTACATGGCCAAAGAAATTCAAGTCAATTTTAGTGCACGGACATACCTATCAGTGAAGCACAATGATAAATATATTGCAACTTTTAGAAGCAAGCATTAAAGAAATGAGATAAGTTTTCATTTAAGCATTCATGCAAAAGACTAAGAAGAAGAAAGCACAAAAGACATGTACCTCTACAGTTTGCATTCTATGGGCTTTCCAATCAACAATTCCTCCAAATTTGGAAACAGCCTCTTTGACGGACTCAAAAGGTGCGGTTGTGTCAATAAGACCTCTCTTCATGTTAGCCTGATTAACAAGCTTAGGAGAACTGATACCATATCTAGGAGAATTGACAAATTTTTTAGGAGAACCAAAAGCATGCTTAGGAGACTTGACAAGATGAATAGGAGAATCTATAACTTGTTTAGAAGAATTGACTGTTGTTGGGGCTCTCACAGCAATAGTGGAAAGGTTTACATGGGGTAAATCAAGCTCATTGGATGGCTCTACATCGTGGTCAATTCTAGAATCTAGTACCTTTGGAGAGGAAGAAGAGGGTATATTACAGTCATCAGTATGATTACTAGATCCAGTATCATGAGATTCACTCCCAGCAACGTTGTGATGAATGGCTTCAGTTTTTGAATCTTCCTTCACTGTATCGCTATCCTCTGTCTCCAATTGGTCAGATGCAAATGTTGAAGTTGACATGTAATGCATGGCTTCAGTTTTTGAATCTTCCTTCACTGTATCCTTATCCTCTGTCTCTGATTGATCAGCTGCAAACGTTGAAATTGACATGTGACGCCTGGCGTCAGTTTTTGAATCTTCCTTCGCTGTATCCCTATCCCGTGTCTCCGATTGATCAGCAGACGATGTTGAAGTTGGCATGTGATGCATGGCTTCAGTTTTTGAACCTTCCTTCACCTTATCCCTATCCTCAGTCTCCAATTGATCAGCTGCAAATGTTGAACTTGACACGTGATGCACGGCTTCAGTTTTTGAATCTTCCTTCACTGTATCCCTATCCTCTGTCTCCAATTGATCAGCTGCAACTGTTGAAGTTGACTTGTGATGCACAGCTTCAGTTTTTGAATCTTCCTTCACTGTATCCCTATCCTCTGTCTCCGATTGATCAGCTGCAACTGTTGAAGTTGACATGGGATGCATGGCTGCAGTTTTCAAATCTTCCTTCACTGTATACCTATCCTCTGTCTCCAATTGATCAGCTGCAACTGTTGAAGTTGACATGGGATGCATGGCTTCAGTTTCTAAATCTTCCTTCACTGTATCCCTATCCTCTGTCTCCGATTGATCAGCTGCAAATGTTAAAGTTGACATGTGATGCATGGCTTTGGTTATTGAATCTTCCTTCACTGTATCCCTACCCTGTGTCTCCGACTGAACAGCTGCAATTGTTGAAGTTGATATGGTACTGCCTGTTGAAAGAAATTGATCTTGTTCCAAAACTTGGTAATCAGCAGCATCATGGACAGGTTCTGATTTGGAACTTTCTATATTTGGAAATTCAGATACTTTTCCATTGGCAACTGAAGCTGTTGAAGCTTCAGTGGAAGCATCATTATCAACTATGGGGGCTAAAGAAGACTCAGGAGGTGGCTTTTGGTCAGCAATTTTAAAGTCCTCCATGTAAATAAAGTCTTCAAGTAGTGCAAGGAACTGAAATCCATATAATTATTAATCAGATAAAAAAAAATATAATAACTATGATATACTAAATGACACAAAAATTTCACATGAAATCACAGCCCAAATCATGTTGATTCCACAGAATGCAGCAAATTTGGAAATTTACGATGAGTTTTTGCATAAACAAGTCCACAAAATTAGCTAAAGCACTTAAGTGACCAAGTCTGTACCTTACTAATTACCAATCCACAATTAAATTCCAACTGATATGCACAACTACCAGAGTTGATTGCTATATTCATTATTCAACAAAGAAACAATAAAATTTACCAGTACTGGAATTACAAAGAAATTATGTTTACAGAGACGAATGATGCTTCCACATCGATTGTTACTCTATGCTCCTTAAAACTGAATCTCTATGAATACAATATTTAAGTCCTTCCAAGCGTGTGATACCAAGCTCTACAAGTTAATCAAAGGGCTTAATAACTATATTAACCAACTATATTAACCAACTACTTAATTGAGAGACAACTTCCTAAGATCACTTACAATATGCTTCGAAAATTGAACCAAAATATGCATATTTTGCGCAAACTGAGATTCATCCTAAAAATTAAATATAATCCATAAAATTCCAGAAATTAATGAGGCCATCCTACTCTCTCTCCAGCTACTCCATTCGTTTAGGCTGGTCCAATATTGCTTGCCTCCTATTCGTCTCTATGCATAAACGAAACATCAATATATAAAATCATTTTTAGCAACTTCATTACATATCGAAGAGGAATAAAGAGAAAATATATTAACTCAGAATTCATGCATCTTACGAAATCAAATGAGTTAGCTAAGATTTCATTCGTTACTTCCTAATCGGAACCAAACTGAACATATATTGAAAATAAATCCAGAAATTGACATGCTCACTGATAGCACCAGTCAACGCATAATTCTATCCAACTTGAAGTCAAGATTCAATAAACAGACATATATATAACTGAAAACTAAGAAATTACTAAAGGTTTAATGAAGAAAATAAGCAACGATTACACAAAATTAACACACACACCAAAAAAAAAATTAAGAGGACATGGTAAATTCAAAATAAAAGAGCAAAAAAATAAAATATAAAAAAAAAAAAACTTACCCAGATTATCCAGAAACCACTAGAGACATGAATCAAAGGGGAAGAGGATATTGATATCCAGAAATACGAAATCAAAAATAAAAAATTTTAAAAAAGTGGAGGTGTAAAATTTGATGTCAAAATTGGAAACGAGGAATTGACAGAGAGAAAACTTGGACACGTGCGTGGAGCCAACTTCTTCTCGTACACTCACAGACTAGATCCACCTGTACGCTCTCTCTTTCTCTGCTTCAAGATGAGATTTCAATTATTTATTTTCTAATGAATAAAACAAATTTATAAATAATGGGTGGTTTCCATGTCGACGATTATTTTTGTTAGGGAATCTAGAAAGAAAAAACTCGAAGCTTTGACCATAATGTCTGAGACAGGTGGCTTGGCTTTGGCAGCTCAGCTACAGCTAGGCTCCGCTCCTTTCCTCTTCAACTTCATCATCTAGGTTTATTTATTTAATTATTTTTCCAGAAAAAAAAAAAAAGAAAAAGAAAATCATGAACAGAATCCACGTCTGAAATTAAATTATAATGATAACTTCACAATGAGTATCCTTTGTGAAAAGCAATCCTTGGCATTAATAATAGAAAATTTTATTAAAATAATTCGTTTTTAATTATAAAAAATGAAAAATTTTTTAAGCTTTCGATGTATATAAAATGATTTTTCCGCACACACAGTATGTGTTCACATGCTTAGCACGTGACTATTCGAATTTAACTACTGACCCGTGTATGTAGCATATTTTGATAATTAATAGCTTATAAATTTGTTAACAAAATAATTTTTATTATATTTAGCTAAATTTAATATAAAAATTTAAACATTTTATAGTAAATTTATGATATTTTTCATATTTAGAATCGTAATATAAAAAATCGGATGAGAATTTTAATTTATAGTTAAGAGAGTCTTAGTATATTTACATTAGAATTGTATACCCAGAGCGAAACTTTAATTAAAATATTAAACAACCGCTTTAAATTAAACCCACTCTTTCAACATAATAATTTAATTTTTAAAAAAATTTAAAACTCACGAATCAAGTATTAAAATATTTTAAAATTTATATAACCTAGATAAATTATTAAAAAACATATTAAAACTTAAAAAATTGCAAAAATATTTTTAATTTTTTCAACTTTCATGTTTTTTTTTTTTTAATTTCATTAATACTTTTAATAACTTTAAAAATTTTAATTTATTTCTAAATATATGATTAAATATTATTTATATTCTTATCCATTCAAAACAAAAAAAAGATGGGAGAAACAGTGAAAGAAAATAAAAGTAAGTATATTCTATATAATTTGGATATTCAAAATATGTAATTTTAATTTGGCCAAAGGATATATTCCCATTTTAGGTTTTACTTAACTTTTAAAACCCAAATATTCACCCTTTAATTATTTTTATTCTAAGTTCATAACATTTTTTTATAAAATGTCACAAACACCTTTATTAAGAAAGTAATAATTTTTAAATTTTAAAAAATTAAAAATGCAACCATTGTTGGTGGCAATAACCA
Organism: Anacardium occidentale; assembly: GCA_026122585.1. Lineage (NCBI taxonomy): Eukaryota > Viridiplantae > Streptophyta > Magnoliopsida > Sapindales > Anacardiaceae > Anacardium > Anacardium occidentale. The sequence goes on from JAJEJH010000024.1 coordinate 341,899, forward strand.
TCGTTGGTGGCAATGGCCATCGATATCGAAATCCAATGGTTAAAAAAGTCATTGGCTATACGATGACCAAATTTGACCACTTTCATCAACACCCATGATGATCATATCTAGTCACTTTCGTCAATAACTATGGTTAAATTAGTCTATAAGATTAAGACTAGTAATTTTTAATTTTTGTTTACTGTCTCTTTCAAAATAAGAGACAATCGATTTAATTGTTTCTATCAAATAGAATGACTCAGGTGGTTGTTTCTAACCATTTGGTTTTGTTATCGGTGAACACCACTATCAGCATTAGCGGCGAAAACGATTTTTAATTTTTAATTTATTAACATTTTTATATTTTTAATATATTTTTATATTTTTAATAATATTTTATATTTTATAAATTTTGTTTTATTTTTCTAAAATATTTATTAAAATAATAAAAATATTTTTAATTATCAAAATTTAATTATTAATAGTTAATTTTATTATTAATTTTAATTAATAAATAAATTTTTAAAAGTTAAAAGAGTTAAAATTTGTCGTTCGTTGAAACCGTGGGTGAGAATATACTTGTTGGCTTTTAATTTTTATTAATTTAGATTGTATAACAAATTTAAAAAAAATTAATAATAATAAAATAATAATTTTTATTAACAAAATTTGATATTTGTGGGGAAGTGATATTTTCGTGAATTACGAAAATGTAATTCAGCCTTCCTTGAATTTTGGAAAAGAAATTATTTGTCAGTGTACCGGTTGAAGTACGAGACAGCAGCAGACAGTGTTCTGATTTTCTGTGTAAATATTAAATTTTTTTTTTATTGAAAGTAAATAAAAAATTATTGATCTACTAGACCCTGATGTAGTAAATAAATTAATTAAAATTATAAGATCATATCATATAAAATATTGCATGATTTTGAATTAAAATTCTCCATTTTAGTTCCATTTACATTTTTATGATGGACCAAATGATTATTTTTAATTTAAAGTTTGAAAAAAAAAATGATATTATTGTATATATTTAGTTTGAAAAAATTAAAAATTTTTATTTATTAAATTTGTTAAAATTTTTATAAAATTATTTAAAAATAAAAATATTCTCATACCAAAAAATATTTTGTTTCCAAAATTTTATTAAAATATTTCATATCCTAATTTACATTAATTTTAATAAAAATAACAAAAAATTATTGATACAAATATAGACAAGGGTGCTAATAACATATAATTATGTGTTTGAAAGAAACTAAAAAGTTTGAAAATTTTAAGGGTGTCATTGAAATTTTAAGAGTTATTTAAATTTATAAAAGTTTGATAATATTTTTGAAATTTTAATAAAACTCTTAATTATGTAAAAAATTACAGTTACATATTAAAAAAACAAATTAAAAATGTAAATATATTACACATTATTAAAATTATAATATATTTTCAAGATATATAAGATAAATATGATAATTTTTGAAATAAAGTAAAAAAAATATCAACGTATTCTTAGTAAATTTTGAAAAATAATCTCTACACTTTAAATACATTTTTATCGTAATATTTTAATAAAATAGTAAAAATTATTAAAATTAATAAATTTTTTTTTTTTTGATGATAAAAAATTCAACTTTTTCATATTTAAAGGGTAGAATTTTATCACTTCATGAAAATACTCCTATGGCCTACACAATACTAGTCTCATATGAACTAAAGTCGGGCCACTGAGGGCCAGCTGAAGCCCAATTGTCTAAAGGATTTTTGGGCCCATGCTTGTGTGTCGAGTTATCAACTAATCTGATCTAATCACAACCACTACTGGGAAGATAATAATTTCTTAAAAGAGTAATTAAGACTAATGGTGGTTGAATTATTTAGCTTCATATTGACTCCATCTATGCCATATTAATAAATACATAAACCAACATGCCGTGGTAGGTGTACCAACATAAGAAATTTTCTTTCACGATTCCCATCTTCTTGTTACACTGCACCCATCCATCATCTTTTATTTTCTTCTCTTGGACATTTCGTTGTGGCTTGATTGAGACCCTTAAACAGATTCTATTATTATGTCCTGGAAAGACTTTAACATATAAACCAATCCCATTTATCTTCATTTATAAATTCACATTCTTACCCATATCTCAAATTGCTTGCTTCAATAATAAAATATACACAATAAAGGGGGAAAAAAGGTTTGAATTGTGGCTTGTGAATTCTAATCAATCAAATGAGACCGTCTAGGATCTGTAACATTGATCCTCCAATGCCCATTGGGTAGCCTGGCTTCTCTAGCTTTCTTTCTGTCCCAGTCTAGCTCGATTCTCCTTCGCTTTGTTAGCCCACAAAACTTCTGAAGTTTCTCGTCCATGGCATCGTGTAGTTTCCACCACCTCTCATTTGCCACATCGCTAGCATAAACATGTTGATCCTCAATATCCCAGTTACAGTCATAATCTCTGTAACATAACCAAGGCTTCAAACCTAAATAATGAATGGAATAAAGTTGTGGGGGATCTGCTGCAAATAAATGGTTTTTAATACTAGCCTCCAGGGTAGTATTAGCCCAGAAATTCTTTAGAAAGTTCACTCTTCTGGGCAACCGATGCCACCATACGTAAACTTGGTTAAGGAAGCCTTGGTCGCCACCATTGTATGAGACGATTTCTCTCCGTCGGTTCATCAGCATTTTAAATGTGCAGTTCGATGGCTCAATGACCATGATACCCGAATTAAAGATCCATATATCATTACCTGTGGCCGAAAGTTGAGGAAAATGGAAGAGGAGATCAAGGTTACGTAAAACAATAATGTCTGCGTCTATGAATATGATCTTGTCGTAGTCTGTGAGTTGCCATAGCCTGAACTTGCTATAATTATACTCATTGTAGGTACCCTTTTCAGCCAGAGGATTACGAATTCTTTTGATGATCCGGATCTTCCAACCCGCTGCGGCGAGGGCCTCATGATGGGGGCCGGAGATGGACTTGTCCATGAGGAGAACAAGGTGGCGTTTGGTGCCCGTTTTCAGGAGACTCTGCGCTAGGGTTATAGCACCACAGACGTACGTGTCCTTGGAATGAAGGACCGTGACATAAGCTTCCCGTTTTACAGTCTTTGTGGCACTTTTTATCTTTGAAAGATCGAAGATTTCGTCGTTTCCTGTAATCAATATATTTTTAATAAAAATCACGAGGCAATTAATTCATAGGCTTTCATTATTGAGTTATATCTAAAAATATTTATCAAAAAACATATATTGAGAGAGAGCTGTTAAAATTGAGGATTTATTATCATGTTCGACGGGTCTCTCCCTATGTTTAATCTTTTAATTAATTCACATCACGGAAAAATGTGACTACTAAGTCCCAACCACTGCATCTTAAACTTAAGTCAGAAGCAAACAAATGGGCAATTTAATTTAATGGTTTTTAATTAAAAATAAATTAGTATCTAATTATTCTAAAGTAATAAAAAAATTATACTTCACGAAGTTCCTATAGGAAGTCAGCCCTTGGTGGATAGAACGTCTGCTGCCTAAGCAGAAAGTCGTAGGTTCGATCGATATCTGGTGCCACTGAAAAAATGTTGTTTGTTTGTTCCTGCATTTTTAACCTTTTCGACGTTATTCTTTTAACCATTTGTGTTCTTCATTTTTAACCCTTTCTTCTTCTCCTAGTACTAGACTCCAGAGTTTCTATTTTTGCCAATTCTTGTTGTTCTATTTTTGACCCTTTTCATTTTTATCCACCCTTCTTCTAGTTTGACAGCCTATAGATTTATGTTTTGCCAATTTTTAGAAATCTAATTACTGTTTTTGCAAACTTTTGGACACAATATGGTTTTGGTCCTTTAGGGGGGTTAATGGCGGGCGGCCATGTGAAAAAAGAGTAAAGTTGAAGGCGTACCTTGTCCCCACAAGGGCAATGACAATTTACAAGACCCAACCGGCAATGAGACCTTCTGTTCTAACCTGGCTATCTCAGGGACATAGTACCACCAATCACCTTCCCTTCTTACCAAGTCATCGCATCGAAATAGCTCCAACATTGGCCTGCATTTACTCCAAAACACCGCTTTCGTCCTCCAATTCCAATCTCTCTTCCCTTTCTTTACAGCCAAATTCGCCACTATTAGATGAACTTGAAGCCTAAACACCTCTCTCTCCCATCCTTCTTCCGGGAACTTGCATGGCAATTTAGCCACTATTATGTCCATGTTATCGTATATACTGAAATCTGGCATTGGTATCTCTGGACATGTAGGAGTATCATTATCTTCCTCTTCATCTATCCATTCAGGAAACAAATCCGGCCATTTGAAATACTTTGATACCCTTTCAAAATTCACTGATATTGTTTCTCCATACATCTTCCATTCACTGACATCATATTCATCCATATTCACCATTCCAATCTTCATTCCTCTCCCTACTCCAATCATGAAGTTTGGAACCTCTATCTTCGTCAGATTCCTTTTAGGCTTTGGATCATTGGCTTGTGTCTCTTCAAAGATCGCCTCCATCTTCATACTTTTTTCCACCTACAGAGAATTAAAATTTAAACACAACGGGTAATCCAAAGAAAAAATTTTATCATCATAAATTCTATAATTATAACTATAAACTTACTGACTTGGGTGGCTCACCTTACCTTGTGATGGCACTCGCGCAACGAGCACCTAACAAGAGATGCAGCATTCTCAAAGTAGACGGTAGAAGATGGCTGGAGAAAGAGACATACATAGATAATAAAAAATAAAGCAAGGAACAACAAGTTGATTCTGATAACCAAAGCCTTTGAAGCAGTGACCTTCATCATCTTCTGAAGGCCAGGCGTCTCCCCCATCTCAACCAAATTTCTTAACCACCCTCCTACTTTGTGTAGGATTAATTTGACAATCTAAAATGAGAATTAAGTACCAATTTTAAATGAGGATTTGGGTGTAGTAGTTAGAGACTTGGATGGAGAGTGTAAGCTTTGTAATTTGAGTGACTATTAATGGATGAAAGACCACTTAAACAGCTCCATCTGTATTCTGTAGCCTCCACCTTTATATAGAATTTTGATTTCCCATAAAAAACAAAGAGGTCGCGGCAAATGAAATGAAGCTTCACTTCTTTCCCAACCCTTCAGTGATTTTTCACAGAATTTCCCATTTTAACCTTCCCTTTTTGGACACCAAACTTGCATTAATGTCAATTTAGTGTAAAAGGTTTTTTTTTTTAATTTTCCTTTAAATCATAAAGGAGGTAAGTGTAGGGGTACAAATGTAAAAGAAAAATAAGAACAGGGAATTGGGTAATTGCGCTGGGTGTCTTGATCCTTAAAGTGGGCAGCTAAGCCTATGCAGGCCCATCAACAACCATTCGGTTGCCCCGTCAACTTCTGCTTGCAATGAAATGTCACTTTTAATCGTTACAAAATGTGGAGGCTCCACCAATCTCTAATTTTCTAATAAACCAATTGTCTCTAAATCTCATTGGGAAACATAATTAGGTTTCTAGGTTGGATATCTGCACTATCACTACACAACCCAACAAAATTTTTTTGTTGAAGGTCATGAATGATCAACCATGGGAAAGGTTATGGTAAACTATCATAATTTCACACAAATGTCAACTCCTTAATGATTTGACTGTTTGATAGAAGAGGAGCAACACTTACCAGTAACTTAAGCATCGTTTTATTATAGTAAATTAGAAAAAGAAGACTATATAAAATATTATATTTCATTTCATGTGTTCTTTTAACCATTATCTTAGTAACATGCATCTCTTACGTACCTGCTATATGTGAAAAGTAAATAGAGTTGTCCCCTCGTGTTTACATTAAAAAGGAGGCGAGACAATGAGTCAATTGTATTAGGTGGTTTTTCATCCTTCTCCGTCAAAGTAATTTGCAATCAGATGGAAACTTCTGATTAATCTGATGAATAAAACGTGCAAAATAAAATTTTAGAAGAATAATAACAGGGCATGTCATCTAATGGATTGCATATTTACATAATGTTAGCTCTGTGTTGATGCCATAATCCAGCATTTTCTAATTCCGTACGTCTCAGTATTCTGTGAACACCTGTGACATAACTCCCCGCAAGCTGAGTACAATAGTTTTAAATTATACTGCGGGCATAATTTTAGGTCATCAGAACAGACATCCACAAGCACATAATGGTAACAAAAGTAATAACATATTCGATCAATAACTTGTTTGCTAAAACAATCACAGGTTGAGATTTAGCAAGTCTTTCTCAAATCAAGGGTTGAGATTTAAAACGCTGCAAACTCTCCCATCATCGTCTTGGATGACATCTGGGTAATAATGAATATTAATGTAGTCAATTCACAATAAAATAGTTCTGATCTCAAAAGAAACAACTGCATGAAGAATGAGCTAACAATACTACAAGTTTCCATGATCCAACTATGGCAGAATGGGATTTAACTCTTTCATTTAATTAGAAGTAAGTTGATTCACTTTTTGATTTATTCATTGTTCTCAACTCAAAATGTATCCCACTCCTTGCATCTTAGTGCTACTCCACTGACTGTAAGAAAATATCTTCTCAAAGGACAGTCAAAAGAGAAGTGAGATGACAGGATATTCATTGATCAGTCAAAATTGCTGACCTGAAATGCTATTAGCCTGGAATGGATATATCACTCTGCTCTCTCCTTCTTGTCCTTTCATATGGTCGGTTGAATTACAAAATCCAACAACTCATACTTTCGCCACCTCTTGGATGTGTTGTGAATGAGTTTTACCAGGTGGAATGAAAATCAGATCTTCCCAGCCAGAGTTCTTCTCACTCATCTGCCGCAGACAAGATTAATAATCAATAGTCCAAGTTTAATATCACTATTTATGAATATCAAACTCATTACCTCCATTTTCTTTAGAACATCTTCCAAACTTCCGACCTGTTTAAACAGAATCAGATATTGAGCAAGATAACAAACCAAAAGAAAAGCAATGATTACAGATTTTTCATAATCAGACATTTTGCTTTTCTGTGGGCCGTCAAATTATAATAATTAAAATTTTCTCAGATGCAAAATTGATTCCCCTTGTTAGATCCTTCTCTTTTGCAGAGGTTTAGTGGAATAGATCTAGATGCTAGTAGGTTAGCATGAAAACAGGTCTAGCAAAAGCCAATCCTTTGGAGGATGCATGACAATGAAGCATACTATCACTCATTGACTAAGTTGATATCTACAAAATCATTTTTCAATTAACCATGTGGCATGTTAGTCAAATCATCTGTTTGACCAATACATTGCTTAAAGCCATGGATTCTAGTAAAAGGAGCATGATAATGATGATCCTTTGACATTCAGAACTTATGTTATTACTGTCCAATAGGGCCAATTTATGACTTGAAAATATCCAAGAATAATCAGAGAATAGCAAACTTTTGCTTCAACAAACTACCGAATTTCCACTTTCTCATCAAACTTTTAATTTATTACCTAACATTTGATTTTACCTCATTTTCTTTATCATGACCGATCACCAACTATTGAAAAAAGGGAACCCAAATGAAGAGTGTTGAAAACATCATATAAACAGGTGGGAATTGGTGCTCAAAAACTAATGTAACATAAATGCGACTTGTTTCTAAGTCTTTGAGCATGCAGGTGGCAGCAGTCACATATAATGCATAGATTTTTTGAAGCATTCATCCAAACTCATGAATTTACAGCGATCTTCCCCCAACATGTTCCTTATTCCTTTAGCTTCAATTATTATGCTATACATGCATCAAAGTAGCAAATGAAAGCAATGTCAGAATTTTATACCATTATATGTTGAGAAACACCAGATCCTCTTGTTGCCCTAGAAACTTTTGAGAGTTCTTTTTCTACATCTTCCTGCATAAGAAACAACAAGGAATAGCTAGTACTGCATGCACTTGTAACAGCATCTTATAAAGGTGTTAAGATCCAATCAACTATAACATCCACCAAGAGCTCCAGGATCAACAAACCTTTTGGAAAAATACTGGGCAATAACGCTTGTTTTTCTTCCTCACAACCAGAAGGTCTGACTGCAGACATAAAAATTAATAGACATTGAGAGAAATCACATGAGATCTAAAAAGAACAACGTAATTCTCAAACGAAATGCTTAGATACACATCTGCATACACACACTAAACAAGAGTTACTGAGTAACATTGTGGCCAAGGATGTCCATGCCAACATGCTATAGCTTGGACATTGACAGATAATTTCACGTTATACTTGCAAAACAATCAAAGAAGACAGAAGAACAGTTTACTTTTTCTTTCCTTTGTGTCTAAAACATTCTAAAATTCATTTAAATAGAAGTAGTGGACTAATGGTACTCACCCATGGCCCATTGTGAGAATGTTTGTTAATTTCATAATAAATTTCTAATCTAGCAAGACAATTCATCTTAGATAACCTTAAAAGAATTTCTCCAGAAAACAAATGCTTTCACTTACCAAATTAAAACAACATTTAGAAAGATTTTGCTGATTAAACAATACTCAAAAGAACAAGATTACAGTATGGATAGGCAGAAAATTGCGGCATTCATTGGAATTAATGGGAAGATAAAAATAAAAAAAGATGCATACAAATTCATGTGCATCTCCATGTAGAAGCAAGCTATATGACAAATAAAGACTAGAAAAGTTCAATCTATAGAAATAAGAACTTGGACGGAAATGTGCCCACTTTCAGATACATTAGGCATATTCAAATAATTAAATAGCATACCTGAAAAACAGGAACCCCATCAAAGCCGGTTGAGATATCAATTGATTTCAGCTGATAGTCATGAAAATATTATTAGTAAGCCCTACTCTAGCTCAGCTGGACTAGAAGTGCTTTAATCATTTCATCTCAAATTATATAGATTTGACAAAGCCTTCCAAACTGAACTGAGTCAAATAACTAATGAAACTTGCTAGCATGATGAGAAAATACATAACCTATATGTTCTACACTCACCTCAAAACTTAAACAATAAAAGCTCTCATTGTTTCAGGTAAGTACTAACTCAAGAATCCAACTAATATAATAAAAATTACCTCTAATGCATTCTTTATCTGAACTGGATCAGGCAAAAAACGGAATGCAATTCCTTCGACCTTCAACATGTAAACCTGTAACATCAGAACTACAAAACCTCATTATTATTCAAAATGTAGCCTTAAATATCAATACATGATCAACCTCACACTTGGAAGAGGATGATGCAGGCTTTAATTGTGTCCATGCTCCGGATTATTTAGCCAGAAATTTAATGTTCATCTAATTAGTCTCATATACAATCAAAGCATTCTTCGAAACATTTTCTCAATACAACCTAACAATTATAACAGAAAACTAAAAATAATCTAGCAGCAGCGAACTGACCTGATCAAGAGTAATGGGAACAACTTTAGCCGCACTTCGAAGCTCTTTCTTTCGCAACCGTACCTGAATACCACCAAAGACAATTTATCAACAAAAGAAATTCAGCTTAAACAAAACCGATAAAGAGCATAACACAAAAATTTGAAAAATTAACCTGAGCAAGAAGTGCCTCGGCATCTTCCCGTCGAAAGCAAAGCAAGCCAATGGACTTGGCTCCATTTGGATCCGAAATAAGGACAAACTCATTGTTAGAATTGCTAACAGTATACACTGACGTACCGACAAGAGTTTTCGCGACAAAATCGGAGCTAAGTGTAGCAGCGACGGCCTGCTTAGGCTGTGAGAGAGATGCAAACGGCAGCGGAGACTGACGGTGAAGCCTGGCGGTTAAGGATGCAGCTAGACGCTTCGTGTCGTCGAATCGACTCGATAATTCAGAGCCGACGCGGATGCAGTTTTGGTGGATGAAGGTTGAGAGGGACAAGAGAGGGTTTGTATGTAATTGAGATTTTGGAAATTCCATTTTTAAAACAACAAAATTCGTATCCTCGGATGAATCGACTCAACCGCCTACGAGTGAGGAGTATCGCTTTTTTAACCTGAAGGGAGAGTTGAGTGGGCCTTGTCTTGGGCCTCCTGGAGTCAAGTGCTAAGGACTCGTTCCCAAACTAAACCAACTTTTGGTTTCGGGCTTTGATTGTTCAGGGTTTATTACTTAAAATAAAATTCCAAACCCAGACGGGAAACGTGATGAAACAAAGGGCACATCTAAACTGATTATAAAATAGGCTATCGAGAGGGTCAATTATGGAGGTAAAGACAGAATATTGTCAATAATAAACTAATTACAAGATGATGATGGAGAATCTGATTGCAATTTAATATCAAGGCTTTCAAGCGGGCTTGCACTGGAAACTTTATTCTTGCGTTGGGAAAGAACCTGGAAAAGAACATAGGCGGCCACTAACTGGTAGACCATGTGCCTTCGGTCTGACCCTTACTTTATCTACTATATAAGAAACTGTTTGCCTTGTTCTTCCTCGCCCAACAAATTATATTTCACCTGAGCTTCTTTATAGCCTTAACTAAGATGCCGGTGTATCTGAGCAGAAGTGCAAATTGTGCTCTCACAGAAGAGCAGCTGAAGGCTCTTCTTAAAAGATATGATACGAACGGGGATGGCCGGTTAAGCAAGCAAGAACTTGAGGTCGCCTTTCGTGGATTGGGTATAAGTTTTAGTGGGATTAGAGCCAGAAGAGCTCTGCAACACGCTGATGCTGATGATGATGGCTTCATTAACGACCAAGAGATGAAAGAGCTTGTTAAATATGCCACCAAATGGGGATTTTCCATAAAATAGAAGGGGCTAATTAATCAGGCATTTCCTGTTGCTACTTCTTTGTTTGATTTCTCCTTATTTATTTGAGTTGCTGTTATAATACAGTCATGTCAAATTCTGTATTAGAAATACCTTGTATGAAATAACGTAAAATTATCTTATTTGATTGACGTATCTGTAACATTTTATAAATATAATATGTTTTTATCAATAAAAATGATAATTATCATCGTTATTTGATATTTGTAATTAGTTGAATGATTTTAAAATAATAAAATCGTAATAAAAGAATCAATTTATGTTGTTGATCATGGAAGTCCTATATATATACACATAGTGGTCATTTGTGATTTGACCTTGGACACACATAATATAATTAGTATCAGTCATGAAATATCTATAATTTAAATAATATTTTAACCTTGGACACACATAATACAACTACAACTAATATTATTATAGTGTTAAGTGATCATATTAAAAGGTAATAACAAATTTTACGTATCAAAATTATTTGTTAAAAATTTGGTGTAATATATTGAATACTTATACTTATTATACTGATCCGTCAAGATGATTTATTATAAATGATAATTCAAATACCTATAAAACAAATTCTTTGACAAACAATAATATATATGATTATATGATTTAAGATTATTAAACCATCTTGTACATATATTAATATAGTGTGATGTTAATTTAATGTAATCCTTAAAACATAATTATTATAATAATAATGATTGATTATATTGAGAGATGTATGAAAACTACGAGAAGTCGCACTACAATAAACACACACACAAACATATAGATTGTGGCATTGTTTTATGAATTTTAGTGGTATTTATATATTGTAAAATACTTAAAACTATAAAAGAATCTTAGAGGGGTACATAAAATTATTTTTAAAATAGATCAAAGATGAGCTTAGTGAGAGAAATAAGGTGAGCAAGAGCAATAAAAACAATAGTTTGAATGTAAAATAAAATCTCTAACCTTTCTTACTTAAAAAATGACTTCCTTTTATACTGGAAAACTTATAGGAAACGGAAAAGAGCATTTGCATTTAATTTTTATCTCTTGGGTAGGTGCAAAGAATGACATTACAATAAAATTTTCCAATGCACGATCGTGTCTAACAAGTTTATGGTCATATTTGCCTCGAACAAACTTCTAACAGTTGAATTTATGAAACTTGTTGACCATGTAAAGCATGTGTTCAATCAACATGGTCGTGCTTCCTTACTTATATGCTTATGCATAGATGTGTGCTAAATCTGCAAGATCGTGTATTAACAAATATGTCAAAAAAGCCTTTGCATCACGAGGTTGGTAGTGTTGCTCCTGCTTCACATAACACGATCGTGCATCATACTCTTGCACAATCATGTATCTTCTCAACCTTTCTTTTCTATGAATAGGCATTACACGATTATCTTAATAGTGTGTCTTTTCTTTCTTCACTTGCATGCTCGTGTAGTAATTTTTTCTCTAGTCATCCATTGATTGAGCATCTTGATCGTCTCGCACAATAAGACTACACAGTCTTAGAAAACGTATGTTCTCACAAAGAATAGTGTATGATTGTGTGTCAGGTATGAACACAGTTATGCATTTGACCTTTGACCTTTTTTCACAACACAATGATGTTGCACAACTGAAAAGCTTGTGTTTCTTCACAATTGTTGCTACACGATCATGTGTTTTATATGAACATGATCATGCTTTTGATTTTTACTCAATATAACAAGGTTACACGAGTAACGTAGTCGTGTTAAACCTAAATTATGCCAACACACTCATGTTGTAGTCTAGAATGATCATGTTGGAAATTTTTCCAAAAAATCACAACCCCTAACACGGTTATGAACACGATTTTGTGTTTTCGATACATAAATTAAAATATGACTTCTTACAATCGTATTTAATGAATACACAGTCGTGTGGTGTTTAAAACCTTAAAAAAAAAACTTTTAACTCTTTTTGTCATGAACTAAGTCATATTAAGGGTATATTAGTCATTTAAATATCTATTTATTATCATTAAAACATCAAGGATACAATATAAATGTTATTATTATTTTTACCAGCATATGGACAAATGTCATTGAATACTATATTGCTATAAGTGGTATGAACACAAAATAATTGCTAATAAATATTTAATGACATTGTGACAATTATTTATAGTATTTAAAATTATCATTAAATTTAGTTCTTTTTTCAAAAGTTAGTTAATATGCACTTTAGCAATATTTGCCATTGTGGTTAGTAAATACCATAATTTATACCACAAAAGTAAAAAAAAAAAAAAAATCAATAAATTAGGATGGTACATATAATAGGATTTTTTTTAATCATTTAAAATTATTTATAAAATGTAAAACCCAATCTCTCTCTCTCTCTCTCTCTCTCTCTCTCTCTATATATATATATATATAAAGATTTTAGTCTCTTATATTCAATTTTCAATCTTACATTGTCAAATACATACATAAGATTTTAAGTTCCTCCAAAATATATATTCATCTAGTTAATTAAAATTTGTCTAATAAAAAATGAAAACATATGATTTTGTAGTCTATTAAACTCTATGAATTGATGAAATATGACTCCAAATAATCAATCAATTCATATTACCTCACCTTAAAATAGAGAAGAGAAAACTATAAATTAATTTAAAAATACAAAAAAAAAAAACTAAAACAAATTAATTTATATTATCTAATCGAAAAGGTTTATTTTCCTTTTTTTGTCATACATTAATTTATAAACATTTTATCTACTCTACTTTTATGTACTCAAGCAAACCATCACCGATAAATGAAACAAACCTTATGACAATACAAAAATTATGCATTTGCATGTGTAGATTAGTAGCTATAACTCATATCGTGTAACTATCACAATATATATATATATATATATATATATATATATATATATATATTATTTAATTATTTTATTTGACTTAAATTATTATTGAAATCGTATAAACACATTACTTGTCTATAAGAAACCCTATTAGCTTCATTTGCTTAGACTTCTAATTAGTAAATCTTTTTTTATTTACTAAGACACTTATAACCCTTATGTTGAATGCCATAACTAAGGAATAGACATTGTTTCAGAATGAAAAGCAAGCTAATGGGCTTTTGTTCATTGTATGGTCCGATATATGGGTAACAAGTATGACCATATCTTTTAAAAAATTGATAATCAAGAAACTAATGAAATAAATTTTGAAACGAAGATTTATTAACAAAATCGAAAAAGATAGCTTATTTATAAAAAAAAAAAAATGGTTGTTTGGAAATTAAACCACCAATGTGACAAAGATGATAATAAAAGCATATAAACTATTTCTTAGTTGTACTCTCTTTAATATGAAATAAGACTCCTATATTTTTTTTTCCCCAATCAGATTGAAAATTTTTAATTTTTTGTCAAACTATTTATTGACCAAGGAATCATTATTACTATTTGTTTTTAATGACATAGAGTGTAACCCTAAAATTTGAACCTGACTTATGGTTATGTGTCATCAAACTATAATTAAAAGTATTTGAGATCAGTTGATACAATCCATTCTTGAAAGTATCTTGAAGCAGAATAATCTTGAAAGTCTTTACCCTTGACAAAACAATATTAAGAGGTATATTCAATAATAATATCAATATATCCAAACAAGAAGCCCTCTCTCTCACTTCTCTATCTGTAATCTTTGAGCTTCCCTCAAATTAGTATTCACAAGCTCTCTCTCACTTCTCAAAACTGTTGTCAATATTCTCTGTTTGCATTACTATTTTCCCCTTTGCTTTTGTCAAAGCTTTAACCTCATTCTTTATTATTTTTTTTTTTCTCTTCTCAAACAACCCCCCCTTGCAATTTTGCAAGGTTCCATTCATTAATAAAATATTTGTTATTTTAATATTAAAAATAAGAATATTTATATCATTTTAACATTAACATAGAGGTATACAAAAAATTAAACTTATTATATAGACATTTTAACTTCAAAAGTCAATTATGAAATTTTTTTTTATATTTTTATCTTAAAATTTAACAGAATTTGACGATATATAGGATTTTTTAAGTTCATGGTGGGAAAATTAGGATGAAGGCCCGTGGGGCTGGTCGGCCGATCTCCAAACTTGGTGCATTTTTGGACCAGGCTTGTCTACTTAACAAGTGTTAAATAAACTGGCTTATTATAAGGCGGTCCATGGGATGCCCAAGTTATTGACAGTCCTGAATTCTTCATTCTCTTTTTTCCGAAGTAAAATAGGACTCCAGGACATATCTTTTACTTCAAATCCTTGATTAATTATACCATATTACTTCCACTTTTACTTTTAGTCTCCCAGGGATTTGGTTCCAGGCCATTGCATCAATCGCAATATTAATTATTGTTCTCAATAATAATATTGGATATTATAAAGAGATATCCTTGTCTTTTTAATGCCCAAAGATTTATGAGATATTTAGCTCCATTTTTTGGAAGGCTGCTCTGAAATTAATTAGGCCAAACGACTATTTTCTATTTAATGTGGGATGAAATGATAGATTTTTATTATTTAAATCTGAAAAAACTATTATTTATTTATTTATTAAAATTAATGGTTAGTTTTAACAATTAAAAAGTATTTATTTTATTTTATCTTAATATTATGATAGGGGTGTATTGAAAGGTGAAAATGCATTTTAAAAAATTTATTAGAATTAAATGAATACTTTTATATTTTATTTAGAAAATTATTATATTTATTTATATATTTTAAAAAATATAATTATAGTCTTAATAGTTTGTAAAACGATATTTGCATTCTTAATTAGTTGTGTTTTCGGAAGTGAAACTTCCATTTTTTAAACTAATGAAAATCACATTAAAATTTAAAAATTGTTAAAAGCATTTTAAACTTTTTTTTTTTAAAACAAAAAACCACCTTTAAAATTCATTTAAACCATTAATATTTTCAAAAATTATATTTATCTCGATCATATGATTATATATTACTGACACTTCTATCTATATAAGTACCCGTAACTTTCTGATTATTCTTAATTGAAATTATATTTAAATTAAGGTATTCAAATTATTTAATAAATTTTTAAGGGCCAAATTTATTTAATTTGAAAGTCTTTTTTATTATTTTAATGATTTTATAAAAAAGTAGCTATTTATTAACAAATTTAACAAATATGTGAAAATTTAATTTTTTTTCAAATTTAAAAATTAAAAATTTATTATTTTATCAAACCTTTGACATTAAGTAGTCATTTGACCAATTAATTAATGTCATAATATAAAGAGATTATAACTTGAAAATTAGAAGTGTTAATTGAAAGACAGAGATATTTTAAGGCTTAATTAATTTTAATTAGTGATACCATATTCTTATTGTATGTTTTACTATCGAAATAATTATTTGAGTGATAGTATAAGTTTTAGATTCAAATTCCTTGTATTTTGATATTAAGATAAGACTTTGATTTAAGTTGTTACAAAATTTTTCTTTTTCAATATAATTAATTGGAAAAAAAAAAAAAAAAGGGGATCATGCTTTGCTGATCCATAATAGTTGGCTAACTTGGTCACTTTTGGAACCCATCCCAAAATGATGGATATAATTGAATTGGCCAGTCAAACTAAACTCTATTCCGCGGGATTGATTCTTCTATGATCAAGAATAATCTTCAAGATTAACAAGAACCTCAGTTTTTTTTGGAGAGAGATGTATGATATAGGTACTATGAACTTAGAGTAAATCACTTTATGCCTCCCAAGGTTTGAGGAAAGTATTTTCCACCCCTTGAATCCTTAAAATACAATTACTATCCAAAACTCAGCCGTTTCAATAATAATAATAATAATAATAAACTAAAGATATAAAGGTGTATATATCATTCTCTTTCTACAAATTTTGAAATTAAAAAAACCATCTGCATCAATAATTGAATCACATCCTTACCATTACTTGACAAAATGGTACCTTAGTTGGTAAAATTCAAACTAAATTTGATCAAATCACAATGAAAATATTCAAGAGTAATATGCTAATTTCTTTAAAAAGAAAAAAAGTAGAAATAGTTAGCAGTGGTATGAAGATTTACTTCTTATATTAGAGAAATCATAAATTGTGTCGGATCGTATTTGACTCATTTGTTGGGTTTATGGGTTGTGGTTGAGCCAAAGACCAATCTTATGAGTTTGTTGAAATAACAGAACCCGAGACATAACTTAAAACCCCTTGAGTCATGCCTTTATAAAATTATAATGCATTAACCAACAAGTTTTACAAGTTAGCCTATTATATTATATATTTTTTATTTTAAAAAATTAAGTTATTAACTTATACTTTTTTAAAAAAAATTAAAAATTTTTCATTAATTTTTTCGAATCATGTTAAATTGGTTTACAAGCCTTATCCATAAACTTTATACATAACTCGCCTAGCTATGAATCTTAGCATACCTTATGAAATTGTAGGTTGTACCAACAGAGCTGAAGTTTTTTTTTCCTTTTTGGTGATTTGCGTTGACCTCTTGAAATGTCTATCTCGTACTATTTCAAGACTCGTTTTTGTTAATGAAGTTGAGTTTGGGATAACAATTTATTACTTAAAAATTTAAGGAATGACATTGTGATTTTCCTAAAATTTAAGGCATGGCCAAAGACTGCTGCAAGAGCTTCGATGAAGTCGAATTGAAAGGTACGTTTAAGCGGTTTGATAAAGATATAAACGGCATCCTTAGCAGGCAAGAACTTAACGAGGCCTTTCACGAGCTTGGTTCAAAGTTCCCAGCCTGGAGAACTTGTCGAGCGCTACTCCATGCCGATGCCAGCAGAGATGCATGCATAAGCGAGCAGGAGATAAACGAGCTGGTCAAGTATGCTTTGCAACGTGGCTATAAATACTGAAATAGACGCATTACAGTTTAACCTTTTGTAACTAGGGGTCTATTTGATTACCCTACAAGAGGAGAGGAAGGAATTTTAAGGTCTTTGAACTTTTCTTCCATCTTTAGCTTTTTACATCTATTTAGCATCAGAAAGATCATGTGACGGAGAAACTCAGAGAAACTGAAAGCTTGCTTGTTTTCAGAATATAAAGCTGTAAATTATAAATGCATGTAGCAGTTGAATATGTAAATATAGCTTAATCTTGCATTAACCATGACCAGATATGTATAATATTGCAGTGACAACGTATAATCATAATGTAAATCATTGAATCGGGTAAACTCGAATCCTTTGAGCTTTATCATGCAGGATAATGTTATAGCTTCCAAGCTAAAACTTCCTCAGAATTTCTTAGATTTACGTTCGGTCCTCAAATTCCTCTCTATGAATGGTGTGCATGCATTTCTTATCTTACTTTTGAAGGGAACCAGAATTCAAACGACTCAGTTAGAAAATAAATGGACCTCCAGCGTTCTTAGATTCTTATTCAAACAAATCTTCTTGGTCTTGGAAATTATCATCACCAATATGACTTGTCACAACGAGAGGGGAATCAATCTCATTTCTCTGCCTGGTAAAACATATTATTGTATAAAAAAAGGCCAAATTTCGTCTTTATATGACAACATAAAATATCAAGCTTGTGTTAGGATATGAACCCTAACTCTAAATCTAATCGAATTAAGAATCCTCCTTAATTCTATTTGAATATGAACATGAATCCTTAACTTATCAAAAACTATGACGAGTCCTATTTTAATTAGATTAAAGAAACTAGACTTTCAATAAAACCCTGTAAGATTAATTAGTCTCTAACCATCTTTATATCCGAAGAATTATAGATAGGGATATAAAGCATAACAGAATGTGAAATTATTGCACTCACAATTTTGAAATAGAGAATCATTTAGCTCTTATTTTATGTCGATGGATTCTATTTCTAGTTGTATAAGGCATATACACTTTGTGGAACTCTTGCACATACAATTTCGAAATGGAAAATCAGTAGTTTTTTTTTTAATGTCCATTGATTCGAATGCCACTAACCCTTTAGTCGTAATTTACCCTTTGTGTACTCAATTTGCCAGAACAAATGCAAAATGATACACCTTAATATTAAAAAAATGGTACTATATACACTTATAATGAATTACTTTAAATATAAATAATGATAAATCGTATGGTAACATATTATTATTAGTATTTGAATTATATTCATTATAAATACACAACATATTCTTTCCAAATGCTTTATTATTAATGGAATAATAAATTAGTACAGAAATTTCAAAATTAGAACTTGACATCCGTAACTATGAGAGGCAAGAATTGACATCTATAATATAAGTTCACCAAATTTGGAATTTTTGCACAATGAATTTATAAAAAATAAAATAAAATTCTCAAATACCAATCAACTCTTTGTCATATAAGTTGTGATATCCAAGTACAGACATCTTATGATTTGTTTGTTGTGATATCCAACTGGGGGCGTCTTATGATTCCTTCGTCAATACTATAATACTGTTAACCATTTTCAATTTAAGGTTCGGTGAAATAAAATTTTTTATTTATTAAGCGTGAAAAAACTAAATTTTTTTTTTCTATTAAAATCAACAATTAGTTTTAACAGTTAAGAGATATTAATGTTATTTTTAT
The DNA here is from genome assembly GCA_026122585.1 of Anacardium occidentale. NCBI lineage: Eukaryota > Viridiplantae > Streptophyta > Magnoliopsida > Sapindales > Anacardiaceae > Anacardium > Anacardium occidentale. The sequence continues at coordinate 361,231 of JAJEJH010000024.1, forward strand.
CAAATATTATAATATGGGTATATTTAAGGTGTAAATATCTTTTTTTTTTAAAACGTATAATGTAATATATATATTTTCTTTAATTTATTCGCTCATATATTTTAAAAATATATTATAACCTAATTTAATGTGTAAGTTGTATTTGCATTACTAATTTAATGTGTTTTTTGAAGGTATAATTATTACTTTAAAACTATTGACAGATATATTAAAATTTAAAAATTTAAAAACCCTTATAAAATTTTTTAAATTTCAAACTGAAACATTAATACCCTTAAAGTTTTTCAACATTATAATTTACTCTTAAACATGGCAATTATACATAATTAACATCTTTATTTGCTTGTATAAGCAAAATTTTTATCATTTTTAACTAAAATTAATATAAATTAGAAAAAAATATTTAATAAATTTTTAGGAGTAAAATGTTATTTAAATTTAGGGTACTTTTATATTTCAGTAATTTTATAAAAAAATTAACATAATTTGCTAACAAATTTAACATATAGGTTAAAATTTGATTTTTTTCCAACTTAACAATGGGAATCATGATTTCATCAAACCTTGGGTGGGCAGTACTTGGCCAAGTATGAAACTGATAAGATAAAATAATACTGGAATTTTAGTTGCACGCATACGCCCACGCCCTAATTGGCTCAAGGTTAAAAAAAATGCAACACTAATCCTTTATGTAACGCTCACCTTTTTAGCTGTTCAGATGCAGAGTGAAGAATACTTGAACATTAATAAATTACTGCAAATAACTAATTTTGATGAGATTTTTTGTCAACAATTTATATACGTAATTTGAACTAGTAGATTATGATAATAACAATGAAAATCTGATAGCAGATTATGATATCTACTGTTATGATAAAAAAGTTTAGTGCAGAGAAATAGTAGAATACATAGTAATTCTTTAAATTAATTCTTCTCATTTCTGAACAGTTTACGTCCACGATTATAAGAGAATACTTCAGAGATGTGAATTCAAAGAGTACAAAATAATGTCCTAAAGGAGAATGGAAAGTGGAAAGATACTTTTGATAAGATTGTTTGGCTTAGGAGTTTTTGCCATCGAATATAGAATGAAACAACAATATCAACTACAAATTCCTAATTTAAATTGAAAATTAATTTTCAAAATGGTTATATTGATGATATGATTATTGTCAAGTAATTAAGAAGCAAGTTATCGTTTTTTATCATGGACAAATGACTTTAAATGGGTGTCATCTAATTAAATATGTTTTGTCAAAAAAATGTTTTTCTGCTAGTTAAAACAAGGATCTATATGTGTATATATATATATATATATATATATATATATATATATATATCCGTAATAAGCGTAAGTATATATGGGTAGGAAGATCAATGATCAAAGAAAAGAAAGAGTGTTGAATCTGTATTTTTTTCAATTTGGCAAAGCCCTTAAGGTCGATGCCGCTGCCTGTGGTTAGGCACAACAGAGGCACAGTTAACAGAAGAGATAATAAAGGAAGTGTTCAAAAAGCATGATGTGAACAATGATGGTGTTCTGTGTATGAAAGAGCTAAGCAGGGCCTTCCAGGATTAGGATCACGGTGCAAGCAGAGATAGAGTCATGAGAAAATATGTATACATTAAAACCAAATATGAACACAGTTCATAATTTGTCAAAATAATTATAGTTTTATGTATACTAGATCTATATAGCTTCTTTTGTCATAGATATCAATTATTTGTTCTTCACTCTTATCACCAGTAAAATGTAGAGGATCCGGGTTCAAACTTGTATTTTTATATGTAGATAATTTAAAGAGTCATACGTACTGTATAATCCTATATGAGCAGTATATTAAACATGACAACAGCAGGGTTGCATAAGGCTAGTCACATAATCTACTTTATTCCTTCTAAATTTATTTGAAATGATAAAAAATTGAATTTCCCACTCGTGATATGAACTAAGATATTATTGAGATTGTCACCTGGGGCCTTTAGAATACGATTCCAGTAAACAGTGTCGTCTCTTTTTCTTATTGCAAAGGGTATTTCTAAATTCCATGACTATCAAATGATCCTCTATTATCTGTGTCTCCAAAGACAGGATTTTTTTAGAAAAAAAATCTTTCAAGAACAATATATTGATCCTCCCACTTAATAAACAATCATAGTAAAAAATAAAAATAAAAATTCCGTATGCATAATATTTGGTTTTCAAAACTTAAGATGTGAATTTTGAATAGATAATTTTAAATCTCTCTCTCTATATTATTAAGATGATTTTAGTCATAAAGCACAATTCACTTTATTATATTCCATATATAACTTTATTCAGCTTTATCCAGTCATCTTGAAATTCAAGCATCGTTCCAAATCCAGCATCTTTCTTTCCGTCTATTTTAGGTGGGCCGCTTACATTAGAACTTAATTAAAGTGAATGCAAAAGGGTTTATGGAAAAAACTATTATGTTTTTGGTTTAATATTCTACTAAATACAATTATATAAATCGATAAGCATATAATTATCTAACAAATTGTTTTAATTATGTTATTGGAATTAAGGGGAAAGCCTATGATAAGATTAAAGTTTGCCACGTATTCTGGGCAAGGCCAAGCTTATCGTTTACCCTGATACTCCACCCTCAACACCATTGTTGGAGGAATCATATCTAACTTTACCTCAATTATTTTTCTTTATTCTCTAACAGCCACTGTCTCCACCATCCTTTTTTTCTTCAAACCTTGGGTGGGAACTTGTAATTTACTCTATAGAAAATAAAGGTATACAGTAAGGAGAAGAAACACTATAAAACCAATGGAATTGCACTCGTTCCGATTGTATCAGAACTCAGAAGGAAAAATAAAAACAGGAAATGACTAATTTTGTGTCAAAGCCAGCAACTGTGCCTCTGACAGCAGAACAATTGAAGAAAATCTTAATAAAAAATGACGTCAACGGGGATGGCTTCCTGACCAAGGAAGAGCTGAAGCATGCGTTTGAAAAACTGGGTTCACGCAATGCTGATTGGCGAGTTTTTCGTGCGTTTCGGCATGCAGACAATAATAAAGATGGACGCATCAGTTTGGAAGAGCTGGATGAACTTGTTAAATATGTTCTAAGTATAGGATATCGCATCGGTTAGCTTGAGTTGAGGTATTTCGTTTAATTTCTCAAAGCCTCAAATAATTATAATTAATATCAAAGATTAATCATCTGTACGTACGTGTGTTCATGCACTAGCATGCAACTTATGTATCTTAAAATATTGGTCACTTAAACGTGTTATGTAATGTTAAAGTTCTGTTATATCAAAGTATTTGGCAGAGCTTCAAGTGTCAGGTTTGATCTCCATAAAATCATACGTTTGGGGTTTACTTGTTAATCTCTTAATATTATTGTTAGTCTTGATGTTTGCATCTTCCGACTGATATCATTTTTATGGTTGTTGTTGATAACAAGAACCGATCCGGATATCTCAGAATGGTGTTGGGTCAGATACTAATTCATTTTGCAATTAAGTACGTTATGGCTTGAAAGTAAGAGACCAAACTTTCCATATTATAAACCGGTTATGTTTATCGTGATTCATAATCTATCTCTGAAACAGTAAGTAACCAAAAGAAAAAAACTATAGAAAGTGGGAGAGAAGGAAGACGATAAATCGTTCTTGACGACAAAAGATTTCGGAAAAAAGAGGCACCACAATTGATCCAAATTGGATTTGTTTGGTGGTTGCAAGTTTGGCCTCTTTGAAATCAAAGGAGGAAAACCTGAAGAAGAAGAAGTTTTCTGTCAGGAGCCAAGGGTTGCTGAAATATGATAAAGATAAAGACAGAAATAAGAGTGTTTCAGAAGTTGGTATGGTTGATGAAAAGAAAGCAAGATTGTTCAAAACAAAGGCTCTTGTAAACAACCTAAAGTGAGACAATATCTCACTTTGATTTAATAACCTTATAGAGCTCAAAACTATCATTTTGGAGTCTAGATGTTCACTCTATACAACTCAAAACTTCTAGATTCTATAAGTGACTTCCTTTGAGTGTGAACCCTGTGTGTTCTCTATTGTGTTAGTAGTAAACAAATTTGTGATAAAACTACAATTCATTAATTAGTAACACAAAAACCAAGATGCATTATGACCACCTAAATGATAAAGTGTTAGCGATAGATAAAAATTTGTTAACTATATAGTTATCATATAATTTAATTATTTCATTAATCGATATTTCATCGAAATTAAAGTACAAAAGTAATGTCTATCATAAATTATTTATTAATGTATGTTATCTGACTCATGTATCTATAATTGACCAATAGTGTTGGATTGAGCAATAACTCAATATTATTACGGTAACAAATTTAAGTGAGTTTTAATATTCATCAAATGTCTTATAAAATATTTACTCTTGTAATTAGGAGAAATGAATTTTATATCAATTCATCACAACCTTTGTACATTTCTTAATATAATCAATCATTATCACATTAATAATCCTAACATGAAAACTACGTTAAGTTAATGTCAAATTATACCAACCAATGCATGACATAGTCTAGTGATCTTAAAAAAAAAAAAATATATGTACTATCATTCATTAAATGATGTATTCCATATACACAAAGGTTATTATCTATAAAATCTTTTAGTGTTGTCAAGTGAACATACATAGAACATCTATTCACCTATTGCATTAGATTGTTAACAAACAACCTTGACACATTGTAGGGGTGTCAAGCTAGTATGACTTGTTAAGCCTACAAGACTAGCATGACCCATTTGTTCTTGGGCCATATTACTTGTAGTTTAAGCTACATAAAGGGGGCTTGGGCCAATTCGACCTCCCTTGGCATGTCTATGTACAAGGCTATAATAAAGATTGTGATTTAGAAAACATGTATGCAAAATCTTTAACTTTTTCAAAAACACCCTTTTTTTTCTAATTAGAACTTGCAATATGTTAGCAACTTATAATTTTTTGGTCCAATCTACTAAAACCTAGCAATATAGTCTTTTGCTTGTAGATACACACAAAAAAAAAGTACAAGTTTTTAGTTTTTAAATTCATATTCATTTGAACTAATATTCATGAATGCTAAGATTTTTTTTCAAGTGGGTTAAGAATATACAAACCCTTATAAACATACAATATGTATAAAGAATCAAATAAATGAATGTAATATACAAATATGTGTACAAAACATAAAAATATGTAAAAGCTAAATATACAAAACTAATATGTGTAATTTATAAATAGTTATAGAACAAAAGGATTACTAGTATAGTTCACATGCTCTCTAAGTCATTGCTACTAAAATTGAATAGTTGTCACTAACTTGGATATTTTGTGAAGTGCAAAACAAACACTCTTACAATCTCTTGAACTTATGGTCTACTTTGGCACATTGACATGCTTGATCAAAGTAACAAATTTATATGATGCGTTATTCCTGAATTACACTAATATCAAGACTAGGTCATCATCATCAAAACATAGGTCATATTCCATCCCATCAAGTCAGTGAGTTGGTTGAAGTCAATAGTGTATGCCTCAAAGGAGTTGTATACGTTGATGATCCACCTATGTAAATCAAATTTACCACAAATCTAATGTTCATTCTTAAAGTTGATTAGCATCTACACTTGAAAAAAATTGAACGATAGTAGCTATGCTCATATCAACATAAACATCATTCAAATATAATGAAAATAGTAAATGTTAACTTGTACCTAGTGCTTCAGGGCTTGAAGTAGTTAACTATTGGTCATTTGTAGTCTCATCAATGACATCCATTAGTACATGAGACCACTTGTAATCATGCCTAGCAACGTGGAAGACAAAAATGTTCATTGGTGGATATGTGATGAAAAAGGTATCAACAATCGTCTAATCCAGACGGACTTTGTTGATGGACAAATACTAATGATGGCATAATAGCCCAAGTAATCATTCAAATGTTATGTCAATAAAGGTAACATTACGAGAATACATATATGCCTCAAAACATGTTTTGTAGAAGAGCTTTTTCTGATTCTGAGTACATTTTTGATAAATCTTAACCATCGCGTCTTTATGACTTTAAACCATTAATTAATTTCTAAAGTAGTATAACAATGGAATCTCTCTATCCTAGACTTGAGGCCGATAACATGAGAGATGTCTTTTTCTCATGATTGAATATTGATCTTTGAATAAGAATTCAAAACATAGGTTAATTCAATCACTCTTCTTAGGCCCTGTGGTTAGTAAAATATCAACACAATTGTCATTATACTTACAATAAAATTTCTATTACCCCCTCTGCCTAGTAAAATATCATTTCATTCTTCGAAGGCCAACCTAAAATTCACATTATGCCTCCCTTTAGTCTCCCTTGTTGAATCTTATTGATAGGTATGATTTATCCAGTATGTTAATCGACAGAAAATCTAGCATTTTCACTGACTTGAAATCAAGCATTTTCCAACCAAGTTTCAATTTTCAAGTCAAGAGGACACACCATAAACTTTCCTGAAGTATTTGTTCTTCACCTATGAACCAATTTTAACTTTAAAAAATACAAAATTCATTATGTATGTGTGTATGTATGTAGTTTTAAACCCCAACCCCAGAAACAAAATCATGAGTACCGATCAGTCCACATACGCCATCATGGGTCGGGTATGAGTCCACATTGTTATGATCTGTTTTAAAATGACCTGCTTTAGACTCGTACTAATTTCAACTGTGTCCGTATCCATCCTGTCTTGCCAGGTATCATTCCACTCGTAATAAACTCAGCACTCCTAGGCTAGAAGTTCTATAAATAATTTAATTTTTGTTTTATTATCATTATAAACTGATGAAGATCAGACGGGAGGATTAACAATCTTGCAGAGAGAGTTTGTGAAGAAAGCACTGGGGTGTGAGAAAGTTTCATTTGTCTGAAAAGAAAAGACTCAGCATTAACATTGCACTGTGCATTAATGTGCTTCCAACATTCCTACATTTCTCTTTGAGAAATCCAAGATTCTTGTAACACTCAGAACTGTTGCCGAGATGATAATATGAACAAGCAATGCACCTTGTAAGTTTAAATGATTGAAAAAGGACACAGACATGATGCATCTGACTCTTTCCTCCTACAACTAACGATCTGCGGTCTACTTATAAATCAATCACTGCACAAGGGCCAACATATGCAGTGGAACTCTTGACCTCATCTTGGCCACAATCAGCCCGGTAAAAAGGAAGCACTACAAGCTTTAGATTTCTGGGAAAAGGTTGCCATCATCTTGAGTTTTCGATGAAAAAGAGCTTAGTTAAAAGAAGATACCTGAAAAGTTCCAGAACCAGCATGCGCCACAACCATACATCATGGTTTCCAGAGTCAAGCGACATCTTACTAGCTGACAACTTCAAACATTAATATCGGGAGGAGGTAGTCTCCAGAAATTCCATGAGTTAAAATCCTCCTGCAACCAATGAAAAATAGGAGTGAAGAGCTAAAATTTAAGCATTCCACAGACATGAGCTAGACCTGAAAACTCAAAATTCAGATATTTGTATGAGAAAGGGATACGTAAAGTTGCTCAAGCTGATATCAGAGCATGAATGAATAATGATTACAATTGTATGTGAAGCATGTATGATCTAGGATGTATGTCCAGAAAATGCGGATATCTTTTGCTATACATACATATAGAATAGTAAGCCAGGTTTTCTTGTTCACTGATGTTTTAAGTTGTCTAATAAGAATTTCTAGAAGCAGAAGTAAGTAAAACAGCATCAAGTCAACTAAAATAGATCTCTGACTTGGGCATACATTTTTAAATTCTTTAAAAACACCTGAGCTATTACAAGCTTAGATTGAGAGTCTGAAACAAACCTGCTCAGATGAGGTCGTAGATGGAAACATGCCATGAACAAGTGCATGAAGTGAACTATATGATTTTGTGTCAACACGTCGGCTAACAGCAACCTCACCCTGCAAAATTGTTAACCATCAGAATGAAAATTTGGAATGATGTCAGCATCTAAGGACCAAAGTCATTAATACTTGGCTGTCTTTTAAGCATGCAAATTACCTTGGGGTTAATAATAAAGATCTTTCCTTTAGGGATTCCAACCTTGAGGTAGCTGATTTCATCGGTGTCTCTGTTTCCAAAACCAGCATAGAATGGATTGCAATCAGAAGGAAACAATGCTCTAATACCCTGGAAAGTGACAGAAAAAAATTATAAGATGCATCATCTAGAAACTGCACAATCCTCTACAAGATTGCATTAGTTCTGCCAAGACTCAAGGAAGGACAGGTAATAGTGACATTAATTTCTCTTTCTACCTATGCCTAAATCAAAATTTAAGCAGCAGGTTACAAAATATTTGGTACTTAAAGTAGGCAATGTTAAGATCAAATTCAGCATAAGTATATCTTAAAATAATACTTGAAAAATTTTATGATATTTGTAATTTATTCATTAATAATCAACAATAGAAACAGGTTTACCATGTAAAGTGAAAAGGAACCAACAGAGCACAGTGAATTGATTTCAAACCTTACAGAATACATGGGATTTATTTGGTTCAAATTGTGTTTGTAATTAACAATAAAAAATCTGCCATAAGCAGAAGCTTCAGATGTATGAACACTCTCATAACAGCAGATATCATAGTAGAGACTCTTTATGCATTGAATATGAACAAACAGATGTAAGACCAAGGGAACTAACCTCCAAGCATGAGATCTTGAATTCATGTGGAGCTCGTCTAATAACTGAAAACAATAGGACACTTCAGTCCCCATGTGATGATGAAACAATGAATTTTGACAATAAAATTCAAGTTCCCAACAAATTAATGAACTTAGCCATGAAGTGAAGCCAACCATCCTTCAATATTAATTTAAATATCAAATGATTCTAAAGATTTCAAAGCATGCACCAAACAAAACCAGATGTGTTAAAAAAAATTGGATCTTAAGGTGCTTTTTATTAATGTGAGAGTAATTTCATCAGTCCATTCAGCAATAAATGAACAAAAAGATGTGTGAATAAATAAACCAAAAGGATGGATGAGATACAAGAAAATTAAAAAGAAAATATTCTAATATAGAGGAAGTTTTGCACAATCCAGAATTGAAGAAACCAAAAGAACACAGACAACACCCTCACCTTCTCGAAAGAGAGATGGAAAAACCCCATCAGGTGAAATAACAACAGGCCCATCAGGTAAAGCCTTACCATCCTGGATATATAAGAACATAAATTTATGATACTAAAAATTAATAAATAAATAAACTTAACCTAAAAACTTTGATTTCGTATATCATAAAATTGAATATTAGAACTAAGCAACGATTGCGTATATTTCACCTGCTTCAGATTGAATAAGAATTGTCTAGTATGATAGGCTTGGGAGATTGCACGTGCACTAAGAAAAAGTAGTTGATACCCATTTTCCTGCAAAACATGTAGTCCATTGAGATATCCTGATGTTGTCCCTAGCCATAAGTCACTGTGCAAGGTGTGGAACTTTTTGTTGCTCTAAAAATCCCACCAATAGAATGAAAAATAACGCATTTCCTAGTTGATAAAATGAATTGAATGAGTGCACATGGATAAACCTATGGCTCGAGGTGTTGCCACCCATTAATTTGGTAGTTTGCAACCACCAGTTTTTCTTCATAAGCAGTAAAGAGATACTAGCTATAGAGTGCTACCAATCATTGAGAAGCTGAAAATATAACAAACCTTAATAGCTGAAAATAAATGTGCAACACCTGTTTGTGACCAATCTATCCCAACCATAGGCATGAACTGACCTAGAACATCTGATCTGCAAATAAACATATGAAAGAATAGCTGAATCAATTGACAGAAAGAATAATCCTTAGTTACACAAGTTTTCAACAAAAGAATATATCACAATGAAAACCAATTGCAACAATAGCTAGAAGCAAAAAGGAGTTATGCAATGCAAGCTGACTCCAGTACCTACTGAACCAAGAGTAGACCCATGGACAAGGAGAATAATTCCAAAGAACAAAAAGACATCAGCAAGTTCTACAAGTTTACAATTAGATCCCACAAAGTTCAAATAGTCCTCAGTCTATCAACCATATACTGCTAAGGTCATTTACACTATGAGCAAAAAAGGTGATAAGAACTTAACAAAAAAAGAGGTGATAAAAGCTGGGAAGAATAATCAACTATATGAACCTTTTTAACAACATCAACATCCAACTCATTGGCAGTTAGAAATCCATGTGAGGATAATTCTTTCTAGGCTATGAAATTACTTAAGGTTTTAGAACAGTCAAGACTTCTACTTGTCTGGTTATAAGAGCACAATTTCATATCAACCAGTAAACTGAATTTATTTACCATGTTTCCAATCAAAGGAGTAGTACTAGACCTAGACCAATTTAACACTCCTCTTCAACTCCCTTAACATGGAAGCCTGACTCAAACCAGTAATTGGCCTACAGCCATCAGGTATTAAAATTTAAGTTGAGTGGCATATTCAGGTTTTCTTCGGATATATTTCATATCTATTGCCTTTTCAGTAGAGTAATTATTTGTGGATATATCCAGCATTCATATTTTCAAGAAATTAGTTTCTTCTTTTTTCACCTCTCCTACTGACTCACTGGAGCTTGAAGGGTGTTTTATCTACCCCACCAGATAATTCTTCTCGGTTTAAGTGAACATGATGCTCATCTTTTGAAAGAGGAACTGCTAAACAATTCTCTTATTGATTAAAATAACATCAAAATGTAGTAAATATAAACCTAAGTCGTAGTCCAATTAATTGAGAAATAAAACTATTTGCAATATATAAAAAAAAAAAAAAAAGAAACCCGTACTTTGTAATTGTTCCATCCACATCTGAGATTACTATGCGAGTGTTCCATTTCCACAAATAAATTCTGGCATCAACCTGTAGAGTAATTCAATTTAAGATGGGCGCCAAATGAAAGAACGAAAAACAGAAAATAGTAAGTAAATTCAGCTTAAAATTGTTATGCACCAGCAAACAAGAAGATAAAAAAAGGACCTGTTGCTTCCCTAGCATCGCAGTGGAGAATGTAAATGTAACAGAGTTCCTCCCCTCCTTCAGATGCAGAGATGCCAGCTGCTCGGAAGTTGGGGTGATTGCCCTAACCATCTTCTTTGCCATCTTGGATTTACACACATTATTAGCTTCATTCATGCCATCAATGCTCCCTGAAGAGACCTCAGCATCAAAACTTTTAGTATCACTTAAAGCTGGTTGTGTAGCCCTCCTGGATTTTGATCTTCCAAGAGAAAAAGGCCAGATACTCCAGCTTCCGCCAGGGGAAACAATGGTTTTTGAAGGATCCCCTACAAGATTTTTCTCAACCCTGTCAACTGGTATCATGCCTTTTGGCTCAAAAATTTCTTTAATTCCAAATGCAACCATCCCCAAGACAAAGGGAGCAGCCACATCCCATGGGAAGTAATGGCCACTAATTTTGACAACAAGCCTATCATCCTTCAAAACAGCAGGACCTAGAGAAGTAAATTTCTCTATATCCAGTTTTTCAGCATCAAATGCTTGAGAAGCAGCATTAGCGCCCACTCCTTCCCATAACAAATGTTTGCAAAGAGATATCTCTGCATAAAGCACAATGCATGTGACTTTCTAGATATTTTCAGCAAGGAACTTGAAAACCAGAAACAAATGAAATTATTCCATTTTGTTCTGAGAAATGGCAATAGGAAGTCTACACACCTACAGCAAAGACTTACTATCATAGGGAGACAATGCCAAGAACTTAATTATAATCTTTAGAATATAATAATTAAAATTTGAAAGTAAATGGAACTATTTCATTTCATGGCACAGTCCAAATGCAAAGAAAATTACAACATTAACATGTAAATAAAATTAGTGCATCTTGAAGTTCTCTTACCAACTGTAGGGCTGGAAAGAACACTTTTGAGCTCTTGACTATTGTCAATATTAGGCTGCTCTTGTGCCATTTTTTGTTCCTTGTCAGCATCTGAATTTACGCAGCCAGAATTGTTTTCCTTGAGTAATGTCCAGTTCAAGGGTTGGGACTTTGAGTCAAAAGAATGGCTAACAGGAAAATGACAATCATCTGCACTTATGGCAATCAAAGGAGACCACAAATTGGGCAATGATTCTGCCAGTCGCCCAACTCCTTCAACAGCCTTATGACTTCCAGGAACACTAACCGGACTTGACATTACACTTGATTTTTCCATTGAGTTTTCAAGATCAGTTGATGGGTTGTATTGATCAAACATATCTGAAGAAGAACAAGACTCATCATTTGCATCAACTAACGCATTGACAGCTTTGATGCCTTCACCATCAGAGGCTAGATGATTATCTTTCGTTATACGAGGAGAAGAACCTGAATCAATGCATTGAACCTCATTGACTTTGAATTCATCAAGGTCACCAAAAGGAAATTGCTCTTCCTCTAAACTTTCTGTCGGTGAATTACTTCCAGTTTGATTCATGATAATGTCATTATAATTTCTTTTGGAATCATCGATACCCAAAGGCTGCTTGACATCATCCGTAATATTTAACCCATCCTGGACCTCAGAACTGACAATTGAAGTGGTGAAGATATTCTGCAAGTCCACTTCTTTGGTCAAACAAAGTGGTGAGTTAAGACTAACCATGTCAGGATTAGATTCTGCCATTGTTATTGTGTTACTAACATCTGTATAAGAAACCTGTGCCAGTTCTTTCTCCAGATCAATATGCTTTGCTAGATTGACATCAGCATCCTGATAAGAGCTTCTAATAACTCAGTCACAAAACAATGCAAGAAGGATTGGACCGCCCATTATTACCCATTTTGCACCCCTTCCCCCCATATACAATTATATGCATCATCTAAAGAATTATTGAATTGTTAAATTTGTAAAAATCACTATACTTTCACATGCTTTATATTGTAATGTTCTTGTGCAACTAATAGTAAAGATCATGGCAGAGAATTTACCTTCGATGATATTTCAGATACTATGACACAATTTGCTTCCACTGTACTTCCACCCAATAACGAAATTTCAGTTACTTGTTCCATGGTGTCTATAGATGATATTTCCATGCTACCTTCCACAGTAGAAATATCCAGGTTCTCAGAGCTAGAGATAGGACATCCATCCATTTGCTCTAATAAGGAAACAGTTTTCCTATCTGGTACAGAATCGTCAGTCCTATTCTTCCAATCATCACCCACAGATGATTCCACTTGGATGTCATCAGCTTTTACCTCTATATGTTCAACCACATTATCTTTCAAAACATCAGCAGCAGAAAACCGGGAAGCATTATCTTGCCTGGACTTACCAGAGGCCAAATTAGTAGACCATTTCACGTCCAATAGATCAGCTGCAATCTCAGCGCGTTCTAATGAATTTAGCCTTGACATCCTAGCATCACCTTCTCCCTCCTTAAAACCATTATCCTTCTTTGACTTCTCTCCAAGAACAAACCCGATCAACCTTGCCCGGTGAGAATTAGACCTAACCACAACCTTCTTATTACTAGCATCAATCTGGCCGGCTGAATTAAGCTTATCAGCATCATAATTACAACTTTTGGACTTTATAGACCTCCTATTACTATTAGATTGCCCATCCATCTCATCACTGGAAGACAAAGGATATAGTACGGATTCACCTTCTGCAACGTCTACCTCCTTGAGAAAGTAAGCTTCCCCTTTATGGTCAAGATACATGTGGAAATCAGCTCCAACTTCATTAACACTTATATTAACCACCTTCTCTTTTGTCTTCAAAACCCCCTGAAATTTTCCAAATTTGACATACCAAGGCGATGATTTGAAGCTCCCATCTTGTTGTTCCACCACTATTATATCCACAGCTCCACCAAATGGATGAAAAGGCCCAGACACCTTGTACACGCCCCTGGAGATATAGCTCCCTATTCTTCCCATGGTATACATCCTCTCGACCACGCCTTTTTCTTAAACAATCTCAATAACTAATTATTCAATTATAATTTAAATTAACAACCTGAGCGATCCATCGTTCGACGAAGCTTTATTATTTCCCACTAGCTTCCATTCGTGGATCACCCAGATCAGTAAAAACCTCAAAATCAGAGAGCATAATCAACGAACCCAACTGATCACAGCTCAAAAGACTATGGAGACGAAAATTCTGCGACAGTAAGGACAAAAATTAACAAACTGCCTCGAAATTCGTAAGCGGATGAAATACTCAATAAATTAATCAACCCAGCTCAAAACGCACACTTTTATCTCTCAAAGATAACCCAAATAAGAAAATTTATAAGCAAACAAACTCAATTAAAAACCAACCGCCGAGAGTAAGAACAGTTGGTATAATAAAGGCATATTCGCATGAATGTGCCAAAGCTACAATCATTAAATTCCAGGCGATTCAAAGACGAGACATTTTTATTTGTTTTGGCTTTTATTATAATATAAAATAAAACAACAAAAACTACTGTATCACTCAATTATTAATTTATTTATAAAAAAAGTAAGTGTCAAATTGGAAGAAATAAACTGAAGTGGAGACGTAAGCAACGCTTACAAGAGTTTGGCATTCTCGACTCGGAGAGATTTTCTTTTGGCGGTGTCTTCGAAATGAATATGTGGCGCCAGAACAAGGTCCTAGGTAGCGCCAAGTCTAAAGTCCTGTGTTTGGTTTCGATTATGAACATTATCCGAGCGGTTTGGTGTTTGTGTTGGGACCAAACTGCCAGTTTAGCTCGTGGGCAAGGGGAGAAATTTGATCCAATTTACTTTACGAGGGTAACTTTACGGCGCACGGACTTCGTCAATGGCTGGAATAGAAGGAGATGGCATGTCGTCTATATCTTTAAACAGAGTTTTTATTTTATCTGGGAAAATGTTTGATTCAGTAATATTCTATACAAAATGGACAACACAGGGGTGATTACGTTGTCTTCGAGGATAAACCGGTATGAGGTCCAAAAATATATCCACTTCAACTCATAAATCTTGAAAAATAAAATGTAGTCTGTCATTCTCTGTATCATGTCTGTCATGTGAAGTTCACATAAGAAAGGGTCTTTTAACTAAAAATGATCTCATGTTTCCACCGGTCCAAGACCATGTAGCTGACCATTTGTTGTTGGTAGGTATGTCTAATAGTAAAGGCCTGTGGGCTTTCTTAAGGATAGAACTAACTCTGGCCCATTTCAGGGAACAACCAACGTTGTGATTCTGTGACCACAAAGAGCTTTCCTGTCATAAATCACAATGGTGTTGATAAAGCCCCATGGCCATGGCTGGTTTCGACTCATGATGAGGCACACCTAATCCAAAAACAGCATTTATATTGTTAATTGCCTTTATTTGACTGGAAGAATAGGTTGACAAAGGAAAGGCTACAACAAAAAAGAATTAAAATGGTGTTGATGTAGTAATAACTGATTGTTAGATTTATTATGGCGATCATGACCTGCAAAAAGTTTATAATTTATCTGCAACATTTGTGCAAATGGCACCATTATATAATGCTTATTATGTTTGTCTGGTTGCTATAATGTATGAATGTATGTAGCTTGGTTTTGAACTTATGACGAAGAACTAGCTAGCTCAGGTATGAAAATTTGCAGACCGCAGGCGGCTTCAGTTTTCTATTTTTAATTAAGTTTATATGTTGAGCATAACTGTTCTTCATGCATCTCAGTGATGCAAACTGTTCTGTGCACTGTTGCAGATAGTTAAGATCCTCTCGGCAAATAAAAAATCTTACTGTTGTAGACATAAAGTCCATTCGTTTCCGGTTTACTTTTTTTTTTAATTAACCTCCCTAATCAACAGAAAAGCAGTTACCACATTTGCAGGGAGCAGAACGTCTTATAATTTAACGTGGGAGGACCACTAATTGTCTACACTTTCAAGTTTCAATTAATCATGAGAGTTCTTCCTTGAGCCCAACAGCCATTTTCCTTTTTGTGGGGCTGCATAGCTTGATGGATAAAAAAAAACCCTCTTACTCTGGATTGGTGGGCAGTCAAAGTACTGCTTCTGAATTCAGTCTCAATTATATATATGATCCATGACTTAATCTATAATTAATTCTGAACATGCATCAATTGGCAGATCCTTTTGGTCTTATTCTCATTGGAGAGAGTTCAGTCATGGTTCCCTTTTTCGCTTTTATAGCTTTTGTATGGTAGTTCAAAAGAAAGAAAGCATTTCATGTGGGTGGGGTTCTTAACTGGTACAGAATGGTGGATATAATTTTCATAAAGATGTCATTAAAAAGCACAAAAGGTTGTTTAGTCTATTGCCCAAATCATTACAGTTTATCGTCATGATCCTCATCATTTTCCTAATTTCAACTCAAACATATGAATAGAACAGAGCAGCCCTTCGCATTATTGTCATTATCGACCTATAATTGCTGCACTTTGATAACTTTATGAATATTAAGTTGCCAAGAGTGCTTAGACCCACAATTCTCATGCGTAACATTCCCTTCTACAGCCTCACCCATCTATATATACCAATCATAAAGAGTCTTCTTTTTTTTTTCTTCTTCAGGAGATTGTAAATTATTGTACTTGCTCCCTTTAGCAATACTCCATAATTGGTTTAATCATAGATTATTTACATGGGGATATACGTTAATCTTTAATTGTCTGGTCTGAGCGCAAGAAGGTGGAGTTACATTTGTATAGGCTAGCTGTGTTTGCATATTCTGCATGGCTTTCTGAGTTAGAATGATTAGGGAGATATCATAACAACATAAATTTGCTTGAATGATAGCCCTGCTTAGATAGATGTGAAAAGCAACAGATTGACTCATTCAAACTACTAAGGTTACATGGGGTTCACTAAAAACAGATGTGGATTTCCTATAAAGCACAAGTGATTGTTTTATGGGGAATGTAAAGGATTTCGTCTAAGAATTGTACAGAATTTTAATTTTTAATATTATAAAATTCCAACTTTTGATTGAGCAAGCACGAGGCCCATCACTACACCTGCACACGTGAAAGCCAAAAAAGCACAAGTAATCGTCTCTACTGAAAACTAATCGAGTTTTCGTTCATTTTCATATACGCCATGTGTACACAGGAAAACAAAAATGTAAATGATAAATAATACAAAGTATAATGCGAAAATTGGAAAATCCGAACTTAGCATTTGAGTTTGTCTTCCACGGCTATGGAATTCTTGCAATGAGCAATGGCAGCTTGAATTGCAGCCTGCAACTCTTCCATGGTGCTGTCACTGGTAGAAGAAGTTAGTGTTGTGGTTGCAACAAGTAGACCACTATTTGTAGGAGATGTTCTGACTGACGCGGGTGCTGAAAATTCTCCTCTTCTTCCTCTTAACTCTTGTTTGTTTTTAAATCTTAAATTGCCAGAAAATGAACAAGGCTGACTACGGAAATGGAGATTCTCTCTCCTTCCTTTGAAAAATAAAAGTGGCCTAACCATTCTTGCGTACATCTTTAGCACATTTCTTACGTCAAATCTCATTTTTTTCTTCTGCTTCTTCTTATCTTCTTCTTCTCTAACTTGACAACTACCCTTTCGCCATCTCAGGAAACCGAATAATGCGAATGACTTATTGGACTTGGTTCTTCCTTGGCTCTCATTATCATTGGCTTCATGATTACGGTTTCTGTTGTTGACGCTGTTGTTGCCGTTTCTATAGCTAATATTGGCGCTGCAACTTTTATCAGTCTTCTTATCATCTATTAAATCTCTGATGGGGAGGGTAAAGCTGTCCAATGAATTGGTGGAAGAGCGAGGAGATACTGGAAGGTGAGAGAGGAGATGAAGAGGAAGTAAATGTCCATGAAAGAAAATGTCATCTGCAGGTGACAAATCGATTGCGATGGAAGGTGGGGATTTTGTTTTATCAACTATTGGTGCTGAAGAAGAGTGGAGAGAGATAGTGAAGGAGAATTCATGAGAAGGAGATGAAGAAGCTGAAGGTAGGGAAGCAGGACTTGGAGATGGTATTGTTACAAAATCTTCTTGTATTCGCTGCTTGGTTTCTTCTTCTTGTTTGTTGCCAAAAGCTTTCTCTTTGGTGGTTCGATGCTGATCGGTGTCCATAGTTGAAAAGATTATGCAGAAAGGAAAAGGAAGGAAAGAAAGACTAACCAATAAGATCTGATTCAGTATCTAGAGGTCACTCACTCCCTTTTGTGCTTGTATGATTTTGGCTTTGGCTTATGGTTATGGAGAGAGAAGAGAGATAGGATTAGGAAGCAGTCGAGAAAGAGAGAGAAACAGAAAGAAACAGAGTTTCTTATCAATCAACAATCGGGTTTAAAATGTCTTTAGTAGAAAGATGGAACATATACATTTGCATTATTCTTAATATAGAGAAAGGGTGTGGTGGTGGCCATGGCACTATGAGATGAGATGATATATTTAGCAGTACGTGTTAAAAGATTGGTGGGTCCTTGTCAAACGCAACAGCTACTAAAATGGTGATGATTAGGGAAATGAGATCACTAAGATCCAAGTTTGGCCAGAAAATGGTGGCTGGATGGCAAAAGGAAACCTTATTATAGGTATGTGTCTTTGTATGTGAATTCTTTTGGCAAAATGGCCAAAAGAAGAGAAGAGAAGCCTTGTTCATCTATACACAGAAAGATGTGCGCATGATTCAAGATAAATCTTTGATTGGTATATATTTTGAACCAACCAAATGAAACAATGGAAAAGAGAAGAGTAGAGTTGATGACAGTGGGGTGAAGATACCTTGAACTGGGACTTACATTATAAGCTCAAGGAAAATGTGAAGGATGGGGTAACTTTAGGAAAAGGGACAAAGCGATATTCACAAAGTGGTCCATGTTAATGTTATTGTATTGTAGTGTGTCGTATAGAGAGAATTTTGTTGGTTTAGTTAAGGTCGGCATCACAATCATGGATGCATTATTTAGGACTGACTCATCTTTGCCACTAAACCACTGAAAATGTCTCATCAAGATGAGGGATTGACGGAGGAAGAAAATACACAAAATGAAACAAGCATCCTTGGGTGGGAAGCCTTTTCTCTTTTCTTCCTTGCCCACTGGCCACTCAATTTCTTATTCCTTACTAATAAAGTCATTTGTCAATTTGAAGAAAAACCAAGGAAACGTGGTATCCAGAACAATCTACTTAATCTCTTCGCTTGTGGGGTAGATAGTGCCATGGCGTCTCAATGGCTCTGCATTCATAAATTACTAACTTCTTTGTTTTTCCAAGCCACTATGGTTGTATTTTGTGGGGGCCTGCCGGAAAAACCAATTGAAGGACTAATTAAAGAGGCAGGTTTACTTTCCTCAAAGGACCTATCTCATAGTATTTAATTCAAATGGGATGTTTAGATGCCTCCTCCTGATGAAGGAAACGTACACAAAGGCAACACTGAAAGACTTGCCCATGATCAATTCGAGCGGTTCATTTGTAATTAGTCTAGCCCAGTCAAAACTATCACCAACTCAGCAGCGTCTCCTTCATGTACCCACCACAGATGGAAGGTCATGGTCCCAATTATCAATCATGTGAATCCTGGAAACCAGACTCCAGCTCATCGACGCAACCATTTTGCCACGCCAACTCAAAGTTAAGGAAATTCGGATCAATTAAAACTAGTTCAAGAGAAGAGACATCATCAGTTGCATACATTCATCTGTCTTCGCTAATTCATATCACTTACAAATTGAATTCAACAGAATGTGACAGTTTCGGGCCCAATTACAAATTATACAACACAATGAAAAAAATCATAGATGGATAAAGACAAGTGTCTTGGGAAAAAAAGAAAATGGAAATTGTAATTTCTAACTATATATTTCGAAGGTTCCACTTCCAACTTGTCAAAGGAAATACCAAATTAAAGTAATTCTACATGAACAAATTCATTCAGCAGCCTGAACTCAGAGGTTTTCCCTGATTTTGAACAAATTTTTAAGTCATCAAGCTCCCTATATTATAAGATCAGACTTAAGGCCGCTATAATTCACTGTTAGCTATATTGACTAGTGACTAGTATACAATGGATCCACACAGAAAACTGATGACAACCGATGTGTCACTATGCATTTGTGAGTTCATGGGAGGGGAAGCACAATTTTCCTTAAGTCAGAAAACAGATATCTGAAGGGGCACTCTAAATTTAAATCTTACAACTTGAATCGTGGAATCACTACAAGTAGAGGTGTATTGGTCCTGAAGTTAATGCTGGATCAAATAACCAAAACTCCAAGAGAAACTGAAGGGATTCAGTACTGTGAGAAAGCTCCATATTCCCATTACGGACAACTTTTAAACAATTGTTAGCGCCCACAAAATGCAAATATAATTGAGGAGGTAGGCTAGTCACTGTCACTACCATGTCTTTCTGAATTCGGGGAAAACAAATAAGATAAATTAATTCAGAAGCTTAAGCAACAAAAGTACTTAAAATGCAGGGAGATAGACAAAGAACAAGTGAGAGAAAGATGATATACCTCCTGGTGTTCTTTTTCCTTCCATAGCTTCTCTCTTCTCTTGGCAGCTTAAACAAAGGAAAGGGCCATCCCAAGGACGCAGCTTCCCTGAATTAGATGAACCAACATGTATTGAAACACCCTCTTCAGGTTTCATCTCCACTTGACAGACTGCACACACAAACAGCTTAAACATGTTGGATAGTGGGTATTTTGTATCCAACCTGCACCGACAAAAACATCTCTTTTGTTAAAAGCTACAAACTATCATGACCACTCTAAAAGCACAGACAATTGTGTCAATTATAATCATATAATTTCACTGACACAACAGCAAATTAAATTTACGCAATGAAGAGAAACATTGGTCAGATGATCCCTATTATGTAGATCTAAGAAACAATGTTAGATAATTTGATGATCTCCACAGCACAAACCTTTTTGAAAGCATAGCAGATCCTTCCTCAAATAATTCCTCCACATCCGGCTCAACATATTCTTTGTCCACCGTAGAAGTTGATTCAGGGGTCTTTCTGCGAAACATTGACTTAAGCACTCCTTTTACCTGCTTCTTTGGTTGGGGCACAGGAGCTGGTGGCTTCTCCTGCGGTAATATATCAATCACAATGCAGGTTGTATCATCTCGAAGTCCCTTTGCTTGTAAAGCTTCCTGCATAATGAGAGTAAGTTGTATAAACTAAAAAAGTCAGCATAAACATCAGAATCTGGGGAATGTCAAAGATAAAAATGCCAGAGAGATCTCGTGCAAGGATCATTGCTGCAGTTATCATTATTGCCAAACAGAAACTGAAGAGGTAATTTTCAGAATATGCTTTGAATTACATACTTTGACAATTTGTGCAGCTGCAGCTTCCGGTGGCATCCCACGACAGCAATCAAGGGCCATTTCCGCTGATAAATTATCCCAAACACCATCACTTGATATTACAAGTCTACCACCAGCTGTAGACAACTGCAAAAAGGAAAAAAATTATAAAGTGAACCTACAGAAATCAATCCAAACACTCTAATATTAACAATGCTGGCAACAAGAGATATCAGCTCCTCTCAATGCCATAACCTCCCAATTAGCCAAAGCCTGCCCAAAACCTTATACAATATTTTTCTCTTCCTCCTTCCATCCTGCTGCCTCCCTTTATTGTTCTAATATCCAAATCCTATCCTAATCTTCATCAAATGTTAATTATTAATAAACAATTATTATCCCAACTAATTATTATCTTAATCCTAACATTAAAAAAAAAAAAAAAACTTGAAGAAGGAAATTTTACCATTTCCTGATGTACACTTCAGAGATACCAGTACACTGATACCAAGATTTATAATTAATCCTCTAATTTCTTTCACTAAAAATCCAGGTTCCAATGTCCCCATCTATTTATAGAAATAATAGCTCAGTATACATCATCAGAAACAAATTTATGTCAACAGTTCAACTTATAATCATAAATTGTTCAAGCAACCTGACCCAGGATATGGTAAATGGTGATGACTACAAAAAGAGCTACAATGTTTTGCACTTGCAGCTGTTGTCATCTAAATATGTACTTAACCTTCTTCTTTTTTCCTGACCAGACTTGTCTAGAAATAGTAAAAATAATAGTTCAATCCCTATTGAATTAAGCTACAAGCCCTAGCTGGCAAAAGTAGACTCTGACTTGCACATAACAAGGGAACTAAAAACTTTACAACTGGTGCCAAAGTGGCAGAAAGATTTAAATCCTCAAAACAGTAAATTTCATTCTTAGATCCCTCTCATTATCTATCTCGGAGACATAGAGCTCGAAATTGTGACAGTCATCCAGAAAATCCATCATTTAAAAAGTTTATACCACAAGCTCCTATCAAATATTTAGAAAAAAGAAAATTAAAAAAACTTAATTATTTATATTCATTCTTTAGACCCCAGTTTGACAAGTGCAACCAAATGCTATAACAATAATGCTCAGAACAGAAATGTAGTGAAAGTTCTTCATAGAAACTAATATGCTTGAAAATAATCCAGAAACTCAGACGGGACAGGTGCAAATTACCAACATATAAGAAGGTAAGGAGAAACACATGGAATCCTCCAACCATATTCAAGGCTACAAGGAGGAGCAAAAAATGTAAAGAAGATTGTTCCAATCCATCACTTCTAGTCTACAGATGACAATATGAAGAACAAACCTTCACTTGCTTTACATAAGGAACAGGAACAATGAACTCGCCAACATCCATATCTCCAATAGATCGTGAAAGACATAAGCCACCAGGCCAACATCTCAAAGGACCAATCTACAAATGAATAGCACTTTAGTTAAAAGCCTTCATATCTACGAAATTTTATCAGAAAACATTTTCCTGATGAACATTTGAATATTTCCAATGCATCATCAATTTGAACTTTTCTCCAGAAATATGTTAAAATCTTATTTTCAAGTCTAGTAGCTAAATCACTTTGAGGCATGTCCAGAGTATAATACTGTAGAGCATAATTCTAATGTGAAGAACAGATACCTCAGCACCACCACCAGCATTGAGCCGACCCACTTCACCCCCACTAGCAGTGATGCGGTCCCTCCTAAAAATACACATGAAAACAAGAGCTTAAAGCCTTCATTGTCAAGGGTTACTGTTATGTGTGTCATGAATCATTATAAAATAACTTACTCCTCTTCATTGCATTCAAGCCTATGATCTGCTGACAGGTAATAGATATCACCTTCAGCAGATTCAAGTATACAACGAGAATCACCAACAGATGCAACAGTTACAACCCATCCTTCTATTATTACAAAGGTGACAGTTGTTCCTGATGTCCGTGCTGAGAAGGTAATCGATAAATAGATAAATGCCAAGTATGCAACTTATAGCATATAGCAAAGTAAAATAATATAAAATAAAGAAAAAGAGGGGCATTTTATACCAACAAAAAACAATATATAAAAAGTGCTCAATACAATGACCAAAGCCCTATAACCAGACACAAACAATGCAACTACATCATGTAAAGATCACAGAAATATGAACCTAACAGATGTCAATGAAGAGTGGATTTCAAAACTGCACATTCAAGGAAAGAGCTCCAAATAAATAGTCAATTCATAAGTATAAATCATCATAAACACAAGTGGTTTATATAGTAACCTAACAAGGTATACTAATCTTACTACTTCCACATTACGTTAGGGTTGATATCTATTTCCATAAAAACTAACATACCAAAAATAAACCAATAAATTTGCACACATGCTGTAGAGCAGTAATATATGAAATCTGCATCATGATTGAAAGAAGGCCGTGTTCAAAAAACAGTAATTAAAAATTCTTTTTATCACAATGTTGTCATATGGACAATTGCTCCTGACAACATCTTTTATATAGATTATA
Organism: Anacardium occidentale; assembly: GCA_026122585.1. Taxonomy (NCBI): domain Eukaryota; kingdom Viridiplantae; phylum Streptophyta; class Magnoliopsida; order Sapindales; family Anacardiaceae; genus Anacardium; species Anacardium occidentale. The sequence continues at coordinate 385,071 of JAJEJH010000024.1, forward strand.
GATAGTGCTTAATGTTGGATGGCTATTACAAGAAAGCCACTGAAAATCCCTCTGAAGTTGAGTGTATATCAGAACCTAGGTTTCATAAAAATTTCCAAAATGTTTAGTTTCAAAATTTTGTGATATAATATATTGGATTTGCAAAGGTTTTCATACCCTTGATTGTAACAATAGTTAAGGTCTTTTTTGAGACTGAGGCTACAATGTGACTCACAAACATATCAGCATATTTATAATGGCATGAATGAACTTGTAAGGCATTGTTGTGCATAAGTGCATAAGCATTATCTGGATTAATGGTAAAAAACTGCAGCACCCAACCTTAAGTTACAAGTCCTGTACAAACCAAACTTTGGAACTCTGCTTAAACTTGAATTGTTTAACCGAATGTTTACTGCACAGCACAAGCTATGATCAAATATACTCTTCTTACCTTTCTCTTGAAAATCTTTATCTGTTTTAACAAAGCCTGCAACCATTGCTCGAGGAAGTGCTGCTATCCATTCATCTCGGTTAAGCTGTGAAGGAATAGCACTTAAAACATTTTTTAGTAGATTTTCCTTTGTGTAAATAGCAGCTGCAGATCCATTATGTCCATCAAATAGCTGCAAAACATGGTATAGACATAACTTTCTATAATAAGTTAAAGGCAATAACAAAATATTAATAATAATATTAGCTACATATAAAATAAGCAAAACATAGAAAAAGATATCAAAAACTATATTGACCATGGCTAAGAAGTAGTATTACTTGCGGTTACCTCCATTAACTTTCACAAGATCCAGAAAATCCTCACCTAGGAAAATAGAAAAGGTGGCTAGACCTACCTAAGCATGACTAATGATCCCTATCATTCAGGCAGCCAAGCCTTGTGTTTCCACATGTAACTGAGTTCTAGAACATTTAATAACTCCAATGTATCTCATCTATCACGTATCAAACATGTACTCCAATTAAAAAGGGTTAAACACGTGAAATGTAAACTTTTAAGTCAATTCATTCCACCAAAAAAATCAACTTAGTTTCCATCCAAAATCAAGGAATTTACAAATTTCATATCAGCAAAATTTCATCGAATTGAAGGATTTAGAAAACAATACCCCATATACAGAAAACGTGGTGACTCCATCACCCATTGCTCTTTGGCATTCGTTTTTAAGCAGCGTAAAGTCCTCTCCTTTCTTGCTCTGACTAGCCTGACCATGTATAATATCTGGTTTCTCTATCTTCTCATTGGCCAGTTCACGCTTTAGCAGCACCGAAAGAGGGACCGTGTGATGATCGTTCTTACCCGACATTGTTCAGCTTTTTAATTCTTTAACAATCACAGTTTGTTCTACGAGAATGTATCCCCTTCTCTACTTGTCCATACCTAATCATCAACCCAAGCATTTCCAGAAGCAGATCATCAGATTCGCCACTGGGAAGGACATGACTAAGGCAAGATCACAGACAGCTAAACGAATATATCCAAATCAAACCAAAAAAAAAAAAAAGGATAAAAAGAAAAATCAACATCAATGGTGATCATTAAAGAGTTAGGATGCTGTAACAATGATACGAATCGCAGCGAATGAATCAAGAAATTAGAAAGAGAATTTACAAGGAGAGAAACAATCGTAGGTAAATGCGATGGTGATTACGCGGGAAGAGACAAATACGAGATGTTGAAACAGATCAGTTGCTCTGATCCGACCTTCTGCAGAAATCCCATTGTTGTTGACGCGAGACAAAAACTAAAACAATTTTTTAGCGCAATTGAAGCTGGTATTCTCAAATATTCCCCTTTTATTTTCCGTTTTTGATTTTCTCTGAAATGACGAAAACGCACCGCTCTTTTCGTTCGGCGCTCAAAAGCCGTTTTTAAGCCGCCGTCGTACAATTCATGTGCTTTCTTAACCGTTGGATTGAAGGGTGGGTCCAACAACAAGCAGTTTATAAATGAAACAGATCGGTTGGATTGGTTTGAATTGAGACAAGGACGCATAATATTTTATTTCTATTTTCGTGGTGGCGCCGGTTAAGGATTAGCAAAATCCAGAAGGGACAATAAAAATTAATTATGACCAAGTCAAATATTAAAATCCTTACGAGAGGGAAAGACATGCAAAAATATAAAACCCTATTTAGCCGGTTATTAATTAGATTTATTTTCTTCTTAATTAGGACTTAATGTCACGTAGTTGTGATTTGTCGAATCCCGTTTGAACGGTGGGGTCTCATGGGCCCTAAGCCCAGTTGACCCGCTTGTGATATTGGGGGTCAAGTCTTTCTGCAACCTAACCCCCTCTGAACCGCGGAATTCTCGGCGCCAGTCTTTCTTGATAACTCAAAATCACCACGTGCAGCCATTATCGAAGGAGACTGCAATAAAATTGGAGCGTGATGGGAAAGGCGCGTGTGGAATTAAACTTATCAGACAAACTCCGCGTTAAATAACTATATTAATTAAGTCCATCAGTATCAGCTTGAGCTGTAGCTCAGCTTAAAATAAGTGGAGCCTGCAAAGGTGGAAGAATATCAATGTAATTGAAAATTTGAGGGTAAGTTCAAGGCAAGTTCCAATTTGAAAGAAGAATACAAGCTGGAAAGGGTCCAGCTTGTTTACGTAGGAGCAGCAAGTGTTGCCATCTGGTTAGTCACTACAGCTCACCACAACGCATTAACCACGGCAGTGCCCCACAAAGATATTTATATTAACCATATTGACCGCAAAGGAAAAAAAAAGTGGAACAAGATGTGGGTTGGGTTGCTGTCATTGAGTGCAGACTTTTGACAAAAACTGTTAAGAAGATCACCAATTATTATCACATTTTCACGTCTACCTTGCTTACTGGTTTTGACCCTGGACACATGGTTATGAAGACTCGCTGCATCCCACCAGCCCTTAAAGGCTTTTTCAGCTTTTGCTCTTGCAATTTCAACAGGTAAACATTGTCAATATAGTTGGTCTCCAAAGGAGAAACAAAATATAATTGCTACACGGAGAGAAATGAAACCACGGGACAAAATTAGAGCAGCAGCGGCAGATCTTTTAGACCTTTGAGCTCATTGGTTTTTGTAAATCAATGTGCTGGAGAGTTGAAACATTTGTCTTTCATAAACATACTACAACCACATCTTATATTAGACCCGTGCTAGATAAGTCAATGACTGTGTACGCAGGGCTACTACTTTTCTGACCCTTGTAAAAATACTGGACAAACTCAAGGCAAGATGGATGGATTACTACAGTCCGTTTACTTGAAACAAAAGTAATTCAATGTTGGAGAGACGAAACAAATAATCAAGATGAAGAGTGTCATATTTTACAAAGGAAGCATGCATGCATGACATTGTGATGACCATGAAACATTTCATCTGTAGATAATATCATTAAAGAGCATGAATGTAAAAGCAATATGCTTAAAGAAAGTTGGACAAGGAAAGCACTGCTACTGACGCAGGGGGTATAGGTGGCAAACTTTACTCTTTATCATCATCACAACCACACCATAACGCAGTCCTGGACCCTTAATAAATGCGTATTTAAGATAAACTAAGATCACCCTTTTTCAAATGCGAAGAAGCCTAGTTGTCAGTACACATGTCAAACAAATATCACATTGATCATACATGAAATAGAATAAAGAAGGACCAAATTTGATTTGAGTAAGGAAAAGAATCATCAAGTATCACCGGGACCGCCAACTCTTTTGAGTCCTTCAATAAAGCTCCAATATCTGATAGCATACCATGCAAACCAAAAATTACCATCAGGGTGTTGAGACAAAGTTGGATATCTTCATGGTTCCAATTTGGTTATTTACATCATGTTAGGTACTAACCCCCATGACTAACAATATGCATTATAAACAAATTCCCAAATATTATTGGACATCTTCAATTTTCATTATAGTTGGTTGTAATTTCATGCCTGTTCTTTTAACTACTTCGAACTAATGGAAACAGAATAGAATAAGTCAAATATAGTAGTTATATATTTTTCCCAAGTTGTTACCTAAATTGATACGATAGACTCCAAGATACAACCCCCTACGATTCAGAGCTTGACAAATTCTTCCTTGGTTCAGAACCATTCACCCTTATAATATACACCTGAAAAATGAAATATGGTAAATACAATGTCAATATATCCAATTTAAAATTTAAGAAATAGATTATTCACATAAGATACAGACAACACATGATCATATAAAGAGTTGGTATTCTAAACCTTTTAGTACATAAGAAAAGAATATAGTGTTATGACCTGTGATGTTCTAAATATGGTTTAAAGATTACCTTGAATGTTGTACGATGAACTAACTGAAAAACTAAAGCATCCCCATCGACCAAGTTATGAGCGACTGCAAATCCTTTCCATCCACCACTCAATCCTGTTTTTCTGGCCAGATATATCGTTGGATACTCATTACCATCTTCATCTCTCAAAGTGATAACTTCATCACGCTTCGGAAGGTTCTCCTTGCAGAAGTACACAGGAAGGCCCTGTTGTAAAAATTGACCAATATGGTTACAAGCATTGTTTTATTGTCAATTTTAACTTCAACCCATGTTTCCAAAAGACTAATTAGTTATGAATCTAGGATTCTGCTCAAGATTTGAGTCTTTTATAATTCTATTTGAAACTACACTACCAGCAGCTATCAGAAAACTTGAATGTCCCAAATTCTCAATAAGTGACCCCGAAATGAACTTTTCTTCAATTTGAATAAAAAAAAATTAATCAACTTTCTGTTTTATACAACACGGTTTTTAATCACCCACTATCAACCGAAACTAAAATTACATCATGAAAAGGAAGAGAAAACTTATCGAGATATAAAATCATTTAACTTTGTGCTCCAGAAAAGGAGATCTACATAGCGGAGCATCATTTTGTTTCCACTTCGTTATGAATCATGAGAACTACAAAAATAAATGAACAGAGAGAAAACATTGGGAACCATCGACGCGGCATGCTTACCAGCCAAAATCCGCCAGTGACATGCGATTGAAGCATGGACTTGATAAAAATTGGATAATCAGACTCTAAACTCGATTCCAACTTTTCTGCTTTTTCTGTTGCCGCTGCTCTGGCTTCATCTGATGCATATACGCGGTTGGACAAATCCCTGCTTTTAAAAACTCTGCACCACCCAGTTTACAGTTAAACTCTGCAAGAACAAACATACAATCAAAAGCTTTTTATAAGAGTACCTTCGAGGTATCAGCACGCGAACAGGATCAACCTGCAGAAAATTCAAACATTTCAATGATGGGTTTCTTATTGATGATTTTTATGGCAAAAAAAAAAAAAAATCTAAATGGATAAAGACTTGTATGGATTACATCACTGTAAACAGGGGCAGTCTTGTTGGCAACACGACTTGAGCGCCTCAATACAACCATTTCCATTTGCTTCTGTGCTGTACGAGATTTCACTTTTTTCATCTGCGGATTAAGCAAACCCACAGTAAGATAGCCGTAAAAACACGTGTTGTACTTTTTTTTTCTTTGTTATATGTAATTATATGCATGAAAAGAGGTGTTTCAGGTTTGCGATTACCGGAGAGGGCTTCAAAGATTTAGAGGGGGTTGTCCGGAGAGCTTGAGAGAGCTGAGGGAGATTGAGAGCTTCCATTCGTTTCTTGTTCTCTTCCAGTCTTTTGAGACGATATTCCTCATACGATGGCTTTCCCATCACCATTTTCTAAAAGAACCAAACAGAAAGGTTTACTCCTCTGTACTATTTTCTGAGAAAATGGAGGGAGGGTCCAAAGACACAGGCTTGAGGGCTCTCGATAGCAAACTAGCAGGCTGAAAGTTTTGAAAGTCCCAGACGACCGTTGCGTTCCCACTTACTTGAGCAGTGATACTGTTACAGGTTAGTACTCAGCTACCTCACAGGCGGAATCTGATTGGAAGTCGTTTCTTTTTTCTTTTTTAATTGGCCAAAAAACAAATTCTCACCTTTCCGCGAATAGAAGTCCCATCAACCAAATTTAAAAAACCAAGTGAAAAGATCCAAAAAAAACTTTCATAAAAATAAATAATAATAATATTAAAATAAAATTTAATATAAATATCATTAAAATAAAATTTAATATAAAATTTTAATAAAAAATTTTAAAAACAATCACCATCGTCGATAATAATGATCATCATTAATATAGTCAGGTAATAAAAAACGATCGTTAATAAAACCAAATAATTATTTTCAATTATTTGGTTATATTAATAGCAGTCACCATCATCGGTGATGTTGTTGATAACAATAATTGTTTTTTAAAATTATTATGATTTTATTTTTTAAATTTTTATTAATTTTTGTATTAATTTATTATTTTTTTATAATTATATTAATATTATTTTATATTTTATTTACTTTTTTATTTTTTATTTAAAAAGATAAAATTACTTACCTAGCGTTGATCAGGGTAGGCAATTAAATAACACTGTAGTTAAAAAAACACCTTGGGTGGAAATACGTTGTTTGGCCCTTCTAATTTACATTATTTAACATCAGTGTGAATTCAATTTTTGAAATGAAGACAGAAGACTTCAGGTAGTGTACGGATACTCAATAATAGTGAACATTCTATAAATTAAGGCCAAAGGACATGTTTCCACCCATAGTTTGAGACATGGACAAAATCCCACCCATTAAGTTTAGAAAACCCAACATCCTACCCATTGACTGTTAAATCTAACAATCAACAGTAAGTCAAGGGACAAATTTATTATTTTATAGTTAAAATTTATATAAAAATATAAAATAATATTAAAATATATATAAAAATATATTAAAATTTTTATAAAATTTTAAAAAATATTTAAATTTTAAAAAATAAAAACCAGTCACTGTCGTCGTGTCGACGACGATGGCCGCAGCAAATAGAACTAGGTGGCCGTTCCGGCCACCTGGTTCCAAGGGAGGCTAGATCTGGCCTCTTCCGATAAAAAAAAAATCGGAAACTGCTGGAGATGGTCGGCTTTGGCCCCAACGGCCGTTTCCAGCCAAGGTTTCGGGCAAAGGTGGCCAGATCTGGCCGCCTCCTCCAAAAGAGGAGGCGGCCAGATTGGCCTCCTCCGTCGATTCGGGAGGCCAGATCTGGCCTCCCTTGGAACCAGGTGATCGGAACGGCCACCTGGTGCCATTTGCTGCGGCCACAGCCGCCAGCGCGGCGGCGGTGGCTGGCTTTTTTTTTTTTAAATTTAAATATTTTTTATAATTTTATAAAATTTTTTAAATTTTTTTATAATTTTTAATATATTTAAATATTATTTTATATTTTTATTATAAATTTTTATTAATAAGGGTATTTTTGTCATTTCATAAAATGGGTTAATGAAAATGGATGAAAATTGGATGAAGGGTGGGAATCTGGGCTTTTAAAAGTGAGTGGGTGGGACTTTGTCCCCACCTCAAACTATGGGTGGGAATAGGTCCTTTGGCCATAAATTAAAGGCCAAACGACCAAGGCCCACCCAAGGTTTTCTTAAACCGGCAGATCCCTCCCCTAAAGTTTTAAAAGTCATACCCACCTTGGTTCATTGAAAATACCAAAATACCCTTTATAAAAATAAATAATATTAATATTGAAATAATTTAATATAAAATATTATTTAAATTATTTAAAAAATTAAATAAATAAAATAAAAATTTTAAAAATAACCACCGCTATCATTAACATAATCAAATAATTATAAATGATCACCTAGTTTCATTGATGAAGGGATTCAACTGTTAAAAATCTGACGAAAACGATTAGATTTAACCACCTTCGCCATTAAAGAAAGCCAAAAACGATCGATATGTTGAAATAAATCGTTTTCAATTGTTTTAAATAACAAAAACAATCAAATATAACCACCAATAGAATCAGATAGTCGACCACCTGGTTATGTTAACGACAACTACCGTCATCAGCAACACTGTTGACGACCCGTTTTTAAAATTTTTATTTTTCTTTTAAAATTTTATTACTGTATTATTAATTATTATTATTAATTTAATATTCTAATTATTTTTATAAAATTTATTTTTAAAATTTTTATTCAAAAAAACGAAAATGCCCTTCTCATTTTGATCCATAGATGAACTCTTGATTTTTTAAAACTTTATGGATGAAACTTGCCATTTAAGCAAACCTTGGGTGGCACTACATGTTTGGCCTAAATTAAAACATAAACTGTGAATTACCGAATAAAAATCCATCAGTATAGAGTGTGATGTAGTCTGTTTACACCAGTCAAAAGAAATATTATTTATGATACATTAATCCTTCCCTGCAGTGAAACAACATCGGGATGGCATCAAGTTACCACGACAGTGCACGGCTCAGGTTAATCTTGTTGACGCCCAATAGAACAAACATGAAATCCACCCAGGTTTATTCACTATTCAGTATTTTATGGAGCCTATGCTCTTCAACCAGGGAAGCATTTCTACTAGTCCGTCTTTCAAGCTTCGAGGGTTATAACCCAACTCTGCTTTAGCCTTTTCACAAGAATACGCCCACTGGTGTCTTAAAACATTCACAGTCTGCTCAAAAGGAATCACTGTGAGCCCACTAAATATGCAACAAATAGAGAAAATAATAAGTTGATGAAATCATTTTATACCCCAAACGAAAAAGTTTAGGTGGCAGATGGGAGAATCATTATATAGATTATATGTGATTCAATGCTGCAGCAGTTAACAAGTAATCCATTACCATTTTAACTTCATCAAAAAGATTTAAAGCAATAATCCCACTGAAGGAATTGAATAGCTGAAAAGAATTGATCCTCCATACAAATAACATGAAGGATCTAGAAACATACTGGGTAACTGATGAGAGGAAGCTTTCCAGTGATTCGAGAGATGAACACTGAAACCCATCCATAAGCCTCAATCAAAAAAAGGGGTATGCTAAATCTAGGCCTTTTTGTTCCAGTGATGACTGCAGCCATGTTGAAAAGATGCATAAATGATGTGTTTTCTCCCGTCAGTAGATATCTTTCACCAGATCTACCTTTGTCCATTGCTGCAATTTGACCATCTACAACATCATCAACGTGACAGAAAGAAAACTTATCATTTCCATGGCCTATGTAGCCAGGTAAACGTCCATTAAAGCGTTCAATGATCTGAAAGGACAAAGCATCAGCTAAAATCACATCAAGAAAATGAATTTAGCAGACACTAACAGGTAGTACAGACTAGGTAAAGCTGAAGGATATTATTAAATATAATCCCATCAAGAATAAAAGGCCATTCCCACTCTGTTCCAAAGGATAGAAAAAATTACAGGGCAAGCTAAAAAGAAGAAAAAGAACATCCATCACCACTTAATTTTCAGATCAACTGTAACATCCATTATATAATGTATCGTCCAATGCTATATAATAAATCCAAAGCACATGCTATTTGATTTCTGGAACTTGATAATTTTCCTTGTTCAACAAAATTGATATAGGCTAGATCAAAAGATTCTTCTAAGATTTAGAAGCCCTTGACACTAGATCATCCATTCGTGTCACATTTTCGTTTTTAAAGAAATGAACTGGCTCCATCACACGTGTTGGCACCAGAACAAGGTCAATTGTCAATTAGAGCAAACAAGTGCAGCTTCGAGGTTAAAGGACACTTGAAGAAGCATTCAAGAAAGAAAAATCTTACCAATCGGGCAACCATGTTGCCCGTGGTGAGCTTGCCCGAACCATAGATAACGCCTGGATAAACCAGGACTATTGGTAGCCCCTCAGCTGCAGCTTGCAAGGCTATCTTATCAGCATCAGCCTTCGATCTCTCATACTCAGTACAGAAATACTTTCCAGGATGTATCTGCCATGGAACAACATTTAGCATCATCAATCATGTCAAAATCAATTAATTCATTAATCAATTACTTTTTCAAACTGCTTGTACTTGATTCTCATCGGCGACGTATCCATCTGTTGACCCTAAAGCAAAGAAAGATGAGGTGTAGATAATCTTTTGGATCGTTTTCGTCTCTTTGGCCGCTTGCACTAAGTTCTTTAATCCTCCTACATTAACCTAATAGAAAAATAACATTAAACTTCAATTCAATTATGCAAATATGGACATCAGTGTTCGAATATAGTAGTTAAGGTCAACTCAGCTTACAGAGAAGAATTTAGAAGAATCGGGAAGCCAAGGCTCGACAACGGCGGCCACGTGGAAGATGACTTGGCAACCGGAGCAAGCATCCCGAAGCGACCCGTAGTCGGTGACATCACCGTAGGCAAGCTCGAAAGATTCGTCTCCTTTGGGGGAAGGAAGGGCGGAAATGTCGCTGGTGCGGCGCACTAAGGCTCGCACTGTGTGGCCTAGACTGAGAAGTCTGTGGGACAGTCTTCCCCCTAAATAGCCCGACGCGCCAGTCACCAGTATCTTCATCGTCTTTCCCTGTTTGTCCCCGACTCAATCGAATGGATTGACGGTTGGGTCTACGCCAAGAGTTCTGTGCCACTAAACGTGAAATCAGGAAGTTGACAATTTTTGAAGATATACTTTGCACGTGTTCAATCAAATCGAAAAATAGTACTTCGTATAAACTGTAGAAGAAATCAGCGGAAATCATGGATGGAAAATAATGAATGTACTAACTTCCTTAGTACATGCGCCACGATTTAAACAGAGATCTGAAAGAATCGGATGGAAACGCAATTGGGGCACTAGTTCATCAAGATCGTCATGGATAATGTAGGGCCTTAATTTAATATTTTGTTTTTTATCTACATTCACTCAGTTCATACGTTATGAATTATCATGAATCAAACCAAGAGTCCTTCAGACTCTGTGAAGTCAGAACATTTCCACTAAATACTGTGCATTCTGTTGGTATAGAAGCCACAAGCCCAAACCATCGTAGTGTTTTTATTTTCCTACAAAAAAGGCCAAATCAGAACGATCACGACATGTCTAACGACCAAGTCTTCATTTTTATTCCCTCGAATTTATGGCGCTGGGGGCCAGGACCACTGATTATTGCTGCTAGGTGACTCGTACAAGATTTGTATTTTGCATATTCGTCTCCGCCATAACTTGTCAGTGAATCATTATAATCTACACCGTCGTATACATTTGATAGGATTAAACGGGGCATGCCTCCTTCTAGAAATATATGAGCGTCCATTCAAGGAATCCGATGACCTTATATCCCAACCTTCAACATTATTGGGAACACAAACATCAAAAAGAATTTGACCAAGAACTCCGTGAGCATTAATGCTTGGTGGGTTGGACAGATGAATTAATTCCTCTTTGCGTCCGTCCTGCATGGAGCCAACATCTCTACCATCGTACAACTCCATTGAGCTGGGCATGAGGAAATGGTCAGTTGGCACAAGAGAAGTTCCCTGAAAACATTGGGTCGGGCTGAATGCAGCCTTCCTCAGGTTGTTTAAGGGATTTGAAATCTCATCATGTGTTCCCTCCAAACCCATTCTTTCTCCTCCAAGTCCTTGAATCCGTTGGTAATAAACTGCAGCTGCCTTGCCTAGGAGCTCAGTCACAGCAGCCTTGTAGTCGATAGGATAATGCCGATAATGGCCTATTACAAACAGTGGTATTAATTTGCACGAACAAGATTGAAACATATAGATGACATAGTCTGTAGACATATTTACAAACAAAACTAGAGATCTACAATCCAGGATAGACATAAGATGATGACTATGATTCACCTATTAGTAAATCAAGACTCACCCTAATCTGTAGTTATATTACAAATAAAACTAGAGATCAACAATCCAAGATAGACACAAGACAATGACTATGATTCACCTATTAATAAGTCAAAACTACATATACCCATTATAGATATCTTATACATACTCGTTCCAAAATCCCAAATTAAATAACATGTTCTTGACAAGTTTTCTCTCTACACAAAAGAGGCATCCTCTCCATAAAATTTGTTTGTTCAGGCTCTAAAACATATCAAGAAAAACTTTTAACGCCATTAGTGTATTGTTAAGGAACTGTCAATATATCATGACCCAGGAAAGGTGTATTCACAAATTTTTGCTCTGAATGTAAACATCATCGACTGCACATAATGCATCTAAACATGTAAACCATAAGCAAACAGCATTATAGATACCTCCCATTTGGCTTCAATAATATAATTTCACAATCAAAGCATCCCAAAAGAAGTTTCAGCAGAAGATATCACACATGCCATGATCATGATTAAACATGATGAAAAAAAAAAAGGTTCAGAAACACACCTACATGAGAAGAGTCATTCCATTTCACAAGTTTTACATCTCCCCCAAGTTCTCGTATCCGTTGAGCAAAATTATGAATAACTTGGTAAGGAGCAAGATCATCTTTTTCTGAACACAAAATGAGATAAGGAGCGCCCATGCTCTGCATAACAATGATAATGAATAAAAATAGAAGAGCTGAAGAGAAAGCTTTTAATAGCAAGTAATCTATTCTCTACTTACAACAGAAGAGTATAGAGTCTGCCAATATTCAGCTCGGTGAGATTCAAACCTACTAAGGAAGAGGGAATCCAGCCCAGAAGCAATACCATTTGCAATCCACGAGACTAATCTTGGTGGATGAGACATATTGAGAACAGTTGGGTGAACAATAAATCGAGCACCCAAGTCACTAGTAAAATCCACTGGACTAGAATCATAGATATAGCCTGACAAACAGTCCCTGACCAGTTGGCGTTCATCCTTCACAACAACAATAAAGGAGGAAAGAGAATAAATTAAATAAAATGAGTAAAGTTTGTTTTGCCCCTAATAATTTAAGAGTTATTCAAAAGCAAAGGGGAAATGAGAACAAAACAGAAACTTTAACCATTTTATGCTAGTTTGTTCTTTTATGAAATACATTAGTCTTCTCAAAAACCACAACAACAGACACGGATATGTAAATCCACTGATGAAGTATATAGAAACTATCTAGTTATAAAGCATTTAAGAGAGACAAAAAAAATTAATAACATACTGGATTCACTTTTGCTTCACATATACCCTCAATCATCTGCAAAAGAGGAAAAAAGAATTAACTTCATAGCTACACCAAAGACGTTGGTTTGCCTAATGCAAAGACAGGAAAGAAAACATTTTCACATGCAAGCACGACAATGAGATCCCAAAACTTTGGAAATTATTACCTGGAGAACCTTATACATGCAGGATTTTGGACCACCAGAAAAAGATGCAAAGACAACAGGGCATGGTCCAACCTTCAGTTCCTTTTGCCACAAAATAAAAACCAAACAGAGATTAATTAGCTCGTTCAATGTGGGAACCTATTGAAGAAATTTCAAGCTAGAGAAGTACTCAGATTATATTCTACAAAGTTTCAGCCAGAATGAAATGTATAGATCAAGTTAATCAATTATTAACATTTGCCCATATCACAGTTTGAGAAAAAAGTAATAGCACTGACCTCAACAAGTTGATTGAAAAGGTCAAATGCTAGTGCTTCAGCCTTCTCGGGAAAGAACCTGCACACAATTCAGTCATTAAACTCCATTTAATATACTATTTTGTCATATGTGAATAAAAGAGAGCTAATCCCACCCATGCCATAGCTCAAGATTCACTGTCCAAACCTATAGAAACATAATATCTAAATAAAAAGCAGGTAAAATCACCGAATCAACACGATATTAATACGCACATATCAAAATCAATCTTAACCATCCTAACAACCCTTCATGATCAAGAAGAACTAAGCAATTAAAAAATCACCCTAAAAAAGATAACCCCAAACACATAATTGGGAATTTCAGACCTCGAATCTTAAGAAATCATCTATACAATAAGAAATGACCAATCTAATAGCGAATTTGAACGTACATGTTGAGAAATTGAGAATGGCAAACAAGCGAATTCCATCCCAAAGATGAATAGAGCTGGACATAGCGATTCAAGTGTCTCTCTTCACTCGACATCCAAGCGAACACCACCACTATCCCTTCTCTTTTCCCTCCGCTTTCCTTCCCCGCCCAGTAATACCGACCTCCAAATCCCCACATTTTTTTGCCTTCTTCCAAAAAATTTTGATTCCTCCGCTTAACTTCAATGCTGGATTGTTTAAGAAACTTGATTTTCTCCCAAAACACAAAACACAATTCGATTCGATCTATCCAATGGACGAGATTTTAAAGATATCGTAAGGTGCCGGTTGGCTTTTTTCGATTATTTTGTCTGTCTGAGGATTTTTTTGGTTTTCTCGGTTTTTATACGACTGAAGAAGATAGAAGTGTAAACTCGGTCGTCAGACAAAATGTAAATAGGATATGTTGAATACTTACAATCACTTTGAATTACATGCCACGTTTCCCAACATGTACAAAAGTGACCTTAATTATTTTTTGAATAGACAAAAATACCCTTAGATGACATCGTGTTATAATTTTATTGGTTGAAATAGGGTGACAGAAGATTAAGATTCCGTGAAATGAATGAGATGCGGCCGGTTGCAGTTTAATTTCACAGTTGTAATTTTATATGAAATTCAAATATTTAAGTCATTTCATAATGGCTGTCGCGAGGCTATACGTAAACGAAAATGCCGATCCAAAATCTGACATAGCACAACTATTTTGTCTCTAAGTCGGATCATGATGATTTCGAATGCCAAAAACGCACCGTACGAGTTCACATCAGAACAATTTTTTTTTTTTGTTATTTTTGTGTGATAAAAAGAGGGCCAAACAACTTTTTTTCATCCGCGCTTTTTCTAAAAGACAAATTTCCAGTGAAATATTTATCTATTTATCAAATTTTGTTAATAATAAAAATATTTTTAATAAAAATAAATAATATTAATATTAAAATAAATTTTAATATTAAATAATATAATAATAATAATAATAAATTAAAAAATAAATAAATTTTTTAAAAATAACTATCAACGTTGTTGATGATTGTAGTTTTTAATTTTTTAATTTTATTTTTCAAATTTTTAAATTTATATTTATTAATTTATTATTATTATTATTATTATTATTATCATATTAATATTATTTTATATATTAATTATTTTTATAAAATTAATTTTTTATTTTTATCTTAAAAAATACATTGTTAACTAATTAAATTTAATGTTTTATTTTCATTTATGAATAAAAATAAAATTTTACAAACAAATTTTAAATAAAAATTTGTCAGTTAAGAAAACGTTGGGTGGGAATAAGCGGCTTGGCCTAAAAAGGAAATTAAAAAAGGTAAGGCTTCCAAGTGCCAACCATTTTATATTTGCAAAAGAGAAAACCACTTGGCATTATTTCCCTGTCAAATTTTTGGCTTGCTGGGCACGATGAAAGAAAAGATAAGGTGATGGGTTAAAGTGCGACAATGGGGCCAAGTGTAAAAGCACAGCTGACTACGACAGGAATTGCATTGGTTCTTGTTATTTGGTAAATCAAATGTACAATTTTGTATAAATAAGATTCGGTACTTACAATTAGATGAACATCGAATTAAATTATTAGTCTCATGGATTGCTTCTAAGTCCGTTGGGGAGAAATAAATAATAATTTTGTCGATTATTCAATGGCCGAACTACATATAAATAATAAAGCCTTACCAATAAAATTTTAAAAAATTAATTATCCATCAATTAACTGAAAATACAGAGATATTTTTATCTTTTTAAATAAAATTTAAGAATAATTTTTATAAAAGTAATTATAATATAAAATAGTATAATAATAATAATTTTTAAATTTTTAAAAATTAAATTAAATTTAAAAAAAAACTAGATAATCAAGAATGGTTACCTAGTTTCATTAACGGTCAGATCGCGATTAAATTAAATTTAAAAAAAAATTAGATAACCAAGAATAATCACCTAGTTTCATTGACGGTCAGATCTAGCCGCGATCTAACTGCTTAGATGGTGGAGGTGGCTAGATCTAGCCATCAATAATCTGATAGAGATAGTCAAATATGACTACCTCTGTCACCGGAGAAAGTCGAAAACAGTTAATTTTAAGCATTCCAAGTGTTTTTAACCTTTTTCAATGACAGAGGCGACCAGATCAACCACCAATGGAATCAGGTAGTCGTTTACAACCATCTAGTTCAATATCACCGACAACGGTAACTGTTTTTTTAATTTTTATTATTATTTATATTAAAATTTATTTTAATATTACTATTATTTATTTGCATAAAGAGTATCTTAGTCTTTTCAAATAATAAGGGTGGATACTTTAATTTTTTAAAATTTTATGAATAAAATTTTATCATTTAAAAAAATCTTAAGTAATAATTACTCGTTTAACCTTATTCAATTGAATAAAATTATTGAGATAATATTATATTATAATATAAAATATAATAATTTTATATCATAACAGGAGAGAGGATAATGAGAATTGACACCACATGAGAAAAGATTAACCAAAAAATTGTGTTATATGAGTTGTTTGCTAGAGAGAAAAAAGTAATAAAAACCAATCAAGAGATCAACTAAAAATCCAATCTCGGTATAAAAAGGTTAGTTTGTTAATCTCAGACATCATGCTCTCGAACAAATTAATATAAACTTATACTTTTATGATATTACCAATAAGAATTTGTACCATAAAAGAGAAACATACGAAACAACAATGGGATGGCGAAGAAGAAATGAAGAAGGTAATTAGAAGAAAGAGAAGAAGAAGGTGGTGGAGGAGGAGAACGGAGGAAGGATCAGAAACAGAAGAGAAACAAACTTCAATGAAGAACAAAATTAGAAAGATATAAAGGAAGAAATATGGGAGACAATGTAATCGAGGACAATATAATAATTTAATATTTTACAATGTGTCAGGCCAAATCACTTATTCTCATCAAATGTCAGTTAAAAATTTTTAAAAAAAATTAAATAATTACGTATTAATTAAAATCAATAATTAAATTTAATAATATCGTTAATTTAATTAATTAAATAAGTATTTTTATATTTTTAAATAAAAATTTAAAAATTATAAACAATCAAATTAAAATTATAAAAATATTTAAAATATAAAAAAAATAATAAAAAAAACCATAATCTTTAGTGAAAGTGATTTTTGTTTAACTTTTTTAATTTTTTAATTTTTATTAATTTCTTATTCTTAATTTTATTAAATTTGAATTATTATATTAATATTAATTAATTTGTATGAAGAATATTTTGGTTTTTTATTATAACATATTAAAAAATTAGAATAAAGGTGAGTATTAGCTTTTTAAAACTTCCTGGTGGAGCTTTTACATTTAAAAGAAACCTTGGGTGGGAATTAGTAGTTTCGCCTTCAAAAGTTTACGGAGAGTCGTGTTTGAGGCATGAGGCATCCCAATGCAAAGTAACATGAAAAGAATAGGAAGACATTAATCCTAAGAATCTAGTAAGCGGAGAGAAAGCTTTAATTATTTGTTATATATACACTTAATTGAAAATTAATTTAAATAACTAAAATTTAAATATAAAATAAAATTTAATTCACTTTTTTTCTATTTTTACAATTTTAATAAAAATTTTCTAAGTATCCATACCGTGTGATATGTATAAAGTGCATACTCATTAAATCGATAATTTTAATGTAAATTACAATGTACATGATATACGTATTATAAATATAATCCAACCACAAACCTTCCACTATACTAGAAAGTTGTTAAAATTCTCTTAAAAACTATATTTTCAATATGTTCGAAAGTTTTGAAAAATTACTTCACACCCTTTTTCTCTAAGTCGTGCAAAAGCAAATCGTATATACTGATTTAATCACCAGTGATCCACTTTTTCGAATCTCTAAATCTTTTTATCTAATTTTTTTAATTTATAATGATATAATTCTAATTGCAAACATTAATAAATTTCACATATAATGATCAAATTTTGACAAAAAAATTTAATCAAAATTTTAACCTAATTGTCAAAATAAATCCATATTAAATAGTTAATTTTTTTATATTATAATAAAATTTGATTATTTAGTTGTCATTTTAAACAATTTTAATTAACAAAATAAATTAAAAATTACTTACAATTGTCAAAAGTAACGAATTCCTTCAATACACAAGAGTAATAAACGAATATATATGATATGCATACTATATATGACTGAATATGCATATATTTTTTATTAGAATTGTAAAAAAAGTAAAATTATGTTTTATATTTAAATTTTGATTTTTTAAATTAATGTTCTTAATAATAATAATAATAATAATAATAATAATAATAGTAATAATTTTGATTTATTATACAAAACCAATGCACAATACAATAATAAAGAATAAATAGAATAAGAAATATGATCGGTTAAAAAAGAAAAATGTACCTGCGTTGATAACAAATTCTCCGGGCAATGATGTGCGCAGGGCTTCCCCGGCGCAAGTTAGCATGAACTCGGCGAGAGCAAGAAATGATCAAATCAAAATAAGGACAGTTCAAAAATAATCACGGATAGTAATCATCATTATTCATGAACAGTCGAACCACATAATAATTGTCTCCTGCCAACATCAAAACACACCGTATTATTGTCAAACTCCGTCCTCATTAAAGCTCAGCGGTACTTTTAATTATTCCCCTGTAGGCTGTAGGTATAATTTCCCCACGCCACAAAAGGAAAAAAGCCCAAAATTAGCAACCAAACACGAAGTCGAGCCGCGTGTTTCACATACGATCAGTTATTCGTTCATGCGATCTGTATCTAACAAAATGACTAGATAGATCTGTTTTAAGAGAGGAAAGCTTTTTGATTCGAGAGTGAGAGTACTGAGAGTGAGAGAGAGAGAGAGAGAGAGAGAGAGAGAGAGGGGATGTGGTGTGATGAAGTTTAAGGAAGCGGAAGGAGATGGCCAGAGGAGAGTGGGGATATCAAGGGAGGGGCAAATGGTGTTTTTCTTATAAGAAAACCACTCTTATTGTTTGTTCCATCAATATTGTTATTGCTCTTTACGTTCTTCGCTCAATCTATGGTTCTATTTATGTTTTTTCCAATAATGATTTCAATGGTACGTCACTTTATTCCTCTTCTTAATTCCAGGTTGCATTTGTGTTTCCTTGTTTTAAAGTTTTCTGTTGCGTACAGTTGTAAAGTATACCCCAGATCAGATTAGGAAAATGGAAGAATCAATACGGATTCGAAGAGCTAATGAACCGATAGAACTTGTTAAATTGGTAAAACCCTCATACTGGATTAAGAGAAATTGTTGTTTCGTATCTACATTTTTTATATTTTGCTTTTACGGTTCCTATTATTCCATATTCTGGGATTACCTAATGGAAATGCTGTTCTGCGGGCATTAGTTAAAGGAATCAAAGCAAGAGTTTTCTAGAGAATCCATGGTTGAATTGCCGCGGACTGTTAAGCAGAGGATGACTGATGACATCCTGCGAAGGTTGCGAAGCTTGAATGCAACGGAAGATGGATATGCCGAAAGAGGTGGGTCCAGTAAAATCTAGTGTATTTGTTTTCTGAGTTATTTGCCATTCTCACATTGTTTTTAGCTGTAATATATGGTATTCTTGTTGGTTGTATTTCAATGAGCGTATTTCATGGCCTTTTGGGGGTAAGTATTCTGTAAAAGTAGGCACTGTGGTGCAAGGTTAACCAATATTAAGTGTTGTATTCATAGCTGTGGAAGGTGGAAATTCACTGGACTAGGAACTGCAAAATATTTAAATCTATGTTTATCGGTAGTAATGTTATCTTAAAGGATTCATATCATGGGATTGGGAGAAGTACAATGGTCCTAACACTTTATGTTGGTTGGGGGCAAACATAAGTTTTCACCTTGTAGTCAAGCAAAATGGATAAGAAGCTGTTTCTGTTAAATTAATGAATTTATTTATTCTTTCTGGTGGAAGTTGAGATTCATGGGAAACATATCAATTGAAATGATTCGATGAATGGAGAGCTCTCTGATAATTCTAGACACATCTATTCAGATGCCTGTTTCCGACTGCCACTTTAATCTTTATATAGGTGATCTTAAAATAAATAGGTATATGAAAAAGTCTATTAGGTAACTTCTCAGAGTAGCAGGCTTCCAAGATCAGTATTATGGTGGTAAGCCATTTTTTTCAGTTATAGAAAAATTCATAATATACTCATAATGATCCCTGCATGAGGTGGCAAATACGAGTCTGCATGTTTCAAACTGAGATAAGGTTGTAACAAATAACTGTTTTTTAACAGCTTGGCAAAACACGATGTGAGTTTCAATTGCTAGATATAGTAGTAACATATGTTTCATTTTGAGAAATCCATAAGCGATTAATGGGCGGTTCATTTTGGTATAAAATTTTCAAGCACCCGTAGCTATTGCCTCCAGCATTAGTATTAACAATTTAACATGGTATGTATCCATTTTTGACTGCTTTATTCTCCCATCCTTGTCCACATGTGGTTTATCTACCATGCTGCCCTTGTCACTGTAACCATAGCCATAGTCATAGTCACTCTGCTTGCTTACATTTCTTTTCCAATACAGTATATCAACCATATGTATCAGTTGGTTTTTCATCAATATGAGGTTGCTCTTTGATTGTATGACGCATCCAAGCCTTAAATTGACTTCTTATTCCTCTTGCACAATATTCTAATGATGGTTACTGATCTAGTTTGGCTGTATCGGTTCAATGCCTGAATGGTGCTTTAGATATTTCTGTTACAAGCAACAGCACACTTCTTGCATGTGTCAACTGATGTAATCAATTAGGAAACCATGTTTCTTGTCACACAAAGTGGAGTTATGATAGGAACTCAAATTTCTTATGCTAAATGTATGAAAGTCGCCAATTATGAACAACTGCATGGCCATCGCCAGTATCTTCTTGGATCATGCATTTCACACCCTCCGGTTGCTTGATATCTGTGCTTTGATGTGGTGATGAAAAGACACATATAAATTATGAGAAAAAATACTGTTATTGAAAGAAAGCTAATTACAGCCATTGCCTTTGATAACCAGGCACTTCACCTGTTTATCACAATGCTTACAGAGCTCTCCACTTACTAGGAACTTAATCAACAACTGGATGTCACTCTCTTATTTTCTCACTTCTTAAATGGATACCTACCTAATTACTCAATCCTAAATTACCAATTTTTAAACCCCTCCTGCATTCTTAGTAACTTTGCTGCTGTATTCAACTGCTACCTGCCTTATTCTGCAGCCATGTCTTGCCTTATTCATCAGCTACTCCTTGCTTTATCTTCTCTTCATGCCTTATCTGCATCATTTTACTTTGTCCTCTTCTTGTAACTTTCATCACTCTAATGCCTCCTGTGATATGTTGCTTTAATCGGGGGTCTAACAAGTGATATGCTGTTATAATTATGAATTTTTCTATGGCTCTCTTCCCATATGCAAATATTCTGACTGTATGTTGATAAAGTATTCGTAAGTGTTTTGGCCATAGTGTCTTCACAAGCATTGTAAACATTGCTTGGAAGTGTAGGGGATGTGTCTACCAGTCTGAAAAGCCTCTGGGCTTGATAATGGGGGTGATTGAATTTTTTGAGAATATGTGATGGGCTCAAGGTGACATTCTATGGGGGCCTGCTTGCTACTGATCTTGTTGGCATTTTCTTTTAATTAACAGATGCAGTTGAAAGCTGGCGCAAAGAAAAACTAGAAGAAGCCAAACAGTTGAGTGCTGGAAGACAGGCAACAAATTCAACTATTTTGCAAGAGGAAGCTAGTATGATCTATTCTCTCAGAGTCTTACATGATTGTGTTGAATTTAAATCTTCTTTTTGTGAAATATTTTTAAAGATGAACCAGTATGTTGAAAGAACCTTGTTCTGTTTTGCAGGAATGCTAGTGAGAGTCTTGGAGTCTGATTGGGATGCACTCTCAGGAGAAATTGGCCTCTGGTTACCCTCTGAAATCACTCACCAAGAGCATGATAAACTTGAGGGTGCAGAAGAAGAAGAGCTTGGTAAGTTATTGGTATCTCGGTTTGTCAAATTCACCCCTTGTACTACATTCTTAGAACTGGATCCAGTTTTAGGATTTTAATTTTTTAATCTACCTGGCCGCCTTGGTATGTCCCCTCATTTCAATTTTTCTGAAAAGCAAAAGAACATGGTGAGATTTGTCATCTACTCATTAGGGTGTGCTTATTTCTCTGCAGAGGAAGAAAATTTGCCTGGCAGACCAGTTCCACCTGAGTGTAATGCTCAACTTCATACAGATTATGATGGTAAAGCTGTCAGATGGGGTCCTACTCACCACAAAGAAAGTGCAGCTGACTGCTGTGAAGCTTGCTTAGAACAGGCAAAGCATGCAAAGCCAGGTCAACTGAAATGCAATATATGGGTTTATTGCCCAGCTGAGACCGGTTGCTATTCTCCAGATATCTATGAACATAGAAATCAGGAATGCTGGCTGAAATATGTAAGCATAATCTTATGCTCATTTGCTCTCCATTAATTATGTTAGCTTTCTGTGAAGTTATAGTCTAATGCTACTTACTGAATGTAGTTTAACATTCCTATTCTCACTGATCATGATGCAGGCGGAGAAGCCTAAATTAAATTTTAAGGACAAGTATTCTGAATCATACAGAAATTCCCACCCAACTGCGCCTATGTTTGTTCCATGGGTGTCTGGAGTTGTTAGTCTGTGATTGGATTTTGCTAAAAGAGTGAGCGGTCAACCAAAGCAGTATGTTGACCTGCAATCTCATTCCATCTTGTGACAGTGTAGGGATAGCCATCAAGTTACACACTTCTTGAAATGCTAAGAAAATTCAGCTTGTAACAACATTCAACTGAAATACATGTCTCCTACTCTGAATTCAGACTTTTGTTTATTGTTCTCTAGGTTTTTTTTTGGGAAAGGAATGGGTTAGGGAGTGTGATTCCACGACTATATGTAACACTCATTTTTTTGTAATAGGGAATGTAATTAAATGGTCTTGGCGAAGATGATTCTAAATTGGGACATCTAATGCCAGACCAAGGTGAAATTCTATATTCACCTTCTTGCAATTGTTTTTAATTTTATTTTATTGGTGTTGGCTTATATATCTATGATTTGATAGTGCGCAATGCCGTGGTTTCCAGATTGAACAAAAGCTTTTGATGATTGGAAAGTAGTTCTTGATGAATACTTCCATGGTCAATCGTGCCTAAGTTTGTGGACACTATTATCCAATTAGGTTTGAATTCAAGTTAAATCGAATTTGAGTTTAGATTAGTATTATAACTGAAAATAATGAAAATCATATTGAATTGATACGTATTGATTAAAATAATATTTTTTGAATAAATTCAAATCGAATATTTTTTGGATTTTTGAGTTTAATGAATCGCATATTTCTCAAATTTTAGCTAGAGTTGGAGTTTAACAATACCAAATTCGTAGGCGTAAACAAAACTCAGACTCACTCAGGCTAAACTTTATTTTTGGCTTATAATCATAAATTGGATAAATAAAAAACAGAACTTTACTGTAACTTGAATATCGACTATTTTGGCGTATCTTGCCTTGCATTCAAAATTATACACATACTTCGGTTGGATTTCACGGGTGCATTTGTTTTCTGTGCAATTCGCGTAATTATCGTTTCCATTCGGTAAATTCCAAACACCCTCGCCCATACATGTTCTTAAAATAAAGGAAGCCCTAAAGAGTGCTGCTCAAACGTTTTCTAACATTTTCTCCAAATTCTTAAACGATTCTGCAAAAATTCGGAGGACAGTTCCTACACTAAGGGCGGCCCCTTACTGGCTAAATCTTTTCTGCTGCATCCCCTTTTCTACGGCTCATCAGCTCTTCCCACTCCGAGTTGAGAATCAGTACCATTGAAGAATAAGGTTCGAGCTCAATAAATAGTTCGGACGCTATCCCATGCTTATCCGGGTAAGGAAATCAGTCTGTAAGGAAGCTTTAGTTCCACTTTGATCAAAGTTCCCACATTCAAAATCCTATTTAAAATTTACCCATCTCAGGTTTAAGTAAAACAAGGCCATAAAGTCTTAATCATCATCAGTTTCAGGCATGCATGTTTTCTGCAACGAGCCAATAATTGAAATATGCCTTACTATGTATCTTTTTGTGGGTTCATGGGGCTTTTGCGAAATTAATGGAAGTTGAATGGTTAGTTTGTCTAAATTGTTTGTTAGATCTTAGAGATTTTGTGGTATATGAGGTGTTTGCTGACATACTTGTGCGAGGTTTTGTGGCAATTGATTTGAGTGAACAAAAATTTAGTTTGACCTTAAGATTGGCATTCTAAGGATTTTTGCCGGCTTATTTTTTTGTTGTTGACAAGGTTTTTCATTCGGGTCTTAAAAGTTGCTAGAAGATATTGTAGAAAGGTCCTGTTAGTGTTTTGGCAGGAACACACTGCAAATCTAACTAAATTTATTTATTAAGATTTGAAGAAATTAGAGAGAAGCAATGTTTGTTAGTTGGCTACCTTTGTAATGGTTTTTGGCTATTCTTGAGGTTCTAAATTTCTATGTTATTATTTGAACCATGAAAAATTGGCTATAGTTGCTAATTACTACGTGCTTGCTGAGTTACACTACACTTTGGGATTATGTGACAGTAGTTTCTTGTTATTTCAGTTTGTTTATTTATGAGTTTAGTTGTGGTTCTGTGAAAGCAGCTGTATTTAATAATACAATATTAATTATTTCTCTAGGAAATTTTAATAATATTTGGCATTAGAATTTGAGACAGGTTGTTTATCACATCATTCTAAAAGATTTTGCGACAGGCTGCTAAATCTAAGGATTCCAGATAGTCTTAAACTACCTCACCACCTGATGTCATGCAATTGTTGTAAACTTGTTAGCTGTCAACATGTCTTCTTAATAGGAAGTGTCTTTGCTCCTTAATCTTATATGATTGTGCATGCTGTGACGGTTTATATTTGTCATAAGAATTGGTCATAGCTTCTTCAGAATTAAGAAAACTTTGATGATGCAAACTTTGTTGAGCTAGAAATGTCTCTTACGTATTGTTATCAAGAAGTTCTGCTAGTTTTGTTTATTAGTGATTTCTGCTGTTCTAATGAATGTTTTGATCTTGTTGAGATTTCTTTCTATTGAATTTCTTGCACTTAACATGTTGATTTCATTTGTAGTAGTGAAGCTGATCCAAAGACAATTGTTATCCAATAATGCTCTTGGCTGAGAGCACCATCTTGGAAACCTACTATGATATTCTGTCTGTGAGAGAAGATGCAAGTTATGAGGAAATCCGTACAAGCTATCGATCTGCCATTCTTACTCATCATCCTGATAAATTGCATGGATCTGAGGCATCTGAACATGATGATAAATCAAGAGATAGGTTTCTTAAAGTACAGAAAGCTTGGGATGTTCTCAGCAATTCTAGATCACGTGCAATATATGATAGTGAACTGAGAGCTTCAAGACAGGATACAGCTGCTGAAGAGGATGTTAACTTGGAGGATATGACGGTCGAAGATGATGGACAAGTGGTGGAACTATTTTATCAGTGTCGATGTGGGGATTACTTTTCTGTTAATTCTTTGGAGTTGAGTGAAATAGGATACACATTGCTAAGGAATGAGAATATGATTTCTTTTCAAACTTCTAATGCTTCACCAGCATCAGTTATTCTTTCATGTGGTTCTTGTTCACTGTACCTTCGATTATCGATCAAAGGTTCCGGTTGAGAAACATTTGTGATTTATGAATTTTATTTTATTATTAATTTTGTTTGATTGGCTTTGCGCTTATGCCGCATTTATTATGTAAGAATTAGTAACTGCTTTGATCTACAATAGTCTCTTGGACCCCAGACTCTCAAGTTTTAGCCCCTTCTGCTAAAAACTGTTGTGGCCTTTCCTGGTAACAGAGTAATGTCGTGGCTTTCATGGAAGTTTCTGAAAAAAACAAATATTTTTTTATCTTCTGGGTTCCTATGAAACGGTAGTTCGCCGTTTGTGGTGCCATTAATTATTATAAATGAAGGTCAAATTAGCATGGCGCGGTCAGTAGACTCTGTCATTTCCAGTGTATTTAAGTTTTTCAGTATTTTTTTATTTGAGAAAATTTTAATTGGTAATTAAAAAACACGAACCTCTTCTGAGTTCTCAAAACTAGAAGAAAATCATGAGAGGAGAAGAAGGGAGTTGGGCCTTGGGTGGACTGGGCCATTGGGAAATCGATATTGACGGATACGTGTCATCTAAATTGGGAAAAGTTTGGTGATCTTCTTCATTGGCCACCATCATTGTACTGCATACTGATTTCCGTGAGTAATTCAACAGGTTTAGCAGAGGTATGAATTCTACTAATTTTTATCCCCTACCAATTTCAGTATTAATTGTACCTCTCTGTTTTCTGCTTTTATGTTTATTCCGATAAACGAACAGATCTTTCATCGAAATGCGAGCTTTTTGGCTTGTGATTATTATTATTTTTTCACTCTAAGATACTAAATTTGGTGCGTATGATAGAGATTGTTAATTCAATAAGCAGGCGTGTACTAATTAATTATCGCATTTGTCTCTTGCATAGTTTATATATGGCAAAAAGTTTTAGGGCAAACATCACCTCCAATATTATGCGTTTCAATTATGAAACAATAGAATTAGAAACACTTGAGCCTTGATTTTGACACTTGATAGGATCCTCGTAGGCTTTCATAACTTTGGAATTTCTGGTTTGGGACAAACTAGTTCTGGGATCAAATTTTTGTTCAATTTAATGAGCCTCTTGTTTTTGAATCTAAGTTTATCGAAAATGGATATACAGATTCCCGAGTCTTTACCGTTAAGAACCTTCCTTTTAAGTCTACATTGGCAATAACAGCTTAAGAGAGATGGGATCTGGAGATGGGAATTTGCATTGGAGTGTGTTTGATGGCGTGAAGATTATCCCAACGACGCCTGAAGCCCTTATGGCTGAGATTAACACAGCCATTACTAATCTTGAGTGTGCTCGTGCTAATGCTTACCTTGCCTCTGCATCTTCCTTGTCAAAGAACTTTAACTCGGATGGAAGCGTCACTTCACAATATGATGCAAAAATGGCAGATGAGGCTTACAAGGCAGGATGTGCAGCGTTGGCTGCTGGCAAGCTTGATGAAGCTCTTCTCTCATTAAACCTTTCTCTTTCCAAATGCCCACCTGATAAGACCACTGCGGTTGCAAAGCTTCAGTCTCTCATTTCTCTAACATCTCAGCAGCTTCAGAAGTCTCCTCATTGAATTAGCTGGTACCTTTTACTCTTTAATTTTAGAAGATAATGTACTTTATGATATTTGTCTAATTTGGTATTAGCTTGATGTTTTAGTAGTATGTTTTTGTAAACTGATTCTGAATTAATGAATGATTTCTGTTTTCTTGCTCCATTTCCTAAAAACTGATTGTCTTGATGCTTGTTAGTAAATAATAAAATTAAGTTCTCCTGTACATGTGCAGTTCTCTGTTGAAGAAGAAAGTTCTTCTGAGAAGTATTAAAACCCCACTGTATGATTTGATTTTGGTGCATTATCTAATTGTAAAACCTTAAGGAATATTCCATAACAGAACTAGATCATTTTGCTCTTAGTGAAGTCTTTTTGAGAGAAGAACAGAGGGATCATTTGATTTTGTAAATTGCCTTCAATAACGTATGTAAGCATCTGGAGGTTGGCTAAAAATGTCTTCAAAATTTGGTCTCTCATTAGATTCTGAGGCTTTTGTTGGAATACAGAGTTGTGTTTCCTGTGGTGTGTTTATCAGGGTGGCAAGTCAATGGTGAACCAAAAATTATATATGAGTTTTTGCTTTGATTAACAGAATGTAGTTGAGGATTGAAACTCTTGTGCTAGAGGGTACACAAAGTGAAGAACAGCTATATCTCAAGGCTGAGTTTTATGTGATACTTTCCAGTTCAGTTTTTTTTCAGCTAAGTTTCTTCCAGTTGCCTCAAACCTTTTGTCAGATTCCCTAACCAGAAGCTAGCTCTGTCATCTTAATCTTTTATCAGTGATTATCGTGTATTGAATTGTTTTCAATTGTTACTGTTGGCAAAGAATTATTTTTTCGCATTTCAAAGCAATTTAGCATGACTGAGACCCTTGTCAAGTTGGTGTCTTATGAGTGAAAGACTGGTAATTGCAAATGTTTGATGTTGAAGTTTAAGGTTTATGTATTACAAAGTAATTAGATCAACAATAATAAGTTATTTGTATCGTATAACTGAAGTTTCATATGCTGCAATGGCAACTGTATTTTAATTATTACTTGATCATGTAATAAAATGTCCTTTATAATAAGTAGCAATATAAACTAGTATTTAATCATAATAAGGCATAAATAATATCCCCGTCACGTTTTCTTTGCTTTGACTGTGGAACTTGTCTCCTGTTGGTATATAATCTTTTGTGGAACCCATTTCATCCATCAAGGTTTTCTGAGGTCAGAATAAATTACTTTTATCTCCTTTTTAACATGATATATGCACATTTGGTTCTCCAATTGTTTCTTAACATAATTTTTGATTGACAGGACGTTATATGTGACGATTCATGTATAAGAGAAGGAAGGGAGGGGAAGATGCGGCCAGTGACCTTTTCAAAACCAATTAAAGTTGGCATTAGAACCACTCTGCCATATGGTAGTATTTACATGCTAGCATTTTACCCTTTGCTTTGGTCTTCGGAATTAGTTATCAGTGCCATTCAGCTGGCTGTACTGTTGTATATACGACAGGCTAAATCTGGGATAAGATTTATATGATGTATGATACTGCAATATAACGATGATGTTTGTTGTCCTGGGTCAGCTGCTGTTGTTCACTTACATTGTGGATTGCTCTGTTTATACTCTTCTTTTGTGAAATACAATTTTAATATCACCAAAGAATGCACAAGTTGGAGGTTATTATAGTAATAAAGAAATTTATTTCTTGTGATGCAAATGATTTCTTTTAATCTCAAGTTTAAGGATTCTCCTTGTATGTCTTTAGTAGTCATTAAATGAGAAACAAACTGCAGTTCAGGTAGCAATTCTGCAGGGAATAATACCTATGCTGTAGTGATCGGATAAGACCTTAGACAATTGACATCTGACCTTAATGCAATTTACTTGTGAATATTATTGTACAGTCTGAGTGTCAATTCCGGGAAGAAGCATGAATCCTTGGGAGGAGTTTGAATCTTGAAAGAGATGGATTAGGTTAGCAGGTGCCTGCCCAAACCTAAGTTTCCCAACTTCGGTTTCACGCTTGGAACTGCTGCCTCAAGTAGCACTGAGTTCTATCACTTTTTCCTGCTTAGAAATCAATTTTCTGTCATTGCATCTCTTGATCTGCTATTACACAAGAATTATTTCCCAAAACACGTTTGATTCATCTAGTTGTTTGCTTTTTTAACCGACTTTGATTGAATCACGTTGTCCTGTCTATCCATAATTTCAATGAAAACCGTGCTTTTTGGTTGTATAAAGTTCGCTTCTTTTGGTAAAGGTGGGTGCTAGCATGTTCTTGTGAGGTCTTAATTATGAGTTTGAAAAGGTTTTAAAAGTGCTGCACTGCATCATGACTCTTGGAAAAATATCACCATGAATGGCCATTAAACGTCCCACTTACAATCAATGCTTGTTGAACTTAGTGATTATACCATTTCAACTTTACGGCAAAAAAAGCTACCATGGGTGGTTGAAGCGAGGAAGCGAGAAAAAGGAGGTAAAGATATAACTCAAATGAGCTTTTGCTTCTGCCGGGTCAAAATCTATGATATTATTATCAGATTCAGTTGGTGCCTTATCATATATTGCTCCAGTCTTGGAAGAAATAAGGTAAGGAGAGTGAGATTTTCTGTTTACTTGCATGAGAATAATTTCAGAATTGAAATGGATTGCTAATGTTTCAATGAAGTTCTATCAAATTTTGAGTTATGCAGTGTTGTTAGGTACCATGTCTTAGTTCTTCATGACTTCAACTTGAAGTGTAAAACTTCGGATTGGCTATGGAGTATGAGTCAAATAAATTGACACTTTGAAGAAATGAATAGGAACTTTGTCTTAACCCCAAAGAATTTTAGAAACATTACTTTCAATAAGCTGCAAGGCCACTATCAACTTGGAATCAATTATAAATTTAGCTGAAGAATCAATTTTAATTGCATATTTCAACAGCTACTTCTTCAACATGGGCACCTTTTACCATGGAGAGCCACCACAGCAGGATTCTAAGAGATGCAAATTCCTTGCCATGGTTTTGAAGAATGTGTTTTCAAATTGCCACAACGGAAACGGGAAGTTTTCGCCTTCAAGTCCAGAGGAGGATTATCAAGCAACTGATTTTGATCATGAACTGGAAGTACTCACCGTTTACACCTGCAAATTTGATTTCCAGATTTGTTTCTTTTTTTTTTTTCACTACAAATCTATGAGTGTTTCTTTGGGATTATAACAGGTGGTTGTTTCAGAAATCCGAAGTCGAGCAATGGAGAAGTTGAGACGCAAACCTTTTCCCATGACTGATAGCTTTTCCTGGATCCTATCACCAAGAAGCAGAGAATTGTACTTGAAGGCACATGAACAAAAAGATGATGATGAAGAAGGAGAAGAAGAAGAAGAAGATGCAAGAGATGAATATTTTTCTGTTGGGAGCTGTTTCTCTTGCTATTCGAGTGCTCTGAGTAGGGAAGCATTTTATTCAGTTAAGACAGACTTCTCCTGCTACAGTCGAAGCTTGAATGGGTTTGATTTTCAGGATCTCCGGCGGTCTATAATTCAAGAACTGTGTTTTTGTGAAGGATGGCCATTCGGCCTTTGCAGGAGAGCTGTGTTACTGCCACCTCTACCCAAATCCCCCTCTGAATCTTGGTCATGGCGTAAAGGCACGAGAGTTGCTAAGATGCCTTGTCTCTAGGATTTTCTTTGGTTTCTTTATCGATGGAATCGAATCTGACCTGCTCGCCAAAGAATAATAGAGAGCCTAAAAGGCAGTTGAGGCAGCAAAATTTCTCATCTTCTAATCATTAATCCATTGTAATTAGCGTGAAAGACACACAAATCCACCAATTACTCGGCTGATAGGACACATGAATCGCCATCCATGACTTCATCTTTCTAATCATCGCCAAAAACATTTAAAAAAGAGAATAATATTGGATTCACCGAAAGTTACAATTTGAATTCACACAGATGTGGTGTCACATAATTGGACATAAATGACTGCTCCCGAATTTACACAATGACAGTCAATCTCGCAATGCTATATCACTTGGTGTGTAACTTTCGACAAAAATAGCATTTCTCTAAAAAAAAAATTGAACCAATATAGATTTTGGGATAACCTAGAAAATATAGATACAAGCAAAACATTTTTACACCAAATAAAACAAGATAAAGCAATGTTTTATTCATTCATAGTTGCTGCTCAAAACTGCTTTTATTAAACTGCCATTAAGTCCATGAGAATATTACTTCTCTCACAATCCAAAAGGGCAAATACACGTGAGCGCAGGAAGGTCACAATTACAGTAAAGCTTTCAAATTTGAGCTAAGCTCTTTTCTCCACATATGAACCAGAAAGACCAGACGTCCCAAGTACAGTAACCTGCAATAAGAAGTTCAGTAAAGGTTATTATGGCTTACAAAGCAATTAGCATTGCAGCAAGCACTCCAACATGTGCATAAGACCTAAATAACTTTCAATGAATTCTCACATATTAATTTTCATTTTTCAATCAACACCAAACCCAAAAACACATTTGCATAAATGAAGCCCTTTAAAAAGAGAGGTCCCTTCTAAGTTCCTCCACAATTTTATAGAGCAGGGTGAAAGGAAGGAAGGTAACTTGTGCAAATTGCTCTTGGTTGATAATGCTAGATGTACAAATAAGCAAAGAGCAAAGGCCAATTACATTTTGAACTAAACGACCTTTGTCTCTTTCACATAAATAATCATGCCTTTATTTAAGTTAATAAATAGGTTGTTCTAAAATGAAGCTTTTTATGGAGCATAAAAAATGACATGAGTGCTATAAAACACATAAATTGCAGAAATTCATATAGGGTTATCTAAAGTCAGAATAACACGATGTCTAGGATCATACCTTTCCCCACTCAGACCCAAGGCCACTGCATCTCATCTTTAAGAAAATCATCCTAGACCCCAATTCTGTCTCCACCTTCTTCCGCAAATAGAATTCTTCAGCGCCAAATGCATTCAAATAGGTAACATAACGTTGATAAACTGTACGAATTGCATAGTCCAAATCATCTGACAAGGGTTTTACATCCTACATAAAGTTCAAATCATTAAACCACAAGAACTTGAGGCAGAAAAAACAAAACAAGTCCATAATCCATTTAAACCATATTACCTCACCACTCATCCCTATACTATCATCAATTTCCATTTTTATATTCATAACAATCCCAGTGAAAAGTTCAACTGCTTCAGCTGAGCATAAAACACTTTTCAAGACCTCCTGGCCAGCCTTGTCGTCTGTGTTTTTGGACAAAGCCCTCTTCACATCATAGAGGACACTTTCAGGAATCTCATCCCAATTTTCAGCCATCAAATCCTTGAAAGCACGCTCAATTTCCGGATCTTTTATTGCAGGCATGTGTGCAAGATCTTTACTGAAAGAGCGGGTGCCTCCTAAGCTCATCATAAGAGGCGAACAACAATCTGTGAATTTCGCAACAATAAACAAGTTAAGCATTTGACAGCTAAGACTCAACAGTCAAAAAAGGATAACTCTAGGACAAAAAACACAGATTAATCAAGCTGCACCAATAGTTCAGAAGCGACTATAGTCAAATGTGCTCATGTACATACTCATTAAACTAACAAAATAAATTTGACCCACCAGATATAATAGAATTATACATTCTTGCACATTATTTACACTCTCATCAGTCCAATAAAAATCTCATTTAAGGAAGGTCCAACCCCTTGCATAACACTCATTTTTCATTGAGGTACATATATATTTGATCAATAGCTAACTGTATGGAATATTCATCGATCACCAAAACAAAACCCACAAACAACCGCCAAAACAGCAAGCTCTTGCAAAATACATACAAAATAAGCTAAAGCAACAATTCCTAGAGATAGAGAATATAATGGTCATATAGGAGAACTGAGACTGCTTAAGACGATGGCCTAAGTTGAACTAACTACAATACGATGGGTCAGTAATTAGGGTACAACTTCACCTTGGTATCAACTCCATCAATTAAATTAATCCACCATAAACTCGAAGACCCACCGAGCAGACAAGTTTTTTAATAAAAAAACCAATGGAAAAGCTAACAACTCTATGCAAAGTACGAAACATAATAACTGATAATACCCAAACAAGTCCGCTAGCAATATATTTCTCATCACCATAAGTTGAGCTCTTAGTACTTCGAAACACACAATATCTATTGCATAGAAACCCAATGCATCAAATTAATTATGAACCAATCAGCATAAAGAGATAGAAAGATAGCAAAAGGCAATAAATCTAGACAAACAAGTTTGACGTTGATCGAACTCGTACACTACAAGAGTGATATTTAAATTTCATATAAAAAGTTGTTATGGTTTTCCGATCGAAAGCTGAGGAAGTACCTGAAGGGATTGATTTGGAAGGAATCGAAGCAGAAGGAGAGGACAAACTGAAAATAGTTCGAGAAGATAAGAGGTGACGAACATGATGGTTGCTGGCGGCGGCAATGATTGAAGATCTGAAACGGGCTGCTCTGCATATGGATCTCACTACACTCATCTTCTCCATTTCTCGCTTATTCACGGCGCTAGTTACGGTTTTGGATTCAAAGAAGGGTTATTGGTACATGAGACCAGGAATGCTAGAGTTCCAGTTCTTCTATTCGTTATATTTTTATTTATTATTTTCGCCTTATGATAGGGCTTGGACATTGGGCTCTGAGCCCATTGGGCCTTGAGCTTTACAGATCATTTTTTATAACATTTGTCCCTTTTTTTTTACCCTAAAATGAGATATTGTCAAAGTATTTATCTCCATTTTTATACACATCTTTTTCAATAACTACCTTTACCCTTTTTTTTTTGGCCAAAGGACTATTTCCCACCCATAGTTTGAGGCGGTGACAAAGTCCCACCCACAAGTTTTCAAAAACCTGGTCTCCCACCCATGAAAACAATTTAATATTAAATAAAATAGAAAACAGTAACATTTTAACGGTAATTTTGTCATTTTATAAT
This sequence comes from Anacardium occidentale, assembly GCA_026122585.1. Taxonomy (NCBI): domain Eukaryota; kingdom Viridiplantae; phylum Streptophyta; class Magnoliopsida; order Sapindales; family Anacardiaceae; genus Anacardium; species Anacardium occidentale. The sequence goes on from JAJEJH010000024.1 coordinate 419,201, forward strand.
TAAAATTTTATAAAATAATAAAATAAATTTTATATAAATTTAAAAAAATTTAAAAAAAAAATAAACTGGCCACAGTCGCCGATGCCGGCCGCTGTGGCCGTTGCTAACCTCACCAGGTGGCCATCTCCGGCCACTTGGTTCCAGGGGAGGCCAGATTTGGCCTCCCCATTTTGTGGAGGCAGCCAGATCTGGCCACCGAAAACAACCAAAGAGGGTTAGTATTGGTCCCAACGACCGTTTTCTGCCACGTTTGTCGGGGGAGGAGGCCAGATCTGGCCCCCTCCTCCAAAACTAGAGGTGGCCAGATCTGACCGCCTCTACCCAACGGGAAGATCTGATCTGGCCTCCCCTGGAATCAGCTGATCGGAGACGGCCACCTGGTGCGGTTATCAACGGCCACTGCCCCCGGCATCGGCGGCTGTGGCCAGTTTATTTTTTTAAAATTTTTAAATTTTAAATTTTAAATTTTTAAAATTTTAATATATTTTTTATTTTTTAATTTTTTTATATTTAAAAATTATTTTATAATTTTATTATAAATTTTTATTTATTAAAGGGTATTTTAGTCATTTCATTTGAAAAATTATAAAATATGTTTGAATTTTGGTCCAAGGGTGGGAGACCGAGTTTTTGAAAACTTGTGGGTGAGACTTTGCCCCTATGTCAAACTATGGGTGGGAAATAGTCCTTTGGCCTTTTTTTTTCCCCCTAAAATGCAATGCTATTGCTGTTTCACCATCCCTATAGCATATGAAGACTCTTGGGATGCTCTTTCTCATTGTAACAGTGATGGACCTGAGTCCTGCTTGTATGGCCGGGCAGATTTTGAAAGAGTGTGTTCATCTGGAGAGAGCGAAATGGCAATGGTAGTTGGACATCCTGAGTTTGGGCTCAGTGTTACGGCTTTGAAGGGGTGCATTGCATTGGTCCACCCATATTCTTTCGGGGGTCTGATCCTGGAAGAGCAGAAACTGCAAGTATAGATTCAAAGGCTGCAGTGCCACAGTCTCTTTCCGGCCCTATCTCTGTCCATCGAATCCGGACAATAGAAACCCACGGTCAACCTCATTTCTGCTGATATGCAATTTTCAAGTTTGGTGTGTAGGACTGAGGATCGAATTTCCTAATCTTTATCTCCCTCCTGTACAATATATAATTAAAATTTACAGTGTATTTCAAATCTTATATATTACTTAAATTTATGGACTATAGATTTTAATTATATCGAGGCGGCCAAAGTTGACCTGAAGAGTTAATAATTGGAGTTGGTTTGGGTAACTTGAAGATGATGATAATGGGACAATTTTTCTGGAGGGCAGTCCGGCCAATAGATGGAGACATCGCCTTCCAGAGATCTTTTTTATTATACACTTGTTCTTACGTAAATTGACTAAAATACTTTTTGACACTTGAAATTTAATGTTTAAATAGGGATGGAATACGAAAAAAAAAATCATGTTTAAAGTTAGGTGAAAAAGCTTGGGCCAAAAATAATCCTCCTGGCTTAAGTAATCCGAGGAGATCACCCACAAACGTAAGGTACTGTGGGCTGTATTTTCATGACCTCCACAAAGCCACTTCCAAAGTCCACTAATCTGTCGTAAAGTGTTCATCTTTTTTATTTTTTATGTTTTTCTGAGTCAAAAACAACTCACCCTCTACTTTGCGCACTTGCACTCATTATATTTCTTTCTCATGTTATACATAAACACTTGTTATTTGTACCTATCTTTCTGATCGAAGATCGATCTTGGCGCTTTTTCTTTCTTTTCAAATGGCTGCAGACAATCCTGTGGACGTTTCAGTTGAGGTTTTTCCTTATCTTCGAGTGCTCAAAGATGGCACCATCCAGAGACTTGCAGGAACTGAAGTCGCTCCTGCAGGCTTGGATCCTGAAACCAACGTTTTGTCCAAAGACATCGTTATCATACCAGAAACCGGTATCTCAGCAAGGATTTACCGTCCCAACTCGGCAAAACCTGAACAAAAGCTTCCTCTTATAGTATATTTTCACGGGGGAGCTTTTTGCATATCTTCAATTGCTGATCCCAAGTACCATGCAAGTCTCAACTACCTAGTTGCGGAGGCTGGTATTGTTCTTGTCTCAATCAACTATAGACTAGCCCCCGAACATCCTCTCCCTGCTGCATTAGAGGACTCATGGGCTGCACTTGAGTGGGTGGCTTTACATGGAAAACATGAAGCTTGGCTCAAGAAATATGCTGACTTTGAGAGTGTGTTTTTGGTAGGCGATAGTGCTGGCTCTAATATTTCACACCACTTGGCCTTGAGGCTCAAGAAATCAGAGGTGGGTCGAGGTTTGACGAAGGTACTTGGTATCGGTATGATCAATCCTTATTTCTGGGGATCGGATCCGATCGGAGTGGAGGTAACGGATCAATTCAGGAGAAAAATGGTAGACAATTGGTGGATGTTCGTTTGTCCATCAGATAAAGGGTGTGATGATCCTTTCATTAACCCGTTTACGGATGGAGCACCGAGTGTTGCGGGCTTGGCTTGTGATAAACTACTTGTCATTGTTGCTGAGAAAGACATACTAAGAGATAGAGGGAGGCTTTATCATGAAAGACTGGTGAACAGTGAATGGCCAGGAAAGGCGGAGATTATGGAAGTAGAAGGGGAAGACCATGTTTTTCATATCTTTGACCCTACCTCCCAGAAGGCTAAAAGCTTGTTTAAGCGTCTGGCTCGTTTCATTAATGAAGCAGATGGTTCTGTTGTGTGAAGGCACCGTCAAAGTCTGGAAAAAAGGTTAGGTTTGCTTTTATTGCATGGCAATTGATGTGGGGAATTGAAAGCTACCTTTTACAGGTAGATCATTTCACTAACACTTTCTATATGATCTGTTGATGTTGCACCTAATAATTTGCCTCACATGAAAACGATCATTTCCATAACGAATATCTGAAAATGATCATGATGCTCACACATGCTAGACGTGGTTCAATCAAAGTCTCGAGTATAGGCTTTAAATTTTAAATTGTTGGCTCACTGAACATCCATACAAAGTGGTTGAAAAAAAACCAAAAAAAAATTCATATCTATAAACTCCAGTTATCATGACTCACAGTCCAATGATTGAATTGTTTCTGCAAAGAAGTGGCAAGCAAGAGAAAAACTGTAACAAAATGTTTGGTATAGGCGTTAAATGAAAGCTAAATTCAGATCTATGTAGAACAAGGGATCAAGATTGTCCTACTGCAGCAAGTAATTAAAATACAACAGTGTCAAGCATGGTTCCCAAAGTCTGAACGATATTTGAAGACATCAAGTTGGAGACATGTTCCTCAAGGTGCTTCTTGGCATCTTGCCTTCCTACATTAGCGATTGCCAGCTTTTCTGGAGGCAACTCATCTTCCTCTTGAACTGCCTTGTTATATTTGATAGCTAAGTTTAACATCTCCTGCACATGCCAAAAAGAAAAAATAAATAATGATCACATCGGTTTGCTAATAACATAATGTAACCTATCTATCAAGTAAGATACAGCTTTCACATTTCAAATCCTGCCGAAAAAAGGTTTAATGTTTTCTCAAGTACTTGGAGGTAATGGACCACATATATAATGTATATAACCTAATCATGTTTTAAATATCAGTAAACTAAATTATAAGTAATAGACTCACTTATAAGCCCATCAATTATTCAAATATTATAATATTATCTAAATCATTATTAATCAATACTAATTAATTAATTATTATCTAATCCTAACATTATCCTAATTATTATTATTATATTAATATTTATTAATTACTTATTTATTATCAAATCCTAACATATAATCATGACAATAGAAAATAGATTATGTTATTGTCATGACTGTAAAGGAAAATCAGAAGGCAAGCCTTGTGGAGGCCTAGATAAGTAGAATGGCTGTGGAAAACCAATGCCCAATAAATTGTTTTCCTTAAGTCTCTTATCTCTTTGACCTAACTTGTGATTTGGTGAGCCCAACCGCTTAGCACTTAACTCTCTAACACACAACTAAAACCAACAAGTCGTGATTCTGCAGTGTGCAGTGACAACTTAATCTCACAGTTGGGGTGTATAGCACCACGTATTCCGGTCACAACAAAATAATCATATGTACAATCTATTATTCAGCTTGCTTATGGAGACGAAGCGCCAAAGAACCCTAGTAGACAGTTAATGTTAGAAACAGACTGTACAAGAAACAGACTGACCTGTACAGTCTGTTCATTGGTTTTCGAATGTGTATCAAAACGACGAAGTGTCAACCCATCAGTCCATTTCTTCTTGTGAAGGTTTAGTAACATCTTTTCCTCCAGTTCATTCTTCCTGTAATTGATAGCTATTGAGTAATAATGTCTGTTCAACCCATGAATCAATGCCTGACCCAAAAAAAAAAAAAAGGATAATTAGTATATATGTGCATGGTTTATATACAGAACAGAATCACTGATTAAGAACTCACTTGAATGGATGGCTTATTAAGATGCCCAAGGTTAGATGTTGTCTGTCGTGGTTCCTGACCAAGCATCATAGTTTGTGGGTTAATCAATCGAAATGCATCAATGACCACCTTTCCTTTAACACTTTGAATTGGATCAACAACCACTGCAACAGCCCTTTGATTCAAAGCTTCAAAACTCTGTAAAAAATATTAGATGTCAGCTAAATGGGTGATGAACCAAGCAAGAAATCAGAAAAAGGAAAACAAAGAAGTAGGCTTAATTCCAAAATTTCCAGAGAGGATTGCAAACATCAAATTATAAAGGAAATCCATTTATAAGTATATAAAAGCAACTTCCTTCAAGTTATTCACAGAATTCTTACATTATTACAGATTAAGATCCTGTAGACATTTCATTCATCACTGAAATCAGCAGATACATTATCAATGCAAAGGAATCAACATTCATGCAAAAGGTGTACAAAGAGGCATTTTAGGAACAGTTTCAGTTTCTAGAAATCACTTAAACTCCCTACCTAAACAACATTTCAATCTTTCACTTGACTCAGCCAGGCAACATCCTCCTGCAACATATGTGGACTTCATAGTAGAGAATAACTCTAAAGATAAGTTTTTAAACGGAGTCTTCATATCTTCCTAGAATTAAATAGGGTATCTTTGTATAAGTTGTCAACATATGTTCATAAACCAACTCTCTCCCTTCTGGCTCAAAATACAAAGCCCTAGCAGAATTTTCTTCAACCAGTTGACTGAATGGAATCTATTGTAGAAGTAAAATCGTGTCACCACACAACATGAAATGCAGTAGAATACATAAACCAGAAAAAAAAAAAAATATATATATATATATATATATATCTTCGGCACCAAATCAGGCCCAAGGATCAGTTTTTTTATGTCTAAATAACCAACACGTTATAACATGCAAGGAAAAAAGGAAAAGGAAAAGCAATCAGGAATAAAAAAACCCCATTTTTTGGAGATTAGTAGTGTAACATCAAGTCGAAGACATACCTGCTGTGTGTTTATGTCAACACCAGAGAGCCAACAACCGAATCCAGGATGTGAATGATACCACCCTACCACCATCTCTGGTCTGCGTAAACAATTGAATAAACAATCCAATTGAAGTAAATGAATAATAACACGAGATTATGAACTAAGTTGTCACAGAAACATTACTGAGAAAACATCACAATTATATACATCAAAATTTTTAATCAAATGCAGCCTAGCTCTCCACTTCAAATTTCACATCCAAAACATTAACATGCACCTTCAGGGAAAAAGACATTTGAAAGACAAGTGAACATATGTAAAACATATTATAGAAGCAATTGTATGCTTGAATAAAAAATTTAAATCAATTGCAAAGTCTGGAAACATAAAAAAACTTGAACTACCTCAATTCCTTCCCCATCTCTTAACGGAAAAATGGAAACACAAACACAATGCCCAGAAGCAGTCCAGGACGTAAAATCTCACAAAACAGAGCTAGAGACTCTGACCTACTAATTTAATCATATGGTTGTTTTTATCAAGTTTCTTGGTAAGTTTCAGTACTAATGGAAAATATCAAGATAAATGCAGCATATAAAAAAACAACCATAAATATCCAAGAAGTACATTTGCTAAAATTAAAACTCAACACTGTAAAACTGAATCAACAGAATGATACCTTCCAGTCTGCTTGAGCATATCAAGCATATTAGTCTGAAAGACATGGTCAACAGCTTCAACACTTACACCAGTACCACTTTGCGGCATTGCAAAGACATCAACAACACGAACAGTGTATTCATCCACAAACTCCCCCAGCATCAAACCCATCACCTCCATGGGGACACCAGCTCTTCCTATATTCATGGCACACACCCCGATGATCAGAAATAAAAAAACACTACAAAGCCTTATCCATCATGAAACTATTAATGGATTGCAATAAAAAAGAGACTAAAACCCTACATAAGATCTCAAACACATAAAAAATCTAAGGTATATCGACAAATCCCCAAAATCTGTCCCAAAAATCCTAAATTACATGGACAGCTAGTGATATCCATAAAAATAATCAGAAATAACAATCAGATTCCGTAAAAGGAAAAAATATGTGCTTATAATTCGAAAATCTAAAATTTATAAGACTAAATGTAAATAACGGGAAGAATAAACATTAAGCGCATAACCCTACCCAGGGATCTTTTACAGAACACAGAAAAAGGAAAAACTAGAGCAAGACCTAAAACTATAGAACTCAAACACCCAAGATTAAAAAACGAAAGCTAATGTTAAATCGAATCTTACCGTGCTTGAGCATTTTGAGAAGTGCGAGTGAGGAAATGTAAACTTGTTCTGACGAATCGAGGGTTGGAGAGTCTGGCGGCGGATGACCCAAAGCACCACCAGCACCGGCAAACATCCTCTGCAATCTTTCCATACCTGACATTTTGCATCTACTTTTCTCGCTGGCCAAGCAGAAGTCTTGAGTTTCTTTCGTAGCAAGACTCGACTCGGCTGAACCTTCGAGTTCCTACGTTCTGGTATTTAACTTCTTTTGACAAAATTTTGCAACTATAGCCTTCGTTCATGGGCTGCGAAGTCTCGCTCAACAAGCAACACATGAGGCCCATTTTTTAGCCCATTTCCCGGGACAGTCAATATATGGGCTCAGTCCCCTTTGCCATGATTTTCCAGTTTTGACCTTGTGGGATGCAACGACCATAGTACGTAAAAGTTGTAGTCTGGAAGTCCTTCTTAAGTTTATGGCCGCAGGTCTTAATCCTTTTCTAAAAGATAAATTATCTATACATTTTTTAAAATTTAAACACTTATTCATAAAATCTTTTTTAATTTTTTATAAAATAATTATAATATTATTAATCAAAAATTTAAATTATAAAAAAATATTAATAATATTAAAATAATAATTCAATAAATTTTAAAAATAATAAAAATATAAACAAAATTTAAAATTATTAAAAAATAGTTATTGTCTTTAACAACTGTATTGTTGACAATAATGATAAAAAATTGAATTGAAGAATTGAAAAAGGTTATTTGATTCATATAACATTCAAATTTAATTATTTACACAGTCTCTTTTAACCATGTCATTTGATTTTTTACAGGCATCACTTTTTATTATATTAATTTTTAATTTTTTAATTAATTTTTAAAATTTATTTTATGATTATTTTGATATTCTTTATTTTTAAAATTTTTTATTTAAAAAAGTAAAAGTAGCCTCATTACATTTAATCATGAATTTTAAACTATGTTAAAGTGCTTAGATTTAAAAAAATTGACCAGTAATTTAGGGTTTAAAAAAACCTTGGGTGGGAAGTCCTTTAGCCAAAGTTATATCGTTTCATCGCGTATAGACATCCAGAAGTGCAGGGTCCCAGTAAGGAAAAAAATAGGTGAGACATTATTGAAAAGCAGTGCAATGTCCCAGTCGTTATCCAACATTTCCCAAAGCAAAATAATACAAATATATTCGCAACAAGTTGTTTGAAGGCAACTCAGATGAGTCATCCTCCCGGCCAGTGCCCACTGGCTGCTGCCACTACAGCAATTAGTTCCAATTTATGGTTGCACCAAATCGCTAGAAATTAAAATTGCCTGACATGTCATTAATATAGTCCACTTATTGTGGCTTGTTTCAAGTTGAACGTTTCCTCGAATGTACGAGTCCATAAAGTCTTGTTCGTCACTTCCGGATACGCCAATAGAAGTCTCCCACATTCTTCAACACATCATTTCAGTACTCTCGTCTCCAGTCACGGGCTTAGAAACTTTGAGTTTCTTCATATTTCTCTCACTCTCTGTCTCACGGCATTATTTGGTTTTTTTCTCAACTTGTTATGGAAAGTCCAACATCACCTTTACAGCCACCTACTTATGGAAACCTGATCACCGTCCTGAGCATCGATGGAGGTGGAATCAGAGGGATAATCCCGGCAACTATTCTTGCCTTCTTAGAGTCTGAAATTCAGGTAGAAAATCATCTTTAGTGCAATTAGCTAATGGTTTTTTTTTTTTTTTTAATCCAATCTTCAATAGATAAATAATTAAAGAACAGGTTTATAAGAATATTGAGAACAATATTTTAACCTTACTGAAGTTTTATATGTGATTTTTCCTGCACACATCAGCCATATATCCTCACTCCATGCATGCAAAATACCGATATGTGCTAACTTGCTACCTTTGGAAAGCCAGGATCAAGATTTTGGGAAAACATTTTTAGTTATCTTATATTTCTCTGAAATCTATATATCCTGACCTAGTACTAAGTACTTTGACGGTATTTGGACAGAAACATGACGGAAAGGAAGCAAGACTTGCAGACTATTTTGATGTGATTGCGGGAACTAGCACTGGTGGCTTAGTGACCGCCATGCTAGCAGCCCCTAATCAACAGAACCGCCCTTTGTTTGCTGCCCAAGATATCAAGGACTTCTACCTAACTCACTGCCCCAAAATATTCCCCCAAGATCATAGGTAATAAACTTAAGCACTTATACAACTTTTATTTCGAAAATTCTTCGGTAGTGAACTTTATAAAATTTAAATTTTCTTTTAAATTAACTTTTTTAAGACGGAGATGGCATGGACAAATAATATGCATATATATATATATATATATATATTTGCCAAGAGATAACTAACCTTTCATCAAAGTTAATAGATAATAAAATTTTATATTATGAGTAACATGCTTACATATTAATGTTTACTAACATAAAAGGAATATCACGTTAATTAATTGGTAAACTCTCTTATAATTGGACAAGAAATTTGTGGATTTTTTGTAAGATTGACTTCAAGATTTAATTAGGATTAAATGCTCCCACCAAGAATGGGAAAGTTTTGTTAATGGTGAGGGGTGAAAAGGAAGTTGCTAATTTAGTCATATTTTGGTTTACGTGTCAGTTGTCCAATTCTTGCTCCTCTTACCAAGATGCTCAAATCTTTTACTGGACCAAAATATGATGGCAAATATTTGCACTCTATCGTGAGGGAAAAGTTAGGAGATATTCGGTTGCGCCAGACATTGACAAATGTAGTGATTCCAACCTTTGACGTCCGGAAACTCCAACCAACTATCTTCTCTAGCTATGAGGTCTGTTTGTTCCTTACCATTCGCAGCTGTCAGCTTGTACTAAAATGTATTTTTGGGCCCTCTAACTCTTCTTTTTCATGGCGTTTAGGTGAAGAAACAACCAAGCTTAAATGCCAAACTTTCTGATATTTGTATTTCAACTTCAGCTGCTCCTACTTATCTTCCTGCACATTATTTTGAAACCTATAGCCCCGAAGGAAAAGTGAGAAAATTCGATCTCATCGACGGTGGTGTGGCAGCTAATAATCCGGTAAGATATCTTATCTAATTTACTTTTTTTTTTTAAAATTAATTATAGTTTCAATATATTTAGGCTGCAATTCAAAAGTGAATCTGGATAGTTGTTAATTTGTTAATACATTTCAGACTTTAATTGCTATAAGTGAAGTGACCAAAGAAATTACCAGAGGGAGTCCCGACTTTTTTCCTATAAAGCCAACCGACTATGGTCGGTTTCTGGTGATATCATTAGGTACTGGTTCAGCAAAGGCTCAAGAGAAGTACGATGCTCATAAAGCGGCTAAATGGGGTATGTTGGGATGGCTGACTAGTGAAAATTCGAGTCCATTGACTGATGTGTTTATGCAATCTAGCAGTGACATGGTTGATTTTCACATTGCTACTGTTTTCCAAGCCCTTCATTCTGAAGCAAACTATCTAAGAATTCAGGTAATAACATCCTTGAATCAGTGCCAGGTTCATAAACAGTCATGTATCAAAGAAGTTGAGAATTGACACTAAATATATTGAAAACTTTTAGGATGATACTCTAATTGGAGATGAGTCGTCCACAGACATTGCCACTCCAACGAACCTGGAGAATCTTGTGAGAATTGGAGAGAGACTGCTCAAGAAACCAATTGCAAAGGTGAATTTTGAAACTGGAGCCTTTGATCCTTCTTCCTGGGGCACAAATGAAATGGCTCTTATAAGGTACAACTATATTGTTTTTATAAATCCATCATAACTATTCACTCTTGGCGATTGTTCATATGTCTGAACTATACAAAATTTATGTGTGCAGATTGGCAGAAGTACTTTCCAAGGAGAAGCGGGTCCGTGATATGAGGTCGCCTCATGGAAGGGTCTCAAACTTGCAAAAATGATTAACAATGAATCAACCAATGTCAAATAATTGAGACGCCTGGCCTGGGAGTTGATTTCTTGGAATTTTCTTTCTTCATTCATAATAATTAATTAGAATGGTTGGAATGAGTTTTTTCTCAAATCTTAATCATTGTCGGCATTTCTGGATTTCACCCGAACTAAGAAAATAAAAAGCAAGGATTAATTTCGTAGACAGCTCAATTACTTAATTTCACAATAATGAGTTTTCATAGTAATCATATTCTTTCTTTAACATGGTTCCTGTAATTTGTCAATTTAAAAAGACGAAGAAGCTAATAATCAAGCTTTATGAAGAAACAATGTCGATGCGTGGAGCCACCACCACTAAATTGAAAATTGTCGGCAAAATTTTCCAGAGAATTGTAGGTAAGAATGTGATTATTCTGCTGTGTGTTAGGTTAGAACATTTGTTTCAAGCTAACCGATGGCTGGTGCTACATATACATATTGAGTGGATTTTGATCTTACTCATGGATTAAATCAAGAATATTAGAAAATTATTTTCCTATTCTACAAACTAATAATTAATTCCGATTCATAGAAGACAGCTTGTCCAATATTGAAATAAATTATTGCCGAATGAAAGGTCAATTAGGGCGTCGATTATACTTGAAAATTAATCTTATACAACATGCTGATTTATATTTAATTTTATGTTTATATAGTTTTGACCAAATTTCTAGAATGATATCTAATGAATGACGAACCAATTTGAAGAAACAAATTACATAGTAAAATAAAAACATAATCTCGTAAATATTAAAAAGTTTAAACTATTAAATAAAGTTATTCTTAGTTTTTTTGAGTGATGTTTCTTCTATTCATATTCTATCTTCATCTATGAGTAGATATCATGTTTGATCAGTTTGGCATATAAAAAAGTGAGATACAGAAGAAGAATTTGCACAATAGAAACATACAAAAAGTAGTGCGAGCATTTTGGTTTTAAGCTGTTAGAACTTATACTTCAGAAATCAGGTTCCTCTTACAAAAATTCAAGAATGAGAGCGACATAATAACAAACAGTCAAGTAACAACTGACAGTCAACAGAAAAATGCCATGAAGTGGTGGAATTTGTATGGTCTAGGGATGGACCTTCCTCACACTTTACTTAGTGTTTAGTTTGAATAACTCAAACTCGAATTAAATAACTCTGTTAAGGCACCAAATGAAATGGTGCAATTTATTGATTTTTCACAACTTTTTCGTAATTTTTTATTTTCATTGATTTTTACTTGGAAGATTCCCATGGCAGTGTATGCATTGAAATTTTAATACGTGTTGTTTGGAGCCCATCATCCAAATCAAGTTGAATTGTCTTACCAGATTCTAACTCTCTACAGTGTAACATGCAGAATCGAAGTTGTAGCCGCCGAGAATTCCTTTTCCACTCATACTTTTATTGCTGCACATTTTACGCTTCTATGTTCTATCCCTTCCGGAGATTGCATTCAAGCTAAAAAACAATTCTTGCAAAGAAATGCTGACTTAGCATCTCTTACCATAATATCCGTCCACCTGTTGCTTAAAAGAAAGGCTGACTCAAATACCGACCTTTTCAGTCTAAGTGTTTGAAGTTGGACTTACAAAACTTCAGTTGTTTTTCCTGGAAACAACAGAATTTATCGATTTGGTCCAACACAAAGCCAAGATAGAGAAATTAAAGAGAAAAGATAACGACGGCGAGTTTGAGTGCAACTACAGATATATTCTGTCAAAGTTTGGACTAGAAAATTGATATTCTTATGAATATTTGAAAATTCAGAATGCACTATGATCGAAGTCTATATATATCACATTCCTTGACAACACATGCACTTCGTTGCAGTACTATTTTATTCTCAAATCTCAAAGCTCTCACAACATAGAATATCTCAGTATTCTCTTCCTTCTTAGTTTGTCACTTTATTCCTTTTCGCATTACCTTCTCACGTTATGGAAACTCCAAAAACGCCCCTGCAACCGCCAACTTATGGTAACCTAATAACTGTTCTGAGCATTGATGGAGGTGGAATTAGAGGAATTATCCCAGCAGTTATCCTTGCCTTCTTAGAATCTGAGCTTCAGGTACAGAAAACTTTCCCGTAAAAGTATTAATTCTTGATCACCCATATACTACGTGGCCTTTTATACGGGTTGATACCTTTGACTGCATCTTCATGCAAGCATGGGAACACAGGGTCAAAATCATGTACATACATGTATATATACGTATACATATACTTGCTTGTGTTTACGTCAGGATACTAAGTGTTCGTTTGGTTACCAACAGAAACTCGACGGTGAGGAAGCAAGACTAGCAGACTATTTTGATGTCATGGCAGGGACTAGCACTGGCGGCCTCGTGACCGCCATGCTAACAACCCCAAATGAGCAGAATCGCCCTCTGTTTGCGGCCAAGGATATTAAGGACTTTTATCTAACTCACTGTCCTAAAATTTTTCCCCAAGATAGGTAAAAATCCTAAATTTTAAAAATCCTTGTCATAAATCATTATGACTTGTACAATATGATTTCTTTCTTTTCTCATCCTTCTGTGTTGCTTATTAAAGTCATAGAACTTTCTTATTACGTAACAGTTGTCCCTTTGCTCCGGCTACAAAGCTGCTCAAATCTTTGGCGGGACCAAAATATGATGGTATATATCTGCATAACCTTGTGAAGGAGAAGTTAGGAGATAAAAGATTGCACCAGACGTTGACAAACGTTGTGATCCCAACTTTTGAAATCAGGAAACTCCAACCAATCATGTTCTCTAGCTATGAGGTAGATTTATGCATCTCTTTGCGCCCTTATGCTATTCTTCCTATCAGGGACCGGAAATAAATTTAGGGATAAAAATTGAATAAAAGTAAAATATAACGAGATAAGTGGAATAATAAGAAAATATAAGAGACTCAGTTATACTAATATTTTCTATATATACCAAACAATTTATTTTTTCACCACCACTTTCTATGGAAGTTGAATTAGAATGACCATTCAGCATATGTGTCCCTGTCGTTCAGGTGGACAAAAATCCAAGCATTGATGCCTTACTTTCGGATATCTGCATTGGAACATCAGCTGCCCCAACGTATCTTCCAGCACATTACTTCGAAACCAAAGATTCCACAGGGAAAGTGAGACCATTTCATCTGATCGATGGTGGTGTGGCTGCTAATAATCCGGTATAATAGATTTGCTCTTAAATTTTTTTGAATACTTTGAAATTTTATGTCAAGTTGTAATTAAGAAAAACTTATTTGTTTCTATTTTTAAAGACTTTAGTTGCAATCAGTGAAGTGACCAAAGAAATCACCCGGGGGAGTTCCGACTTCTTTCCCATAAAGCCAATGGACTATGGTCGGTTTCTGGTTATATCAATAGGGACTGGTTCACCAAAGACCGAGGAGAAGTATGATGCTCTTAAAGCGGCTAAGTGGGGAGTCTTAGGGTGGTTAATAAGTGAAGGTTCCACTCCATTAGTCGATGTATTTACCCAAGCCAGCAGCGACATGGTTGACTTTCACATTTCTACAGTTTTTAAAGCCCTTCATTCTGAAGAAAATTATCTACGAATTCAGGTTATTAAAGATTCTCGTTCATATTGCTAAAGCAATGACACATGCAAACCTATTTATTTTCATTGGATTCATATAATAACAAATCTATTTTATGTCAGGATGATACTCTAATTGGAGACGAGTCTTCTGTGGATATTGCCACCAAATCAAACTTGGAGAATCTTGTGAAAATTGGTGAAAGACTGTTGAAGAAACCAATTGCCAAGGTGAATCTGGAGACAGGAGTCTGCGAGCCTTCTACTTGGGGCACAAATGAAAAGGCTCTTAAAAGGTATAATTATATATATAACAAACAAATTAAGTCTACATAGGTATCATAATATACACTAATATTATTTTTTGTTTAATTATTTGTAGAGTAGCAGAAGTACTTTCAAAGGAAAAGAGGACTCGTGACATGAGATCACCACATGGCCGAAGGGGTGCAAGATGGAAATAATGAACAATAGTGTGAACCAAAAAACAATTATGTTATTTTTTAATTCATTCATTGCCTGAGGCTGATTATTATCCTTGTCACTTATTATTCCTTTTCATGTAAGACACAAACGAAATGTATCACAACTTTCTATATAGCATATGTGATTCAATAAAAAATTCGTTCCATCAGTCTGAATACAATTTTGTTATTGCAAATCAATCTTGTGAAACATGTAGCTTGTCTTTTGGCCATAATATATAAAATTTATTTGTAATCATAATACTCATGGTCTCATAGTTACTTAACTATTTGTTAATAGCAATCATAATTATAATGTTTTAATTCATTATAAAAAATAATTTGTTTTTTGATTTTGTTAACTGTAAGGTTCTTGTTCTTTCTTTTATAAACAAAACTACTTTTAATAAGGTTGAAATTAATTAAAAGTACTTAAAATTGGAAAAAACTATTTTGGGTTTGACTCCTATTTATTTAAAATGTTGAATTTTTTTTATTGTAAATATATTTTTGATTAAGTGAATAATAACTTAACAACTAACAAAATCAATGATTGATTATTTTTCTGTAACGAATTAAAACGTTGTAAATATAGTCATTATTAATGAATATTTTTATGACCAAAGGTGTTATTTACCTTTTTGATTATGTATGGGTTGGGTTAAGCATATAATAAACCGATCAATGTTACAATCCTTTTTCATTTTGTTTCTACAAACAATTAATTAATATTTATTCTATAGTTTGAAGCCAAATATGGTATCTGATTATATATAATTTGTTCAGTGAAGGAGGATAATCTATTGAGGCTTAGGAAATTTCGATTTCCTAGTTAATTTCGCAAACTTTCAAGCTATGTTTATGTAAAATTTATTCGCATCAACCACATTCTGAATGTTGACTAGTAGGTATTTCATGTATCGCTCAAGACAAGTCAAAACCACATTCATGCAAATCTAATGCTTGAATGCTTTGCCGATTGTCGTGATCCTAAATCCAAGGTGCTCTGTTATTGACCGAAAGCAATGTGCATGTCCGAAAAGTTTAATTTGTAATACAGCCATCTTATATAATAGCATGGAATCGCCTTTCTTTGGAACGACTTGACAGATGACATCCACGGAAATAACAACTAGTATTTAGTTTACTATTGGGTCAACATTCAACTGGTTATCGTGAGAATATATTGTGGGTGAAGTGCCCAGAGAATTGTAGGTAAGAATGTGATGCATGCAATTAGGCTTAGAGTCAAGGATATTATTTTTAAATGCTTCAATTGATGCCCTCAATTAGCATTTTTATTGGCTGGACTTATAAAATGCAGATTGATTGAAGCATCTAAAAAATCATTTACTAAATATTGATTTATATTTAATGTTAAGAATAGTAAATATCTTACTATTAAATAAATCTATAAATTGAACAACCTTGGATAGTAGAAACGAGCATGGATGATTGGGGTTTTATTTGAAGAATATGTTCAACTACTCAATAAACAAATGGTTTGTAGGCACTCCTGCTATATATTACGGTTCCTGCTATTTCATCAATTAATAATAATATTTTATTAAACAAAATACTTAATATATCCAATAATACACATTAGAAACACATAAGCTAAGCTGAAATATAGCAGTGGAAAAACCATGCTGAAAATGAGTTTATTTGGCCTGAAATTTCACTTTATATATTGAAATATATACAAAATATGTATATACATATATATGTACAGATACTGTACTATCACATGCAGTCATAAAACGGTAAAACATGCAAACCAGAAGCATGCTACAAAACTAAAAACCGGATCCCAACTGGCAGTCATCTCCTCCTTCCAACTCCCACGACTATACTGACCTATAAGAGAAAGGAAAGTAGGGAGTAAGTGATATATTCACCCAGTAAGCGTTTCCTATTTGTGACCCTATATCAATCCTCCTCTAAGGATTCTCACTGCAATCAAAGCAACTGAAAACATACATACTGGAGAGAAACTGAACTGGTTCCCATTTTAACATGCATAAACTATTTTGGTGTTCAATTTCTGTAATCCACGTATCATCACGTGAGTTTTATGCATTTTAATATTCTGACTCTGTTATTTGTGTTTTATTACACGATTGTTTCATATTCTGGGTGTTTACTATTTCACTATTCTCATTGATTTATCATATTTGTAACATGCTCTACTATATGTGTCATGTGAAAATGACATGCTATGAAATATGCTGAAATCATATCTAGGCCTTAGCTTGTATACTGAAAATAACTATCTGAAAACTGTTTACTGAAAATTATTGTTGGATCCTAAGATCTCATATCTGAAAACTGATATAAAAACTAATAAAATATTGAAAACTGTGTATTCAAAGATATTTGTTGTGCTGCGTAGACTGATGAATACAGGGATTCGACACTTTGGTCATGTGAGTTTCCTATGCAAACACATGCTAGAAACTGTATAAGTCACGCGTTGCGTCTAAATTTGATAACTAAATTGAGTGTCTCGCACTATAACTGATATCTGATCCTTGAATCATCAAACCCTAAGCTGCTAACTATGCATACCAGCATATGCCGATACCTAGTGGCTAGTATGAGTATATAACTCCTGAAGCTGACTCCCATATCGGATGTGTTGAAACTCACAAGTGCCCCCTCGTATTCACCCCCAAAATCGATGTACGGATCATTGTGTTTTTTTACTGAAAACATACACTCGGATCCTTAGATCTATTTTTGAAAACTCTGTATGACATGCCATATCATGATGTGCATATGATGTATCATGTATACTTATCTTAGCTTATTTTACTGATTCATATTAATTCTATAGTTTTTACTGTGCATCATACTTGTTTATGCTTTATTTTCTCTTTTCTGCCTGACACATGGGCGTGCGTGTCAATGCACATGAGCGTGCATAAGCTTGCATGAGCCGTTAGCTAATGTGCATGTTGATCGTGCTAGGGTCTGTGATTTTAAGTCATTTTCTTCTTTCCTGCGTGTGCACGACTGTGACATTAACGTGCACGGTTGTGACCCTGTGTTTTAGATCATGCACGGGTATGTGAACACGAGCGTAACTATGCAATATACAACATGCACGGGCGTGTGCGACACACGCATGGTCGTGCACCCTTCTCTGCTTCAACATGACCGACCTAATCAAGCTTATTCCCATCCAATTTTCAATCCAAACATGAATCAATCATTTTTCACATATAAAGCACTTCATATACACATGCTTATTTCATCCATAACTCCAAATAACATACTCAGTCATTCAACCCATCTTAAAGCATGCATATACATACATAACTTCGTACATATTACTCATACATACACAATCATCATCAATCATCATTTCAAGATCATCAAACATACAAAGTAAACTCACAAATATGCTGGAATCAAACTCATGCTCAAACACATCAAGTACATCACACGAAGGAAGAAAGGGAAAGAGGTAAGAAACACCTACCTCTAGCCATGCTAACTCAAGCTTCTCTCTCTCAAGGAAATCTCACTCTCTAGCTGGATATAAAGCTCTTGGATGCTGATCTTCTCTCCTAGGGTTACTGGTCTCTGAAAATCAAATGGAAACTTTGGGTGAAAGTGGCTGGAAACCAGATAAGTTCAACTTAAAATTAAGGCTGCTGAAACCCATCACATGCACGGTCGTGCGCCTCAACATGCACGGTCGTGCATGGCTAGAAAATTACAATAATGTCATTTTTCCGCGCTTACATGTAAATCCTCTCAATAGGATCCATTCAGAAGTCACATAACACTGAAATAATATCTAATTCACCCATAAACTCTCTCACAACCCTAGTATCTTACCAAATCTCAATCTAACCCCAGATTATAAGCCTAAAAGATATTTCTAACCCTGAGATGTTACATGGTTAGTAGAAATATTTTCTTTGTATATAATTGTTCTACCAATATCCAAAAGTTATTGAAAGATTGCAAAATGTTGAATTACATTCTCTTGCCACCAAATAAAACATCAAATTCCAATCTTGTAATGCAATAATTATAAAAGCTTTCAAGATGCATTAACATCGTCAATTCTATTGTAGTCTTTTGAAAGGTTGTAAAGTAGAGAAACCAGAACCCCAAAAAAAACAAAAAAATAAAAATACAACCAATTTACCAATCTTAGCTTCGACAATAGATGTTCAAGAAAAACCAATTTCAAATTGCTTATAGCATTGCAAAATTTAGTTAAAGGAAACCATTCAAGAGCTTGAAATGGTAATCAAAGAAGTATGCTTTAGAAACTGGTTATAATCCATGGACGACGATGACGGCGCCAAGTTTGAAAATCTTTGCTGTTTTCAAATAAACGCGTTAATAAAAGTGAGGGGTAATGTTTGCTTCAAGATAATTTGGTGATGAATATCATGGTATCTGGTCTAATTGTCTTTACCTTACGAGTTTTACCAAATGTTAGGGGGGCCGCCTAATTTTTATACGCAGTCGAGTCTTGAATGCAAGGGTGCTTATGCCTTAGATAATTCCGGACTCATAATTGCATTACGATTTATGTTGTGAGTGCGACAAATGATTAATATTCGTCAGTTTTGTCTGTACGTATACATTTTGTACTTAATTAGATTCCTATTCCTATCCATAAATGCATTTTGGACATTAACTTAAAGCTTGGAATCTCCTCCGAAGGCCAATAAAATTATTCACCAATTCAAAGTGCTATTAGAGTTTCTACTAAATTCACTATGTGAGTCTCTGAACGCTCTGTTTATGCTATTTACTAAAGTTCGCCACAGTCTTCTGAGAATGGAACAATGAATCTTCAATTGTTTTCTTGGACGCGAGAACTTGTTGACTCGCAGTCCACCCCTGAAAAGTCTGAGGATGAATTTGGGATAAATAATCTTAAAAGCAGTGCAAGAGGCTGCTTATTTGGTCAAAATCAGACTAAATCATTTTAAAACTTTGAAAATTCGAAACTTCAAAGAAAGATAAGTAGTCTATAAGTACCATGTATTGCATGCATCCCTCATCATCAGTTTGCATATTAAAATCTTCAAAACTTCATCAATTAATTCAGTAATCTCTCTGTCAAGGCTATCGATCCCTTCGCTTATTCCTTTCTGCATTACGTTTGTAGTTCCATATGGAAACTCCAAAATCACCCCTTCAACCTCCAACTTATGGAAACCTAATCACTGTTCTCAGCATCGATGGAGGTGGAATTAGAGGGGTTATCCCGGCCACAATTCTTGCCTTCTTAGAGTCCGAGCTTCAGGTAAAAACTGGTCTAGTTGAAACTCTGCCAATAAATTTAATTTAGTTGCGAAATGAATCATGGTCTGACAGTAAATGTTCATTATTTATAAGTCACCCTTTTTTTTTTTTTTTATTAACTAGAAACCCTTTTGTAACAAACAGAAACTGGATGGTGAGGAAGCAAGACTAGCAGACTACTTTGATGTGATTGCCGGAACTAGCACAGGTGGCCTCGTAACCGCCATGCTAACAACCCCAAATGAACAAAACCGCCCTTTGTTTGCTGCTAAAGATATCAAGGACTTCTATCTAAATCATTGCCCTAAAATCTTCCCCCAAGACAGGTATCATCCTTGACATAATTAGTGAAAGAAGAAAGGAATTGATGGATCGTTTGTATATCATTATTAATGACACATTTTCTCATCATACTTGATCACTAACGAGGTATATTATATTCTTGTTACATAACAGTTGTCCCTTCGCGAATGCTACAAACCTGCTCAAAACGCTTACTGGACCAAAATATGATGGCAAATATCTACATCGCCTTGTGAAGGAGAAATTAGGAGATAAAAGATTGCACCAGACGTTGACAAATGTTGTCATTCCCACTTTCGACATCAAGAAACTCCAGCCAACAATCTTTTCTAGCTATGAGGTTCATTCATAGTCATGATATATTTTCCATATTCATGAAGAGAGAATATTAAAAAAAAAAAAAAACCAATATTCGACATCGGTTCTGATGTTCTGCATGTGTTTTGTGTTCATTAGGTGAAGAAAAGCCCAAGCATAGATGCCTTACTTTCTGATATTTGCATTGCCACTTCAGCCGCTCCAACTTATCTCCCAGCCCATTATTTTGAAACCCATGACCCAGAAGGAAATGTGAGACAATTCGATCTTATCGATGGTGGTGTGGCGGCTAATAATCCTGTAAGATAGCTTCAATATTAAGACTCGAAAATTTTTATTATGTACTTAAAGTTGCAAGAAAGCTTAGACATTGAACTTATTATTATTTCCTTTTTCCGTAGACTTTAGTTGCTATAAGCGAAGTGACAAAAGAAATCACTCGAGGGAGTTCTGATTTCTTTCCTATAAAACCAATGGACTATGCTCGGTTTTTGGTGATATCATTAGGCACTGGTTCACCAAAGACCGAAGAGAAGTACGACGCTCATCAAGCGGCGAAGTGGGGTTTGTTGGGATGGTTGAACAGTGAAAGTTCGTCTCCGTTGACTGATGTGTTTATGCAATCTAGTGGCGACATGATAGACTTTCACATCTCTACCGTTTTTAAAGCCCTTCATTCCGAAGAGAATTATCTTCGAATTCAGGTAAATATCCATGTTCATGGTGTTAATAAACATAAAACTATACAGTCCGTTATCTCTAATCAACAAGATGATTAAAAATCCAGGATGATACCCTAACTGGAGACGAGTCTTCAGTGGACATTGCCACCAAAAGGAACTTGGAGAGTCTTGTGGGAATTGGAGAAAGACTACTGAAGAAACCAGTTACAATGGTGAATTTTGAGACTGGAGTAAGTGAGCCTTGTCATAAGGGTACAAATGAAGAGGCTCTCATTAGGTACACAAACTATAAGCATATATATAGATACCTAATTTTGTCAGGATACAGCTAAACCCAAAATTACTACAAATTGATAAATAATATATAATTTATTTTATGCAGATTTGCTGAAATTCTTTCCAAAGAGAAGCGAACTCGTGACCTGAGATCACCGCATGGAAGGGCTGCGAATAAAGAAAATAATATTGAATACTTAATGTTATAGAGCAAAGTTTCTACATGTTATACAATTTATTATTATTATTATTATTTTATCTTTGACAAGCATTGTCTCGAGATCTCCGGTCAAATTCCTCGTAAGACTTTTTATGAGCTTCACTAATTGACGCTTTGAAGAAGAAACAGTATGACTCACTTGAATTTCTCTGCAAGTACGAAAGAGAAATAAATGGTTGATATGTTCCATACCTAAATGTGTGAGAATGGGAACATACGTCATTAATGGAGATCTATTTCATCAGCATCAGGAACCATTTAAGAAGGGGAAGACGAGGAAGTTAGGTAGAAGAGGATAAAATAAGAAAAAAAAATTAGATAAAATTAAAATTAAAGAGATAAAGTTATTTGAATATTCTTTTAAATTAAGGTGATGGAAAAATTTTGATGAAATGTAGAATTTTGTTATTTTTTTCACTCTAAAGATAGGAATAAACACGTTAATGCATCGGACAAAAATTTGCACATAATCATAGCAGATCGAAGCCCATAAAAATATGGGTCTAGACAAACAAGGGAAGAACATAAAATAAGTTGTTTTAATATTAAACAATTATATAATTTGTGATATGATTAATTAGTTGTTTGGACTTATTCCCAGCCAAGGTTATTCTCTTTTAACTTTTAAAAATTTAAACATCTATTTATAGATATTTTTTATTTATTTTTTATAATTTTTTAGTTAAATAACTAAACTACTTTCATTACAAAAAATAAATATAAAAAAAAAAATAACAGCAGTGGCTGTCAACAAACAAACCAGAAGGTCGAAATGACCTCCTAATTTATGGAAAAGTCAGATCTGGCCACCATGTTTGATAAAAAAGACCATATTGACCCTCATTATTTTTGGTAGAAGCGGTTAAACTATGACCGAAAACGGTAATTGGAGCTAAAACCGACCATTGTTGGTTGTTCCCAGTCACATTTGATGGCAGAGACCAATCTGACTTTCTTTGTCATATGGAGTGACCAGATCTGGCCACCCGACCTCTTGGTTCTTTTATAGGTGGCAACAACTGTTGGTGATGCTGCCAACGACAGTTGTTGTTTTTTTAATATTTTTAAAATTTATTTTTAAAATTTTTCATAAAATTTATTTTATTATTTTTATAAAAAGAAAAAATATCTTTTTAACATTTAATTTTTAACTGTGAATTATCAAATTTAATCATTAATTTTGGTTAATAGCTGAGTATTTAAATTTTTAAAATTTCGAAGGTGAGATTCTCTCTTTTCAACAAACCTTAGGTGGGAACATGTCCTTTGGCTTTTAAACAAATGCAACTCTTTATTCCGTGAAATGATTTATCGATTCAGAAACCTCATACAAAAAGGGATCCAGATTCACACATATTAAGTTAAGGCAAAGAATTGGCCAACTGCAGAAGTTAAGCCTTTCACAATTTCTGATCAGTCTTCGGAATGTATCTTTGGTCTTTGTCTATATCATAACAGGAGTCACTTAGGTCAATAAAATGCAAGTTGTTTCTCTGGTCGCATCATTCTTGACCTGATCAGAGATCGTAATCTAAACTTGTATTAATATATGTGATTTTTCCCAATATAATGACTAATTAAAAATGAATCAAACGAGGGGATATGTACACAGTTTTGCTGTGCTCTATGCCCACCCCTTTCTACACAAAACCTTACACGATATCCCACATTAATCTGGGATTTATTCATACAGTTTAATGGAATAACAAATAAATCAATGTAAGGGTGCACCAGCATCCATATTAACACTAAAAAATCAACAAATAATTAATTGTTATGGTGCACCTGCTTCCTTATTGTAACACCAAGAAATCAATAATTAATGTTATCAAACAATAACTAGTTGGAATATTGAGCCCGACCATTGGGTGATGGTGACCTAGCCTGGCGAAGCCGCTTCTCGTCGGAAAGTAGTTTCGCAAACCTACAAGGTAAAAGGTTTCCCCTCACATTATAACTAAGAAAAGTTTAAGACAAAATTTGAAAATATTATTAGACGTTATGTCTACCTTATGAGTGCCTCCTCGTTGGTCTCATCACTATTGAAGGGTTGAAAGATTCTTGATTCTAGATTCACCCTTGAAACAGGTGACTTTAACAGTTTTTCTCCAACTTTCACAAGGTCTTTCAAGTTATGCTTAGTGGCTATATCAACGGAAGATACCACCCCATTTAATTTATTATCCTGAGTTTGTTTCATTCAAAAATTTTTGACCAATTGATTTTTAGTTACAGAATATAGTGAAAGTTAGAGAAACTATAAAAACTTGAATGACAATTTCGATGTATGCTGTAGCTACCTGAATCCGAAGATAGTTCATTTCAGAGTGAAGAGCTTGGAAAACCACAGAAATGTGCAAATCAACCATATCTGCACTTGCTTGAGTAAACACATCAACTAATGGAGTGGAACCACCAGTTGTTAACCAACCCAATAGACCCCACTTTGCTGCTTCATCTGCACTGTATTTACCTTCTTTTTTTGACGAGCCAGTTCCTAGGGATATAATTAGAAACCGTCCATAGTCCATTGGCTTTATAGGAAAGAAGTCAGGACTTCCCCTAGTAATTACATTTGTTACTTCACCAATAGCAACTAATGACTACAAGTAGAAAGGCACAAGATTAGTTGATTCTTATTTCAAACGCCCGAGAAAAAAGACTAAATTCTATGTTTATATGCAGAAACTTTATCATGTAGTAATATACCGGGTTATTTGCGGCAACTCCACCGTCAATCAGGTTGAAGCTTCTCACTTTTCCTGTTGAGTCTTTGGTCTCAAAATAGTGTGCTGGAAGATAAGTAGGTGCTGCTGAGGTTGCTATGCATATGTCTGACAAGAAGGCATCCAAACTTTGGTTCTCTTTCACCTATTCCACGAAAAACACATATTAATTAATTGAAAAAAGTATAGTTAAAATCTCTCATCGCTTACTTATATGTAGTTTTGACCGCCGAGGTAACATCATATACATTCATTGAACGTGAATATAAAGCTTGGAATATTGAAGATCTTATCGTGAAAGATGAACCTGGTAGCTTGAAAAGATGGTCGGCTGGAGTCGATTGATGTCAAAAGTAGGGATCACAACATTTGTCAATGTCTGGTGAAGTCTTGTATTTCCTAGTTTCTCTTTAACCATTCTATGAAGATACTTCCCATCGTATTTTGGTCCTGCGAGAGCTTTGATGATCTTCCTGGCGTTTGTAAATAATGGAATACTGTAGTTCAAGGAGAAAAATTAAGGAAAAAAAAAAAGCATGTGGTTAACCATGAAACCTTAAACCCGATATTCACAGCCGGACAACAATATTAATGTTACCTAGGTTGGGGAAAGATTTTGGGACATTCATTTAAGTAGAAGTCCTTGATATCTTTGGCCGCAAAAAGGGGTCGATTCTTTTCATTTGGGGCAGTCAGCATGGCAGTCACAAGACCGCCCGTGCTTGTCCCTGCAATCACATCAAAATAATCCGCGATTCTTGCATCCTCACCATCAAGCTTCTGCAAGGGTGATTTTAATCAATCTTATGACTACAAAGGTAACCTTCAATCTTAATTGCTCTACAGAAAGACAATGCAACAGTTAAAATACATAGTTAAGTATCAAAGTAGACACTCCTTCTGAGATTGATATTGTTGGCATGCATGAGCGCTTCATGCATCAACGTGATTACGTGAATAAATTGTGCTCTATCTAGAAAAAGCCATAGTTTCACACTAACATAGACGTAATAATATTCACATTCTACCTGAAGTTCAGACTCAAGGAAAGCAAGGATGACTCCAGGGATAAGTCCTCTAATTCCACCTCCATCGATGCTAAGAATAGTGATTAGGTTTCCATAAGTTGGAGGTCCGAGGGTTGCATTTGTTTTTTCCATGAGAAATCAATGGAAATCAAGGTATAAATTAGATGAGGAGAAAGTGCTTTTAAGAGACTTAGGAAAAACGACTGAGGTACAAGTCTTTAAAAGCCTCGGAGAGAGTCAATGAGTTCTATTTGATGCACTTTTGAATGCTCCATATCGGAAAACCATGCCATGTATTTATAGACTCTTCATCCTACTCATTTCATAGAGTCTCTCTTATCTTAATTTGGATAAACGTGCTCCAAATTTGACTAACATATTATTCTTCTTTAATAAATGGAACCGTAACTCGTTCCTCTGTCATAGGAAAATTCTTAAGAAGTGCTGGCAGCCGGTTTGTCTGGATATATTGGAATAGTATCATTAAATACGAGAATAGTAGTTTTGACTCCTGATTTCCAGAGAATTGTAGGTGAGAATGTGGCAATTAAAACATTAATATTTTATCATTATCCCCACGAAATGGCTTTTTTTAAGAGATCTACTTTATAGGATGCAGCATCAATAAAAAATCAAAGGCAAAAAATATTAATCATCAACCTATTTAATGTATCACTTTTTAACCCGTAAAAAAGAGAAATGAATTGATCTCAAATTGAAAAAGAGCTTTACTTTGAAATTGATTTACTTGATCCAAATTATTAATCAATTCAAACCAGTTTGGATGAATCCACACACTAGGTATGTGTCAACAGATTCAAATTTAATTAAGGAGTCCATATGCGCAGCCAGTTAACTATGCCTGGACGTAACCTGGTTCTTGTTCTATATGTTTATATATCTTTGTTATTTAAAAAATCAAAGTATGGACTGTGAATTGAGAAAACCCTAGGTGATTGGCACTCCTAATAATGAATGACTTTAATTTTTCTGCCAGAAAGAAGAGACAAAAAGAAATCGATGGCCAGCTTACGTCAAGCCGGGCGTTAACTTTATTTTGTTTGGATAAAATTTGTCCTGTGGCAGTCCTAAGTAAAAACGTACGTACGACACAGAAGGAAGAGGTTGAGATTAGCACAGTTGTCTGGCAGCTGACCAAAGAAAGAAAACAGGGCGGCTCAAACTTCTCATGCAAAAATGCATCCAATTCACATGGTTAAATATCAGCAATTAATTAATCTAATTAAGATTATGGATTGCACTAAAATCTAAGCTTGCCGAAACAAGAAATTGAAAGCAATCAAAGGGAACAAATCAATATGCTGAAATACCTTGTTATACTTTTCTTATTTCTCTCAATTAAAATATTTCTATTATATACATTTCAAAACTTTAGCAAAAAACAAACTGAATTTAACTAATTAATTAAAATAATAAATTTAGGCTTTACAATATTTTTACAAACAACAGAAACAAATTCGGAAACTTATCTTAACTTTACATTTCCAATTGAAGCTGTTATTCTTTGAGTAGATTTACAGCTGCAATACACCAAACCCTAACTTTTTTAGTCGCTTATTTGAATCAGAGAGTAGCAATAGAAACTAAAGCAACCTTCTCCCTCCCCAACTTTAATTTGTTTGAATATAAGTAATACACTGCGTTTTGTAATTAAATTGAAACACGCCTTAATAGTAATACCCTTAACATGGATTACAACCCTTATATCTTTATAAGTGTTCAATTATTTATGCTTTACTATTAGCTAAATGACTATTCCCATTCAAGGTTTTTTTTAAATAACAAAGTCCCACCCAACATGTTTTAAAAAATCCACTACCCACCATCTTTCTAATTTTTTAAATATTTTATAGTAAACAAGAAAAATGCCCTCTATCAAAAATCAATAATAATAATATTAAAATAAAATTCAATATAAAAAAATATTAACAAATTTTACAAATTAATTACAAATTTTAAAATGGTCAAGTGGCTATCAAAAACCTTATCAGGTGGTTAAAAATGATTATTTGATTAGATTAATGATCAGATCTAATAATTTTAATGACAGAGATAGTTAAATCTAGTCATCAAAGATTTGACAGAAACTATCAGATTTAACCATCTTTGTTATCGAAGCTAGCCAAAAATAGCTAATTTTATGAATACCGATTGTTTTTTGTTATTTTTATAGTAGAGACGACTAAATCTAGGTTTTGTCAACTATCCAATCCAAGGGTTATTTTCGATCACTTAACTAGGATTTTGGCAATTATCATCATTAATGATGTTGTTAGTGATGGTGATCGCTTTTTAAAACGTTTTTATTTTTGTATTTTCAATTAATTTAAATTTTTTTATTTTTAATATTATATTAATGTTTTAAATATTTTTATAAGTTTAATTTTATTATTTTATTTTAAAAATTTTATTTAGGAAGACAAAAATATTTTTAAATTAAATTAATTTAAAAATTAATCATTAAATTTAATTATTAATTTTAATTCACAGATAAATTTTTAATTTTTAAAATTTTTTGGAGTCGTAATATATTATTTAAACAAACCGTGGGTGAGAGTAGGTCGATTCCCCTTTTCAATTTACTCTGTATTTTTGAAACTGGGGCCATTAGCTTATCATGAATCTAAAATTTACTTAATAAATAACTTATCATAAATTTTTTACCTCGTACATCGTGCATGAGAAACGTGTTGTTTGTGTTTCTCAAATTGTAGAATATATTATCATCAGGATTCACATGTAGAATTAAGAGGATACGTATACGTTATTCCCACCAAACCGTACTAGATCTGTATGAGTCACAAGAAGGGAATAAAAGATGTACAGAGCTCCCAGATTTAGCATAATAATGGCTATAAACCGCATGAAAAATGCTAAATACGACCGTTTAACTTTGTAAATTAATACGATCCCAACGACTCAACCCTACTAACTCCTGACCTTTACTCAATTCAAAATCAAACAGCTAAATTTTTTCCTGCTTGACGTGGATTATTTTAGTAAATAACGTTCCTTGATCCTATCAGCAACCTCTTTTAACTGATATGAAAGTTTTGGTAGTAGCTTCTTCTGATTTTAGGCGTGTGATTGGAGTTCTGATTGGTTTATTTAGCATTAAAAGGCCAAAGGACTTTTTCCCACCTATAGTTTGAGGCGGGGATGGAATCCCACCCTCCAAGTTTTAAAAACCCAATCTCTCATCCTTATAACTATTTTTTTATAATTTTTATAATAAAATTGCTATAATACTTTTTTAAAAATAAAAATTTAATGTTAAAAATTATAAAATAATTTTTAAATATAAATAATTTTAAAAAATTTTAAAAATAAAGCAGCTATTGCCGCCACTAATGGAGCTAGGTGGCCGAATCCGACCACCTAGTTCTAGGGGAGGCCAGAGTTCGGTGGAGACAGCCAGATTTGGCGGAGGTGGCCAGACCAGAAACAAAAACCAAAGATGGCCTGTGGAACCAAGGTCAGCCCTTTCTAATCGTTTTCGATTTTCATTTTTGTTTGATCACTTCCGCCAAATCTGGAGACGGTCATATCTGGTCGTCTCCACCAAACGAGGAGGCCAGATCTGGCCTCCCCTGGAACCGGTGGCCAGAAATGGCCACCTGGCTTCGTTAGTGGCGGCCACCGCTGTCGACACCAGCGGTGGTGGCTGCTTTATTTTTTAAAATTTTAAAAATTTTTAATATATTTTTAAATTTTTTAATATTTTATATTTATATAAAATTTATTTTATTATTTTATAAAATTTTAATCTTAAAAGGACAAAATTGCTCATGGAATGTTACTGTTTACAACTACATTTAATATTAAAATGGTTCAAAGGATGAGAGACTGAGTTTTTGAAACTTGGAGGGTGGGATTCTGTCCCCACCTCAAAGTATGTGTGGGAATTAGCCCTTCGGCCGCATTCAAACATGGGCTTCATATGAGAGGGAGCCCATTAATTTAGTCCATATATTATTTAGATGGTAACAAATTATTTAGATGCCTAAACAAATACTTAAAAGTGAGAGTGAACAGAAGATCAGAATCGAATCAAAACCATTAGGCATCTGGCAATCCAATTCCGATTCCAACCTAGAACCAATGTTTACGGTGTCAGTTTCGATTCTATATTTTTCAGAATCAATAGATTCGATTTTGATTTCGATTCAGGTTCTAAACTGATAGAACCAAAATTGAAACCTAAAATCAAAATTGGAAAATAAATCAAGTACCTGGAATGGAATACCCAAATCTGAAACCGTGACCTAAATACTCTATATGGACTACAATTAAACTAAACTGGGACTGGCTATCTGAAATCGAAACTGAAATTGGAACCTAAACACTATATAAATCATAACTAAACTAAATGGGAATCGGCTATCTGAAACTATAATCTAGGTGTTGGTTCTGGTTCTAATTTAAAAAAAAAAAACAGGAATCGACCGGTTCCAACTCTAGTTCCTATATTTTTAGCAGAACACCCCTACTTAGAAGTTGTACATGTAATTTTAGGGATGGACTATTGCATACAGAAGAATTTTATTACTGAAAGACATACAAAAAGAATCGGAAGGTTAATTGAATAATTTAGAGTAAATTATTTACCACTCAAGATTTCATCTAAAAACACTGTTTCATACTTATTTGACATAAAAAACCTTTACCCATACAAAAATAAAAATTGTTAATGAAGAAAAACTAAAACATTTTGAAGGAGTAAAATTATTATTTTATCTACTATTTTATTTTTTTAAAATTAACATATAACTCTATATGACCAAAAGTTTAAAAAAAAAAAAAAACATTGTAAATATATAAATTTCATAATAACCCACCTTCTTTTCGTCCTTTTCGTCTTCACCATCTTCTTACAAATTAGAATTATGGGATGTGTAAATTCAATATGATTTCACTCTAATAAGTTTTTTGACATTCATTTCATAAAAGTTTGAGGTAGGACACTTTCCTCTCTTTTTTTCTCTCAATACATATAGGGTTCTTTTTTGCTTGTAAATAGTTGTTTCGAAAGTTTGGGTTTGTGATTTTTGTGTTCTCTCACTTTTGGATGCGGGCAAATTTTTTCACTACGCTTAAGCTGTCTCAGGTTTACCTGTTGTTTTTGTACTTTTATATCATTTAATTACCAAAAAAAGAAAAAAGAAGGGACAACCCAACGTGCCAAGAAAATATACTAAACGCTGATGTTAAATTTAACTGAAGCTTGAAGGTTTTGATCAATCAACAACCTATTTATAGTATGGGTTTACTGTTTGATCGAAAATTTGGTAATTGAAGACAGAATTTTCTTGCGTGTAATCCTCAGTCAGGGTATATGCAATGTATGAAATCATTTAAATATCTACCCAATTTCTTATAAAATCATATGTAATTGTGTGCCTGACATAATTCCTTATGGGATACAATAATAGAAATAAAAAGAGATCTGATAATCTAATTTTGATTCAAAAATTTGGAATTTATTTGATTTTTCTGCCACTTTTAGTAAATCCATCGATTTTGAGGTTTGTGTTAATTTTAGACCGAAAGTCTGGCTTAATTCATTAACGATCAAAACAAAAAGCATCCGGCCATTTTAATCCAAATTGGATAAAGAAACTGTGACTTTCTGAAAACGTGGAATATTATGCATAACTACAGGAATATATATGATCTTTAGTCAATACTCCATTAAATTTGTGATGCTGGAGGCATAATGGTATAGAGAGTAGGTAGCAATCCCAATCTATGTTGAGCAGATAATATGAGGGTGATGACATCCGTCAAAATCGAACAGTCCCGAATATGAAAGCTTTCTGTTTCACAATTTCTTCAGCTGAAGATGGGCCCTTTTTCTTTTGTAATGGCATGATATTGCCCTTTTGAGAAGGAATCGAAAGATGACTTTTCTTTTTATATTATAAAATTGTACAATTTGTGATATGATTAATTAGTTGAGCTATTTTAAACAATTACAACTATTTATTCTTTGAAATGATTTATCAATTCAGAAAGCTCATAAAAAGAGGGATCCAAATTCATACATATTTTTCATATATCACTGAACTTTAAGCTTATGGATACTGAGTTTGCTCATAAGAAGCAAATATATACCAGTTAATAATAGTGTTGAATCTTAAGGTAAGGCAAAGAATTGGCCGATTGCAGAAGTAAAGCCTTTCATAATCTCTGACCAGTCTTCCCAATATATCTTTGATCTTTGTATCATGACAGGAGTCAGATAGGTCAATAGAATGCAAGTTGTTTCTCTGGTCTCGCATCATTCTTGACCAGATCAGAGATCGTAATCTAAACTGAATGTGATTTTTCCAAGTATAATAACTAATAAAAAAGGAATCAAATGAGGGGATATGTACACAGTTTTGCTGTGCTCTATATCGACCCCTCGCTACAAAAAAACCTTACACGATATGCCACATTAATCTGGGATTTATTCAAACAATTTTAATTGAATAACAAATAATTAACTACGAAGGTGCATCTGTATCGTAACAACAAGAAATCAATTACTAATATTATCTAGAACGTTAATTGGTTGGAATCTTGAGCCCGTGCATTAGGTGATAGTGACCTAGCCTGGCGAAGCCGCTTCACGTCGGACAGTAGTTTTGCAAACCTGCAAGGTAAAAGGCTTCCCATCACATCATAACTAAGAAAAATTTTAGACAAAATTTGCAAATATGATTAGATATCATGTATACCTTATGAGAACCTTCTCATTGGTCTCATCATATGTATATATGATCAAGAGATTAACATGGGCCTTTTTGTTATTGTATTTCTTGGATTGATCACAGTTGTTAATTTTAAGGAAAACAGAATGATATTTTAAGTGAAAATTTTGAAATGATAATAACATTGATGGAATGCTCCTCATGCCAATACATACTCAGACCTGTAGCTCAGACTCTACAAAGGCAAGAATAATTCTCGGAATAATCCCTCTTATTCCACCACTGTAATGAGGTTTCCATGAGTTGTAAAAAGGTATATATAGACACTATGCATGGATCATGCGGTAAAGATTATGACTTGAGGTGACCCAACTTAGTGCAATTTCTTTTAGTGGATCGATGCATCCACAGAATGATCACTATAGCTAGTCGGTTGCAACTGATGAAGATGTGCATTAATTCCTAGCATCGAAATATTTTGGCACGCTTTAGCTAAAAATATGGTAGAATGGTAGTTGAGCTCCAGGAGAACTGTAGGTAGGAGAATTAGTTGAAGCATGGCAATAATTCTAGATGGAAATATGTAAACTTTTATCTTGTAAATGGATTTGTATGATTCATATGAGTGCAAACTCATAATGCTGTTGATTGTCAATCGATCTCAAATGGAAGTGCACTTTGTGCGCATTATGATCAGGGAATGTGCTTGCAATTGAGACTCAAGAATTTTATAATTTGGTAATCCAAAAAAAAATTTAATAATTTGATTTCATTTTCATTGACAAATGGTCCATATGATTAAGTTTGTAAGTACTAACTTAAGAAAAATGGAACCGTTTATCTTTTTTATAAGATGAAGTTCTAACATGAAAAACTAACTCTCAAAGATCATTCTTTTCCTAGAAAGAATTTGACATGCAAATAATTTATATTGAACCTTTTCGAAGAAGTGAAAGACAACTTTATTTGGAAAGAACAACCAATTAATCATGAAAACATGACATGGATTCTGATGTCATTCTTTAAAATTTGTGCATGAAGGGCCATCATACTAATGTATTCTTTCATATTTCAATTTTCATTAATTTTTCCCTATAAAATACATATATATATTCCTTCAACTTCATGTTTTTTATGTCACAACTAAGTTTATCATGCCTTCAAGTTTAAATGCAATAGGCATCTGATATAGCTCTCAAGGTATATCTCCAGACTCTTCTTCATCATTGGTTGGCCTCTCGAATAAGACTACTCATCAAGGACCATTTTCAAGCCCATGACATATTGCAACATCTGAGTGTTTACCAAGTGGATCCTCTTTTGAATTTTATGAGCATTTTTTTTGGTTGTGTTCTCTTTTTTCATGAATGGAGGGAAGTCTCAACCAAAACAGTTATGATATTTTTTTTTGTTGGCCTCTCGAATAAGACTATTCGTCTTTTATATGTTTCATTCACGTCATTTTACCATCCTCTCAGTTACTATTTATTTTCTAGAGTATGAGTTGAATAATCGAATATTCAATCAGTGATGCTTCCACAAGGTCATAAATACTAACATTTACAGACTTGATTAAGCCAAAATTCATGACATAACCTCCAAGTTTGAGATTCTGCCACAGTTTAGTGTCATTCGACACAAATATTTATTTTCATCTTTTGTATTATTTCTTGTTGTTGGATTCTTGGATTGTTGTTTGGTTGGATTTCCATTTTTTGATCTCAACATTTTCTTACTATTGGGGTTGAAGCTGAAAAGAGTAAGGTTATGATTATTAGTTAGATTGTTGCTTAAGCAAGCCCCATTCTTTTACATTTTTTTCGTATTCACATCGCATTTGTATATGGGAACGTTTTGAGCCTTTGTATTGGCATTTTGTAGGGTATTCTTCTACTCTGCATATTTTTGCGTATACATAAAATTAACTTTTCAAAAAAAAAAAAAATGATAACACAATAAAACCCTCTCAATTCACTTATATATAAATCAAATTATTTTATGCGTAAACATATTATGATTAATTATACATGGTCAATTATTCATGAGATGAATTAAATTGATAAAGAATTCCATATTATGATTTTCTACTCTAGCTGATTAATGATGCACTATTATTTTTCTGATCATACATGGAGCCTCCGCGTTAGTGCCACCATTTTCAATTGTCTCGCACAATCCCGTCTCTATGTACACCCTAGAAACTGATTTTTTCAATAGCGTCTTCTCTGGTCTCGCATCATTCTTTATGAGAGAGATTGAAATCTAAACTTAGTAGTAATATATGTGGTTTTTTCAAATATAATGACTCATTAAAAATGAATCAAACGGAGGGATATGTACATAGTTTTGCAGTGCTCCATGTTCATCCCTTGCAATACAAACCTTACACGATATACCATATTAATCTGTAATTTATTCAAATAATTAACTGTGATAGCGCATCTGCTTCCTTATTTGTAACACCAGCAGATCACTTACAAAGGTTATTTAAACATTAACTAGTTGGAATTTTGAGTCCGTTGGGTGATGTTATATTAACCTAGTCTGCCGAAGCCGCTTCTCGTTGGAAAGTAGTTTCGCAAACCTGCAGGGTAAAAGGTTTCCTCACATCATAACTAAGAAAAATGAAAGAAAATATTTGAAAATATTATTAGATATTATGTATACCTAATGAGAGCCTCCTCATTGGTCTCATCATTATTCAAGGGTTGAAAGATGCCTGATTCCAGATTCACTCTTGAAACCGGTGCCTTTAACAGTTTTTCTCCAACTTTCACAAGGTCTTCCAAGTTATTTTTAGTCGCTATATCAACGGAAGATACTACCCCATTCAGTTTATCATCCTGAGTTTGTTTCATTCAAAAGTTTTGGACAATTGATCTTTAGTCAGAGAATATAGTGAAAGTTCGAGGAATTATACTAACTTGAATGATAAATTCGATGTATGCTGTCGCTACCTGTATCCGAAGATAGTTCTTTTCTGAGTGAAGAGCTTGGAAAACCACAGAAATGTGCAAATCTACCATATCTGCACTTGCTTGAGTAAAGACATCAACTAATGGTGTGGAACCATCACTTGTTAACCAACCCAATACACCCCACTTTGCTGCTTTTTTCGCACTGTATTTTCCATCTAGTTTTGACGAACCAGTTCCTAGGGATATAACTAGAAAACGTTCATAGTTCATTGGCTTTAAAGAAGAGAAGTCAGGACTCCCCCTGGTAATCACCTTTTCTACTTCACCGATAGCAACTAATGCCTGCGAGTAGAAAAGGTACAGGATTAGTTTAT
Source organism: Anacardium occidentale (assembly GCA_026122585.1). Taxonomy (NCBI): domain Eukaryota; kingdom Viridiplantae; phylum Streptophyta; class Magnoliopsida; order Sapindales; family Anacardiaceae; genus Anacardium; species Anacardium occidentale. The sequence goes on from JAJEJH010000024.1 coordinate 454,758, forward strand.
TTTTATTTCAAACGCCCGAGAAAAAAGATTAATTGCTATGTTTACATGCACAAAATATACCGGGTTATTTGCGGCAACTCCACCGTCAATCAGGTTGAAGCTTTTCATTTTTCCTGCTGAGTCTTTGGTTTCAAAATAGTGTGCTGGAAGATAAGTTGGTGCCGCTGAGGTTGCTATGCATATGTCTGACAATAAGGCATCCAAGCTTTGGTTCTGTTTCACCTATTCCACGAAACACATGCTAATTAATTGAAAAAGTAGAGTTTGAACTCTTCCTTTGCTTTCTTATATATATGTAGTTGGACTGCTGTAGCAACATTATACACATTCATTGAAGGTGAATATAAAGGATGGAATATTGAAGATCTCATTAGGAAAGATGAACCTGGTAGCTGGAAAAGATGGTCGGCTGGAGTCGATTGATGTCAAAAGTAGGGATCACAACATTTGTCAATGTCTGGTGAAGTCTTGTATTTCCTAGTTTCTCTTTAACCACTCTATGAAGATACTTTCCATCATATTTTGGTCCTGCGAGACCTTTGATGATCTTCATGGCGTTTGAAATTAATGGAATATTGTTGTTTCCCGGGAAAACAAGCATGCCGTTAATTACCATGAAACCTTAAATCAAAGCAGGACAACAAAATCAATATTACCTAGGTTGGGGAAAGATTTTGGGACACTCATTTAAGTAGAAGTCCTTGATATCTTTGGCCGCAAAAAGGGGTCGATTTTTTTCATTTGGAGCAGTCAGCATGGCAGTCACAAGACCGCCCGTGCTTGTCCCTGCAATCACATCAAAGTAATCCGCGATTCTTGCATCCTCACCATCAAGCTTCTGCAAGCGTGATTACTTAATTAATCAATGTTGGTAAGGTAAAGGTAACCTTCAATTTAAATTGGTCTATACAAAAACGATACAACACCTAAAATACATAGTTAATTACCATAGTAAACAGGCCTTCTGAGATTGATACTGTTGGCATGAATAAATGCTTCATGCATCAACGTGGTTACGTAAGTAAATTATACTCTATCTAGAAAGTGATTAATAAAAGCATAGTTTCACACTAACATAGAGGTAATAGTTTTCACGTTCTACCTGAAGTTCAGACTCAAGGAAAGCAAGGATGATTCCAGGGATAAGTCCTCTTATTCCACCCCCATCGATACTAAGAATAGTGATTAGGTTTCCATATGTTGGAGGTTCCAGGGCTGCATTGGTTTTTGCCATGAGAAACAGTTGAAATCAAGGTATAAGTTACACAGAGAGGAGGAAATAGTGCTTTTAAGAGACTTAGGAGAAACGACTGAGGTATTAGACTTTTAAAGCCTTGGAGAGAATGGGTTCTATAAGATGCCCTTTTGAATGCTCCATGTTGGAAAACCATGCCATGTATTTATAGACTCTTCATCCTACTCATTTCATAGAGTCCCTCTAATTTTAATTTGGATAATCGTACTCCAATTTTGACAAACATGCTATTCTTTTTTAATAAATGGAACTGTAAATTGTCCCTTTTTCATAGGATAATTCCTGAGAAGTGCTGGCATGCTGGTTTGTGTGAATATATTGCAGTAGACATCATTCAATCCGAGAATCGTAGTTGAGACTCTGACTTCCAGAGAATTGTAGGTGAGAATGTGGTAACAACAATTGCCTTTCTTTTTTTTTTATCATTATCCATCAAATGGCTTATTTTATAGGTCTACTTCACAAAAAGCAGTATCAATCAAAAATGACAGGCAAAAAAAATTAATCGTTTGCCTATTTGATGTATTTAATTTTTTGGTAAAAGGCGGCACATCAAATACAAGGGGAAAAAAATAAAAGATATTAAATCTAAGAGTCAATTAGGGCTTTGAGAAAACCCTAGATGACTGGCAGTTCTTAATAATTAATCCTTTCTTCTGCCAGAAATAAGAGACAAAACGAAATTGATGGCCAGTTTACGTCCAACGTTTTCCTTCGGGGCGGCTACCTATAACTCTTCCTTTATAAAACCTATTTATAGGTTTTCCCATGTTCATAAAATAATCATCTGGTAACCATGATGAACTATTTAGAACGTCAATAGGCAAAATTTTCGAATTAAAAACTTGACAGCATCCAATAATCCACACACTCCCGATCTCATGATATTGGATAACAAAGTAACATAACTAATTATAATTTTCACTATCATAATCTATCATGCGTAAAAATCACGACAACTTAAACATTCTATGCTTGCAAAACTTAGTCATGGAGAGAAATAAACAAATCCATTACTCTGTCAAAGAATTCCAGTTGAACGTTTATTTTGTTTTGCTCGGATGAATTATAATTGCGTGGCAGTTCTTCAAGTGAAGTAAACAGGGCGGCTCAAACTTTTGATGCAAAGTCGAACTAGAAGATTACTACATAAATATATATATGCAATGCATCCAATGCACATGGTTAATTATCAGCAATTAATTAATCTAATCAAATTTACTATGGACCATGACCCTCATCTTTATACATCGGCAGTGTTGGCGTCGTATCAAATTCGTATTTGGGGGAGAAATAAATTAAGGGTTTGATAAACGAAAACAATTATTTATACTTTCTTATTTACTCAAGTATTATTGAAACCAGGGGCATTAGCTCATAATGAATCTAAGATATACTTAATAAATAATTTATTATAATTAAAGTTTATTTTTCCAGTGTAGATGATAATTTAGAAAAGAAATACGATTCAATTATTCAAGTAATTTTATAGTGCATATATTATAAGTCAACTACGAATATTTCTCCGATCTCTTTGAGAACCCAATTTGCTATGCTTCAGAAACGTGTAGTTAGTTTTTTTTTTTTTTTTTCTCAAATCATAGAAATATATAAAAATGGCCAGATCCTACCTTCAGTATATGCTAATCAAGAGATCATCACGATTCACGTGTACAATCAAGAGGATAAGTGTACGATGTACCCGCCACCGCTGCCAAGTCGTACTCATAGCTTGATTAGCTAAATCTGTATGAACCACAAGAAGGGAATAAAGACGGGCGGAGCTCCAGGATTTTGTGTAATAATGCCTTTGAACCGCATGAATGGGGCTCAATACCACCTTTTAACTTTGTAAATTAGTATATCATAACTCATCATCTACATTATAATTTTATTGATAAACTATTGCTTATAAGAATTTTATTATTGACCAAAAAAAAAAAAAATCGAAGTGTTATTGAATTATTTAGAATAAATTACACTTTACAATTCAAGATTTGCCTCAAAAATATTTTTTATCCTTAAATGACATAAATAAAATTTTAACTATCCAAAATTAAATTTTGTTAAGGAAAATAGAAAAAGAATGAAAACAGTTAGAGGAAGTGAAATTATCATTTTATTCATATTATTTCAATTTTTAAAAACTAAGTTATAACCCTATACTACCAAAAGGCAAAATCTTAAAAATATTTATAAATATTATAATAATTTATTTATTTTTCTTTCTTTTCACCTTTACCCTCTTCTCAGAAAATCAAAATTATGAGATGTACAAATTCAATGCATTTCCATTGTAATCTATTTTTTTTTTTTAATTCATCTTATAAAAATTTGAGGTATTAGACAAAACACATTCCTCTCCCTATCTAGGGTCAATTTTTGTTTCAAGTCTTGTTCAGTGATGTGAAAATAGGTATAATGTATTTTGTAAGAAGGAATAACCCAATGGGCAAGGAAAATACACTAAAAGCTTATTTTAATTTGATTGAAGTTTGAAGGTTTTGATCAACCAATAAACAAATCATAGCAAGGATTCACTGTTCAATCGCTTAGAAGGTATCCATACATGTGGTAATAGCTTGAAGACAGAATTTTCTTGCGTGAGAATTGTTCGCATCTCGATCATTCTCAGTCTGGGTATAAGCAATGTATGAAATCATTTCAATATCTTCCCAATTTCTTATGAAATCATATATATTTGTGTGTCTAACATCATTCCTTTACTAGATGAACCTCTAATGATGTAATATTTTCTCTTATGAAGGTGAAGCTACGTACTCTTCTTATTGTGAATGAACCTAACTTGCATTTTTTACATCATTAGTCAATTAGACAACTGTAAAAGCATCCATTGATGTGGACGGCATACATGAACATTAGCTAGCTGAGCAAGGAAATGAGATCATGTTTAGTCGCTTCTTAATTCCTGAGTTTTCTGGCTTAATAATAATGTCATCTATTGATTGATTCATTATTTTTTTTTCCTAATTGAAAGATTTAATCTGATACATCCATATATTCTTACATACGTATATATACAATGTAAATATTGTCAAAGTTAGACGTTAATTTGGAATTTATATGTGGGGCTGGTTTGTGTTTATTTTAGACCAAAAGTCTGGCTTAATTCATTGACGATCAAAATAAAAAGCATCAGGCTTTTCTTCCCATATTAGAAAAAGAAACCACGGCAAAGAATTGGTCAACTGCAGAATTTAAGTCTTTAATAATCTCTGACCGGTCTTCCCAATGTATTTTATTTAATTAAAGGGAATAGGAGTCAAATAGGTCAATGAAATTGAAGTTGATTGGCTTGCCTCGCATCATTATCTTCCAGTAAAATCGTAATCTGAACTGAGTAGAAATATATATATGTGATTCTTACAATATTAACATTTAATTTATAATTAATCAAACGAGGGGATATGAACACAGTTTTGCTGTGCTCTACCTCCACCTCTTGCTATACAAAACCTTACACGATATCCCACATTTATCTGGGATTTATTCAAACAATATTAATTGAATAACATATGATTAACTGCGAAGGTGCATCGACGTCCTTATTCGTAACATTAAGAAGTCAACTATTAATGTTATCTAAACGTTAACTAGTTGGAATTTTGAGCCTGGCGAAGCCGCTTCTCATCGGAAAGTAGTTTCGCAAACCTGCAAGGTAAAAGGTTTCCCATCACACCATAACAAAGAAATTTAAGACAAAAGTTGAAATATTATTAGATATTATGTATACCTTATGAGAGCCTTTTCATTGGTCTCATCATTATTCAAGGGTTCATAGATGCCTGATTCCAGATTCACTCTTGAAACTGGTGCCTCTAACAGTTTCTCTCCAACTTTGACAAGGTCGTCTAAATTATTTTTAGTCGCTAAGTCAACCGAAGATACCACCTCATTTAATTTATCATCCTGAGTTGTTTCATTCAAAAGTTTCGAACAATTGATGTTTAGTCAGGGAATATAGGGAAATGAATAACTTGAATGATAAATTCGATGTATGCTTTAGCTACCTGAATCCGAAGATAGTTCTTTTCTGAGTGAAGAGCTTGGAAAACGACAGAAATGTGGAAATCTACCATATCTGCACTTGCTTGATTAAACACATCAACTAATGGACTGGAACCATCACTTGCTAACCAACCCAATACGCCCCACTTTGCTGCTTTTTTCGCACTGTATTTTTCAACTGTTTTTGACGAGCCTGTTCCTAGGGATATAACTAGAAACCGTTCATAGTCCAATGGCTTTATAGCAGAGAAGTCAGGACTTCTCTTAGTAATCACCTTTTCTACTTCACCCATAGCAACTAATGCCTACAAGTAGAAAAGGTACAGGATTAGTTGATTTTTATTTCAAGCGCCCGAGAAAAAAGATTAATTACAAAGTTTATAAGCAAAAAATATACCGGATTATTTGCCGCAACTCCACCGTCAATCAGGTTGAAGCTTCTCACTTTTCCTGCCAAGTCCTTGGTTTCAAAATAGTGTGCTGGAAGATAGGTTGGTGCTGCTGAGGTTGCTATGCAGATGTCAGACAATAAGGCATCTAAGCTTTGGTTCTCTTTCACCTATTCCACGGAAAAGACATATTAATTAATTGAAAAAAGTATAGTTAAAATCTCTCATCGCTTACTTATATATGTAGTTTTGACCGCCGAGGTAACATCATATGCATTCATTGAACGTGAATATAAAGCTTGGAATATTGAAGATCTTATCGTGAAAGATGAACCTGGTAGCTTGAAAAGATGGTCGGCTGGAGTCGATTGATGTCAAAAGTAGGGATCACAACATTTGTCAATGTCTGGTGAAGTCTTGTATTTCCTAGTTTCTCTTTAACCATTCTATGAAGATACTTTCCATCGTATTTTGGTCCTGCGAGAGCTTTGATGATCTTCCTGGCGTTTGTAAATAACGGAATACTGTTGTTTACCGGAAAAGAAAGGGAAAACAAAAAGCATGTGGTTAACCATGAAATCTTAAACGTGATACTCACAGCAGGACAACAAAATTAATGTTACCTAGGTTGGGGAAAGATTTTGGGACACTCATTTAAGTAGAAGTCCTTGATATCTTTGGCCGCAAAAAGGGGTCGGTTTTTTTCATTTGGAGCAGTCAGCATAGCAGTCACAAGACCGCCCGTGCTTGTCCCTGCAATCACATCAAAATAATCCGCAATTCTTGCATCCTCACCATCAAGCTTCTGCAAGCGTGATTAATTAATCAATATTAGTGCGGTAAAGGCAACCTTCAATTTAAATTGCTCTAAACAAAGACGATGCAACAGTTAATATACATAGAGTAAAAAGTCATAGGAGACACGCCTTAGAAAGTGGTTATTAAAAGCATAGTTTCACACTAACATAAGGTAATAGTTTGCACATTCTACCTGAAGTTCAGACTCAAGGAAAGCAAGGATGATTCCAGGGATAATTCCTCTTATTCCACCCCCATCGATGCTAAGAATAGTGATTAGGTTTCTAGGAGCTGGAGTTTTTAGGACAGCATTTGTTTTTCCCATGAGAAAGCAATTGAAATCAAGGTATAAATTACAGAGAGATGAGGAGAAAGTGCTTTTAAGAGACTTAGGAGAAACGACTGAGTCTTTAAAAGACTTGGAGAGAATGAGTTCTATACGATGCCCTTTTGAGTGCTTTATATTGGAAAACCATGCCATGTATTTATAGACTCTTCATCCTACTCATTTCATAGAGTCCCTCTAATCTTAATTTGGATAAACGTACTCCAAATTTGACAAGCAGACTATTCTTTTTGAATAAATGGGCTTTACCTTGTTCCTGTGTCATTGAAAAATTCCTAAGAGGTGCTGGCATGCTGGTTTGTCTGAATATATTGCAATAGTATCATTGAATACGAGAATTGTAGTTGAGACCCCTGACTTCCAGAGAATTGTAGGTGAGAATGTGGCAATTAGCAGACCACAACAATTGCTGTACTTTTTTAAAAATTTTTTCATTATATCGATCAATTGGCTTATTTAGACGTCTACTTTATAAAATGCAGCATCGGTAAAAAATGACAGGCAATAAAAAGAATCATCTACCTATTTAATGTATTAAATTTTTATTGGTGAAAGGTGGCACATCAAATATAAGAAAGATTAAATGATATTAAATTTCAAAGTCATTTACGATAACAATTACTTGAGAATATGTATGGACATAAATTCAATTCGTAGCAAGTCAAATTTTTGGGGTGGTGTGAACTTGGATTGAAGCTGTATTATCTACCTTAAATTTAAGTTTATTTAAATTAATATATAATATCATTAAAAAATTATTAGTAAAATAAATATTATTATTATTAACATGAACAAGATTATTGATTGAACAAACAAATTGACATTAAGCCAAATTATCAAGCTAAAACTATAATTTAGAATTGATTCGTGAATACAATCTATTGATTTGATTCAAACTTAGCTTGGATCATTCACCCCCTATCTATGTGATTGTATGAAAAAATTCATCTAAAAATCCATGTGCAGCCACTTAACTATGCCTGGACATTATTAACTTCAGCCAGTTGAAAATTCAGTAATTAGTATATTGTTCATGAACAAACTAAGGGTTAAAAAAAGGTCATATTCTGGATATTCCTGTGTTATATGTTTATATATCTTTGTTATTTTAAAAATTATACAATGGACGTGTGCTCTAAGAAAACCCTGTGCGATTGGCCGTTCCTAATAATTAGTCACTGTTATTCTTCTGCCAAAAAGAAGAGACAAAAACCGAAGACGTCGATGGCCTGTTTACGTGCAAGGTTTTTCTTTCGGAAGGCTTTATGGCAAAATTCATGGTTATCTACAAATTTTCATTTAGAAAACCCATCTGTAGATTTTCCCATCTTCGTAAAAATTAATCATCTGGCTAACCATGATGAACTAATTGTTCACAACGTCAAGGACGAAGTTAATTATATATAGAAAACTATAAATTTAGACTTCTATGCTTTTTTCAAATAACATATGGATAAAATAAGGTGAGTTAAAGATTCTCAAAAAGCTTCAACTATGATTAGCAAACATTATTTTAAATCAAGGATATCATTTTGTTCAAAATAACTGAATGAATCACGTTAAAAACTTTATTATATCTAATTTATATACTCTTAATTATTTTTATTATAATAAATAACAAATTAATATAACTAATTTTAAAAATTATTAGCATAATTTATGTTACATAGGATTTATAATGACGTAGGAAGGGATGAATTAAGCATCTACTAGTGACGCTTGCAAACGTTGTAGCCAACAGAAGTAAACAAATTCGTCACACTCAAGTTAAACGGGCATTTCTTGTTCGGATAAAGTTTGTCAAGTGGAATATAATTGCGTGGCATGGAGTCCTAAGCAAGGACGTAGGACGCAAAATGGAACAAGGTGGCTCAAACTAGAGATGCAAAGTCGAACTGGAAGACTGCCACATATATATGCAATGCATCTAATTCACACAATTATGGATGGTGAACCTTGTCCTCAGCGGTGACATATAAAATTTGTAGTTGGGGACCCAACCTATAATATAATTACATTATAAGATTGGTCCCCTTAACTTTTGAACGGATGTACATTAACTCATAATGAATTTAAGATATTTTAGAGATAAATTCAATTTGAATTATATCAAATTTAAGATTATTTTGAATTCAAATTAAATTTAATATATTTAATTTAAACTCATTCAAATTAATATATAATATTACTAAAAACTATCGATATATGATAATCGATTCAATTTATCATAAAGTTTGTTTTTTTTTTTTTTTTTAATTTAGAAAAGATGTATGATTCAATGATGTAAGCACAATGTGTTGAGGAACATTGTTTATGTTATTAACAGTGCATAAATTATAAGTCAATTAAGAGCATTTCTCTAGTCTCATCGGTTCCTTTTGCTTACCTCGTACGTCATGCATGAGAAACGTGTTGTTCGTTTTTGTCAATCATAGAATATGTCGTCAACATGTCGAACTAAGAGGCAACGTTGACAATATACCCACCACCACCGCTGCCAAACCATACTGAATCTATGTGAGCCACAAAGAGGATAAGGATCAGCGGAGCTCAAAGATTTTGCATAAGGATGCCTATGAACCACATGAATAATGCTAAACACAAGTTTTTAACCATATAAATTAATACAATCCCAACGACTCAACCATACAAACTCCTAAACACAAGTTTTTAACCATATAAGTTAAAATGTAGATTTTTTTAGTAACTTTCCATGTTCCTATCATTGGTCATATTAAACCCAAGATCGAATGGTCCCTAATTTTGCATATTAAATTTGAGGTGGATTGTCAGTTCCATTAACCTCTCTTAACTGACATGAAAGGTTTGGTAGTTGCTTCTATGTTAATTTTTTTGGTTTGCGATTAGAGATTTGTGAATCAATTTTATTTTCTTTTCTTTTTAACCTCATCATTTCTTCCTCTTTTACTGATTTTAAGTCGTCCTCGACTTCACCCTATTCTTTTGATCCATTTCATTTCAATCTCTTCATCTTCCTGCATTGAAATATTTCAACTTGTCGTTAATGACAAGTCATATCCCAATAAAAGAGAGGGTCGTGGAAGTTAATAGTGATGAGACAGTAACAGTGGCAAAGAAGCGGCGTAAATGTAAATTGTAACTCAACTCTGGAAAGGCAAGCATAAGTCCCGGACCTCTGTAATGAGGTTGTCATGTGTTGTAATGAAAAACAGTTGGGTGTGCTACACACCACTACTTCTCCTTGCTAAGATATACATGGACAGTATGGCTATGTATCGATCATGAGGTAAAGATTATGACTTGAGGTAACCCAACTTGGTGCCATTTCTTTTAATGGATCGATGCATCCACAAAGTGATCATTATAGCTAGTGGGTTACAACTGACGAAAAGGTGCATTAACTCCTGGCAGTTGAAATATATGTGGTAGAATTTAAGTTGAGCTCCGGGAGAACTGTTGGTAGGAGAATTAGTGGAAGCAAAGCAATAATTCTAGATGGAACTATGAAACCTTTTGTCTTGCAATAAACTCAAACTTAATTCAATTCAAATTTAATTTTAATCATAAATCCTGATTAGTATTATTATCGAATCAACGTGCCTTCCCAGGTAACAACTAAAGTTATGAAAAATGGGTTCATAATAATAAAAAATTATTATTTAATAATAAAAAGATTACGAAAATCATGGCAAATTTTATCCCTACTGTTTTTTGATGGGAATGTTTCATGTCCGCACCTGTAATCAATCCGCACGCTCGGGATGCACCCCTATGTGGCTCATGATCATTTATTGTCTCATTGAAATTTGACAGGGTTTAGCCAATAGAAAATTTGCCAAAAAGGAAGCGATTGGACAATCAATTACGTTTGCCATATTTTGGTTTTGAATTTATAATTCCTACTGTAAGGGAAGATTTGCTCCAACAATTTTTTGCTCTTCTTTTTCAACAAGTACCCAAAAAATTTATCTAATTATTATATTGTTCACAATGCCATTCACTGAATCACCCCTTAAATTCTTAAAAGATATCTATAATTATAATATCATATCTTCTTAAGGTCAAGATTATGATAAGTTTACGGACTGACCATCTGTTTAAACTTGTTACAACTCTGAACATCTAAGCATATCACAGGGGTGGAAAATAACAGATTCTCCAACTTGGAAAATTAATAAAAAAGATTATGTAGACGAGTCTTCACCTGCTTGGACAATAGAAATTATAGAATAAACATGATTATAAAGGGTAACTAGGATTATAGCAAATGAATGGCATCTGAAGAACTTTTAGGCTCTTAAATTCTTATTAGCTACCACAATGTTTGTTTCTAGTATTCACCATCAGATGATTGTACAAGCATAACCAAACTTTTCCTTCTCCCTTCTGAATTTCTTCAGTTGGTCATCAAAACTTAAATTAAGCAAAAACATGGTAGGAAGACTAGAAACAGGGCATCATTTCTCAAACCCCAAAGCCAAGGGCATAACCCATTTGCATTTGCATTCAGTACATAAAACCATGGAAGTATTCAGCAGTCACAGTGGAAAAAAGATTACATAGAATACCAAAAATGGAAGTAAATATAAATATATGAAACCTTTGCGAATGATGATTAAAGAGGAAGAAGGAGAAAAAATTTGGTAGCATACAAATAAGTCAAAGCAGGTGTCTTGGGTGTGAATCTGATTCAGATACTACAATTAGGTTTTCAAAGAGATAAGAGAGTCGGAGTAGATATAATAATACGACAACATGGTCATCGTTTTCACTGGAGACTTGGGCGATTACAGATCTAAATCAATACAAGACTTGGGTGATTACAAATTGATGAGCTTCTTTTAAATAGTAGCAACTATTAATACCGCCTTCTTACTCAACAAACTTCTCCCAAAAGAAACGTAATGTTGATGTAGCAAGGCAGTGATCCTTGCCAAAGCATAATACTTGTGTTTTGTTTTATAGAAAATTTCCTTCCGAATTGAACCCAAAAAGGGGTACCCGAAAGATGCAACAAGTTACAAGAATAACGATTAAAATATTTTGCCTATTTGCAAACCGACCAAGAAAGCAAATATAGACAGCAGTCCACATGTTATTATATTTCTTTAACATCCATAAGAATTTTTCCTATTTCATTTTGTGTGTATAAAAGGAAAACAATCATTTCCTATGCAATGATCATAGTATGAGTTTAACAAGACAAGAATATATCTTTATAAACATATTTGAGATAGGAATCCTTATATATCAAGTTTGCTTATAACTTCATTTTTTTCCTCCTATAAATATAAATGCTCTCTGTAAGGTTATAAAGATCAATAAAAAAAGAATAAACTTACACAAAAATTTCTATTAGACTAATTTGATTATTCTCTCTAAGTAATCAATAACGAAATCGTGAACGTATACATTTAGTTGAATCGCACTAAAAAAATTATTTTACTTCAATTAGTGAGAAGAAACTTCATCGATAATTTGACATTAAAAAGATCTCTTCTATTATAGAAACATGTATCATTAATTTCTAGCCTTTTTAAATTGCTTTACAGAAGGTTGCTTAGAAGAGCCCTACATAAACTAAACAAACCTTTGAAGGATTTGATGCTAACTTGGAACCACTCAGATCTTTCATTGAAAATCAATTAGCGTCGACAACCCCATAACTAACATCCAATTAAGGATAGATTTGAGTTTAACTTAAGTTTAGGTTTGATTTTGCTCAACTCAAAACAGTCAAATTTGAGTTTGGTTTAGTACACTAGTTTAAAAAAATTAATTATTAATTTTGAACTTATAGATTATCGTTTTTTAAATATAAATTTCTAAATAAAAAAATCAATGTAGAAAAAGTGAATCGTATTGAAAAAAATAAATGAACTTATTTTTAATATAAAAGATGACATGTTAAAGCTTTTTCATTCAAATGTGTTACTTTTAGAATTAGATTTAACTTATTTATAATACGTGAAATAAATGGTTAAAACATTTGTTTATAATGTGAGATTTTTGTAAATCTAAGATTTTTATATAAGAGAAAAAAAATTTTAATAACTCAATTGACTCATTATAAATAAATTTAATATTTTCATTTATTAATACAATTCAATTTCTTTCCAATATTTTCTTTTATTAGATTACATAAATTTTGAAATTTACTTTTTAGGTTGAGATGGAGCATACCTGGAGACTATCGCCTTTTGGCTTGAGTTCGAGTTCACTACTCTTTCCTATAGAATAGCAGACATTTTTGGTTTACAAAACATGATACCGGTTGGATGTTTGTAAATTTTTAAAGCTTTGTTAAACTTGCTTTTCTGCATCCAAACGAGCCACATAAGGTACAGTCACCAGCTTCCAAATTCATTTTACAGATACTTATTTTTATGGATCATATCATAGACACTATAGAATGCATTTTGTCATCAGAAACTGATTCTTGTTGAAAGATGAATTTGTAATTGCCCAGAAACAAAAAGAGAAGGACTAAGAAAAAGAAAAAACACTCGAAATGACTAAGAACACAGCTTCTGTAAAGATTTAATAGAGTCGTAGAATGTTATAGGATCCTTGAGGAAGACCGGTAACTTCTGCCGCAACTTTGTTAATGTTTGCCTTTCAATTTGTGCATGGACCAGTAACTCTGGCGATTTAACTATAAATGACAGATTACAGGAAACTAACGGCAGCCGATTGCGACTGTTAAAACTTTGATATGACAAAGATTCTTTAAATAAACCATACATCCCAAAGAGAAAAAGTATAAGAAGGCCAAAAATCTGGGATGTAGATCCGTACGTCAAAATTTCTTTGACAAGCAAAAAAATTGCGATAATAACGACAATATCATTGCTTTTTATAAGTGGACACATGAAGTGCTGTATGTTTCTCAATACAGTGACTTTTTCTATCAAGGATGAGCTTACCAGAGAGGCATAATAGATGCTCAGCGCCATATATAGTTGAGGGAGTGACCGTAGGTACCACGGTTTCTTAATATTATAGGCGCTCACTTTTGTACGGAAGCATTATTGGCAAGGCTTTCTCAAGAACGTAATCCTTTTATCATTTCCCTAGCTGAATCAGCTATCTTATAAAGGGGAAGATTAGTTTTTGCTTGTGTATTGGAATTGTTGATTAGAAAGAAAACTGCACTCTAGAAACAGCTGAGCTTTAACTGTACCAATTTACAAATCGAATGAGTAGAAGGAAGAGACTGAAAAGGGACAGAAAGTCAGATATTGAACATACAAGTAACAACCCATCCTCCTCCAACCTATAATGACGATACTTCTCCAAAATGTCATCTACAATGGGGGAGCATGGAAGTTTAATTAACAAGCTGCAAGAAATGTCATACAATCAAATCCATACCATACAATGCATGACACTGAAAGACAATGATAAATATTAATCCTTAAAAATTAAATCAACTTAGATATTCGGTTCTACATAAAAAATTAGAAGTAACAAATGAATAACATTACAATATACATATATATTGAAAAATATGATTAACTCAACATGATTGAGCAATGACATGTAACAATCAAGTGACAGTTAAATTAAATCATCCATTTTTGATAAAAAAAGAAGATAGACCTTTCAATAACAGTTGTATTTATATCCAAAGTGAAACAAATTACCAGAAAATACACGAATGAGTTTTTACTATTGTACTTTATTCATTGTAATTGAAGGCCCATAAACTGTAAGAATAATTTATAAGTTAGAAGGCTTAAAATGCCTCGGGTACCAAAAACTAAAGCAGATTACTTATCATATCTAACATTAAGTGTTAAAAAAAATTAAAAAAAATAAAAGAACGAAGGATAGATATACATGAAGGCGAACAAGCAAAAGGCCCCAAAAAACTTGAAAAACTATACATCAAGGGTAGTGAGGGATAATGTAAAAAAAAAAAAAAAAAAAGTTGGAAGGCCTGAGACGCCTCAAATGGTTGAAAAATGGAGATACTCCACGAAAACATTATTTTATGAATAAAACGATTTTTGCTTTTTTATTTGTGGTTTCATTTGTTGTTCTGGGGTGGGTGAAAATATGATTGGATTTCTAACAAAATAGCATCAAAGCGATGAGATCCGGTGAGTGAGTGAATGGAAAGGACATATTGACGAGGGAGGCTGGAATGTAAGACCCGCTGCCACACATACCCCTGTTGCTGAATAATATCTTTTCTTTTTATTAATATGCTGGAAATTGGGTATACGTGACAGGAATCCTACGGAAAAAAACCTGCTACTAAATGCATACGCATTGCGAAAGCTGAAAACTTTAACTTACAATATACAAATGTACCATGGGCCCAAAGTGGTCTTTTCATATTCAAACTATTCTTTACAAACATACCATGAGCATATACAAAATTTACAATGCAAAGCCTCACAGGCCAAAACTGTACACTGAAAGACTGTGTGGAGTCATCTCCGTCAGCCACGGTCCACCTGCTCCTCGCCAACAGCACACACACTTGAAAAGGAAGGAAGAATGAAAGGGATGAGTGATAAAGACCACCCAGTAAGCGATCCTTACTTTCCTCAACCCAAGTAAGCAATCACAAACAATAAACGTACCTAACCTTAGCCATAATATTCATCTAATCGCTTGTTGGAACTAGATACTGCTTATACTGTTATCTGATTGCTTAACTGATTAACTAAATTTCAATATTGATTCATCTAATGAATTATATGTCATGTCATGCTAATTGAAAACTGAATATACATGTATCTATCTATCTATGTATCCGAAGATACATGTTGTGCTGATCAGGCTGATGAACACAGGGATTCGATATCTTGGTCGTGTAGGCTGAACAGTTTAGCTAAGGGCTAAAAAACTGAATATGAAACGCTGAACGATCTGACTAGAGTCAGAAGACTGAAATCCCACAGATGCCCCCTCGAATTCACCCAAACTCTAACCCGGATGTCAGGTTATGAATACTGAATACTACTGAATTCGAATCCTTTGATCCTCTCTCATGCTACATGTCATGCTATGAAATGCTCATGCAACATTAATTATCTGTTTTACTTCTTATCTGATGCTGATTAGCTTTTAAATCGGTTTTTCATGCTTAATTATCTATTTTAAACATTTTCTAGAAAAATATACTGGCGCACAGGCGTGTGGGCAAAGCATAGGGCGTGCAAGAGACACACACGGGCATGCATGGCAAAGGCACACGGGCATGTGCCCAAACGCACGGGGTCGTGCGCTGACCGTGTAGTCGGTCGTGCTCGCTTCTAAAAAAACTGTGTATTATCACTGAAAATCAAACGCACGACTGTGTCCCTCAGGACACACAGACGTGTGTCTACAAACCAAGTCGTGCACATGGGCGTGTCCCTGCAGAAACAAAGGCACACGGGCGTGCTCAAACGGGCACACGGGCGTGTGTCTTACTCTGTATCGACAACACTCACCTGGAATTTACAGGAAACCATCCAAAACACAACCAAACTCATATTAACTCATAACAATCATTCCTAGCACTCCAATATACATGCAAAACACTTCAGTTTGATCATTCATCAATCACAACTCAATCCACCATGAAAATCATTCATTTCTCTCACATAACACATACAAGCAAAGCAAGCATGGTTCCTGGGTGGAAATCATCATCTCATGCATCATTTCATCCGCAAATCAACACATAAATATGTCATCTAACTCATAAGCATGCTAGGAACAAAACACACAGCAAACATCATCACATACATGCTGGGAAACTCAAGGAAGAAGTAAGAAAACACTTACCTCTTGTCATGACTGCTGAAATCTCAACTATATCTATTCTCTTCCTTCTCTAGTTGGATTGGGAGCTGCTGAAAGTTGAATCTCAGTTCTAGGGTTGGGAACAACAGAAACAAGAAAGAAAACTTTGGCTGAAATGGGAAAAGTTGGGTGAGAATACACTTAAATCTCTTGTCTCTCTCTCTTCTTGCTCACCTGCACGGGCATGCAGGGCATAGTGCACGGGCGTGCACAAGGGAAAATGAATAAACTTTATTTCCCGCTCCACACATGATAGAAACCTCCCAAAGAGAATCATGCAAAAGTCACACAGGCTCTGAAAACTTATTACCTCACCCCTAAACTCTTCTAAACTCCCAATATATTTCTACTTCCCACATCTAACCCCCAAACTCTACCCCTAAGGACTTTTCTAATCTTGAGATGCTATATTGAACGCAATAGATTTGCTAAAGAAAAATCAAATCAACAGGTTGTAATTACTTATTTCATGCACTTGAATTCTCTTACTTCTTTGAAATTTAATTTATGATTTTGAATTTAAATGAATAAACTTATCTTTATATTGACAAATTACATATATGGGAGAGTTAACATTTTTACTAGATGATTAATATAAAAATTTTGTAACATAAGATCTAGTTTGAAACTTTTCTTTGACAATTGTCAAAGAATCTTCTCCAATTTTGAAATTACTTGCATGTTGGCCACTGATATCTAAATTTTTGATGTTTAGAACGAAAATATTAATCATTGTCCAATGCATTTACTTGTCTTTCGTGGATTAACCTCATGCATGAGTTTTGTTCAGTCATTTTAACTTATGGCATGTTTATTATTAGTGTCCATAGACTGATGAATTCTCTAACACCTTAATTAACAACATTAGGGCGTCTGCCAATGTGCAGCCTCACTAAATAACGGTGCTGTGGATTTTCTCGCTTTCAGTTTTTGGTGGCTGCAACTGTACGTTTATTTTTCACATTCCAACTGAGCAATGTTGCTGTGAATAATTATCAGGTTCCAACGTTATATTCTACTGCAATTCAATTTCCTTGACTGCATGACAAAGTGAATTGCTAAAGTTCACCGTGAACAAAAGAGAAACCTACTATATATATATATATATATATAACATATGTGTGTGTGTGTGTGTGTGGCATGAACGATATACCTTACGCTTGGAATTGAAAAAAGAAATCAACACTTTTATTGATAAATATGATTCGATACAAATAACAAAAGCAAACAGGGCTACAGAACTCGATCATGAAAACAATAACTACCTAATTATGCCAGTAATGACTATTTATGATCAAAGCACATTCAACTTATTAAATAATAACCAAATGTTTAATAGATTAGTGAAAGAATCCCTGGTGGGTGGCTGTAGTAGCAGTTTAGTGTCCATCACCAGGACTTGGTCCCGATTCTGCGACTCCAAAAGTCGGAGCATCAGTGAATCTATGACCCGCTCCTCCGTCACTCGGGCCTTCCTTTTTAGTAGCTCCAATAATTAAGCCATCGAGCAGAATCTCGTTCCCTTCGTTTATAGGGATGCGGGACGGCTCATCATTGAGAGGACGAGCTTCTGAAATGAATAGAGAAGAGCTTACTAAAAGAAGAAGGAAGAATAAATAAAGAGACTTGAGAGTCCTAGCCATTAGGAAAGGTGAAAGAATGGTCCGGTAAACCTGGGCTCAATTGATCTCCGGAGAAAACTGTATGTTGTTTGGTATGCAAAAAGAGTGGAGCATTGTGTGGCATTTATAGAAGCACGGGCAAGAACCCAGAAACAACACTTTGGAAAATTGAGTGAAGTGCGCTGCTGCTGAAACACGTGAAAGCTTGCGACTAATATGGGCTTGCGACTGATATGGTGCCGCTGATGGAAATGGTAAACAAATCTAAGGGGATATTCTTGCCTTCTCTGTTGAAGATTGAATAGAATTTTCATCTACTTTAGTCTTGACATTGTAAATTAATGGCTTGACATTGTAAATTAACTTGTAAAATAGGAAATATATTATATTCATTGCAAAATTGTTGTAACTTGCCATGTAATTAGAAGTCTTAGTTCTGTATATATTTGTGATCTAGTTCAATGAAAAAATAGTGTGGATACAAAATATTTTTATGGCATCAAAGCTAAACCTGGTGCCCAAACCCCACCACATAAATAACTTACTTGTTACTCTATTTACATCATGCAAAATATGTTGAAGAGCAACTATAGTAAGGATGAAAAGATAGAAGTTGACAATCAGTCAAGCAGTATGGATGTGATGTCCCCATACTATATACATGCTTTAGATAACCCAAGGCAAGTCTATGTCAATGAACTACTCCATGATGGAAATTATGAGGAATGGGTGAATGACATGAGTAATGCGTTATTCACCAAGTATAAAATTGGAATCGTTGATGGCACGATTTCAATGCCAGCCTTAAATTCACCAAACTTGGCTCATTGGATGCATTGTAATGCTATGGTCAAGGGCTGGTTGAAGAGTGCAATGGACAAAAATGTCAGAGGTAGCATCAGATATGCCAAAATGGCTTTAGAAATTTGGGTTAACCTTGAAGAGAGGTTTGAAAAAGGAAGTGCTCCAAGAGTATATGAAATAAGGCGAGCAATAACCCTTTTATGACAAGAGAAGATGTCAGTATCATTCTTAAAAACTAGATCAACTTAGTTATTCGATTCTTCATCAATAACTGGAGACAACAAATGAATAATGTTACAATGTACACATATATTGAAAACATGATTGAGAAATGACGTTTGATAATCAAGTGACAGTTAAATTAAGTTATTCGTCTTTGATAACAAAAGAAGGTAGACCATCCAATAGCAGTTAACTTGTATTTAAATCCGACGTGGAACAAATCACCAAAAAATGCACTAATGGGTTCCTACTATTGCACTTTATTCGTTGTGATTGAAGGCCCATAACCCGTGTAAGAATAATTTAATAAGTCAGAAGGCTTAAAATGCCATGGGTACCAAAAATTAAAGCAGATTACTTATCATATCCAACATTAAGTATTAAAACAATAAAAAAAAATAAATTAAAAGAACGAAGAATAGATATACATGAAGGCGAACAAGCAAAAGGCTCCAAAAAACTAAAAAAACTATACATCAAGGGTAGTAAGGGTTAATTACCAAAAAAAAAAAGGGTAGTGAGGGTTAATGTAAAAAAAGAAATTGGAAGGCCTTGGACGCCTCCAATGGTTGAAAAATGGAGATACTCCATGTAAACATTATTTTATGTATAAAATAAGTTTTGTTTCTTTATTTATGGTTTCATTTGTTGTTTTGGGTGAAAGTATGAATGGATTTCTAACAAAATAGCATCAAAGCGATGAAATCCGGTGAGGGAGTGAATGGAAAGGACAGACTGAGGGGGGAGGCTTGAACACAGTAGATTCGCTAAAGAAAAATCAAATCAACAGGTTGTAATTTACTTATTTCAAGCACTTGAATTCACTAACTTCTTTAAAAATTAATTTATGATTTTAAATTTAAATGAATGAACTTATCTTGATATTGACAAATTACGTATATGAGAAAGTTAACTTTTTTACTAGATGATTAATATAAAAATTTTGTAACATAAGATAAAGCTTGAAACTTTTCTTTAACAATTGTCAAAGATTTTTCCAAAATTTGAAATTATTTGCATGTTAGCCACTGATATCCAAATTTTTGATGTTTTGAATGAAAATATTAACCGTTGTCCAATGCGATTGAGGATTTTGAAGCACAGTGTGAACACCCCCCAGTCCCACATAATCTATATTTAACAACATTTAAGAGCACGTCCTTGACCTTCGCACAGAAAGTAAGAGGAAATTTCATAAAGCATGAAGCCACCTTAGACTAATACTTTCTGACTTCTAAGTGATGTACGTGGGTTTCAGTGATAGTGGTAAACCGATCGAAACCAAACTAGTAAAAGACATTTGCACAACTAAAACAACCTACCCGCCATTTACTAGTTCTCCACAGAATTCCTCTGACTGCCGATAAACAAGAAAAAAATTCTTTGAATTTCGCGTAACACAACTTAATATGAGAGATGAAGCCAAAACTAATTAGCATGGTTCAGCTCTACACAACCAGTTAAAGCCGTCTTACCGTCTCTGGGTTGGTTTGATTCTGGCACTTGGAACCTTAATTTGGACTGCTTAAGTAGAATAGTATTACATTAGATCGTGAAATATGGTTTGGCAACTGTAAGTATGAAATGGTCATGCAGTCCTCCAAATTGGCGAATTGATTTTTGGCTATACGGTTTGTCTTATTGATGACATAGGCACCCGTGCAGAACCAGTTAATATATCTTCTTCACTTCAGCAGCAGCTGATTTTTCTTTTTCATCCGCTGTTCTTATTCTACATTAACATCGAGTTTACAGGTTAATGCATGAGTTTTGTTCGGTCATTTTAACTTATGGCATGTTTATTATTAGTGTCCATATACTGATAAATTCTCTAACACCTTAACTAACAACATTAGGGCGTCTGCCAATGTGCAGCCTCACTAAATAACGGTGCTGTGGATTTTCTCTCTTTCTGTTTTTGGTGGCTGCAACTGTACGTTTATTTTTCACATTCCAACCTAGCAATGTTGCTGTGTATAATTTTTAGATAACAACGTTATACTCTCCTGCAATTCAATTTCCTTGACTGCATGACAAAGTAAATCGCTAAAGTTCACCGTGATGAACAGAAGAGAAACCTACTCTATATATATATATATATACACATACATACATACATACATATATGTGTGTGTGTGTGTGTGTGTGTATGGCATCAACGATATACCTTATGCTTGGAATTGAAAAAAGAAATCAACACTCTTATTGATTAATATCATTCGATACAAATAACAAAAATGAAATCAAGATTTCATTACATAATTTAAAAGCAAGCAGAGCTAAAGAACTCTATCATGAAAACAATAAGTACTTAATTATACCAGTAATGACAATTTATGATCAAAGCACATTCAACGTATTAAATAATAACCAAATGTTTAATAAAATATTGACAGAATCCCTGGTGGGTGGCAGCAGTAGCAGTTTAGTGTCCCTCACCAGGACTTGGTCCCGATTGTGCGACTCCAAAAGTCTGAGCGTCAGTGAATCCGTGACCCTTTCCTCCGTCACTCGGTCCTCCAGTTTTAATTGCTTCAATATTTAAGCCATCGAGCAGAATCTCAATCCCTTCGTTTATAGGGATGCGGGACGGCGCATCATTGAGAAGACGAGCTTCTGAACTGAATAGAGAAGAGCTTACTAAAAGAAGAAGGAAGAACAAACAAAGAGACTTGAGAATCTTAGCCATTAGGAAAGGTGAAAGAATGATCTGGTAAACCTGGGCTCAATTGATCTCCAGAGAAAACTGTATGTTGTTTGGTATGCAAAAAGAGTGGAGCTTTGTGTGGCATTTATAGGAGCACGGGCAAGAACCCAGAAACAACACTTTGGAAAATTGAGTGAAGTGGGCTGCTGTTGAAACACGTGGGCGCTTGTGACTAATATGGGGCCGCCTCCTCTTGAAGGAAAGAGAACGTCAGTCCTTAGGTTGACGAAGGATCCAAGTTTGAAGTTTCATCCAAGTAGTTGAATATGAAGTTTGATCGAGATAATTTTCTTTAATCTACATTTAATCCTGATTACATTTTTAATAAATAGCTTTTCGCCTGCGTAAGATACTGCGAAATACTTCTAGAAAGGCAATCTAAACGTGGGATTTGGGGACCAGTATAGTTCGCTCACTGCCACCAACATAGCAGTTCGTGCGAAACTACATCATCATCAATTTATACAATGAAGGTTTCATGTCGCCGTTAGATTTGCATGAAACTTCCGGTCAAGTTTTAATTTACAGGTAGAAGAACACAGATTTCTTATGGTGGGATGGTGAGTTCAAATTGAATCTGTATGCTTCCAGATGAATATTCTAGCTTTTCAGTAGTGGAACAAATTGACAAAAAATTTAATAAACTTGAGTTAAGATAGTCTCATTTAAGAAAAATATATTCCATTTTCATGGAAACGTGAGAATGTTCAACCAACATTGCATTTTCTACCCCAATACATACTCTTTCTCCGATAGTAACAGGGAATCTATGAGTTTTCTTTGTTGAGTCAAAGTTTAGGTTTAGTCCAACTATTAGTATTCATGGTTTCCTTGGCAAGAAATGGAAATTAGAAACACTGAATTCGCATATTCAACTTTAGATCCTACAAGGAATGGATCTGACTACAATTAAATTAAACAAGCCTTTAAGTTTAATGCATGCACTATTATTACAAATTTAACTTTTACCTGGTATCTTTTTTTGTATATACTAGCTTGGACTAAAAAAACAAATAATGCAGTTTCAAACACCTAAATTTGACCATGTACAATAAATGGGTATATGAAATTAGACTCTTTGAATTTGAAACTCAGTTTCACTATAAAACTCAGATATTATTTCATAATGCAAGTTAAAAGGAGTAAACCGTTCTAAAATCATAGAAACAACTTTAAAGTTGAGGCTAAACAATTGAACTTTAGCTATTAAATCTAAAATGCCTCGCACTTTTGGTGCATTTGGTTTGGATAATATTTTATAAAAAATAATCACAAAATTATATTATTAAAAAATTATTAAATATAAATTATTATTATATTTAATAAAATTGATATGTATAAATAATTATTATGTTTGATAGATGATAATAATAAATTATTTTACTTAAATTTTTTTAATAGGTTTTTATTAAAAATTAAAATTGTGTTTGGATAAACTAATATGGTTTATGTTAAATTTGTCTAAGTATTTTCTAAAATATTATTTATATTAATAATATATTGGGATTTTCTTCCATATTGTCAAATTCTTATAGTAATTAATTTATTGTTTTTTCAAGTTATCATCTTATTTTCAATATATTTTTTTGTTATTTTTTATTTTAATTGAAAAAGAGAGAATATTTGTTGCAAAAATTTAATAAAGATAAAATAAAGATAAAATTAAAATTATTAATAATACTTTAATATTTAAAGTGAAAGTGGTAATCAAATTATCTCATAGAGTATATGTTACATCATCTCAGTAGTAAAAAATCTTTTTATTATTTTGATAAACCAAACAAGCTAATTTCTGAACTAAAGTAATCAAAGATTATCCTAAGCCAAAAGCTCCCTTAAATTGTATTTTAATACATTAATATTATGTTATGGGTCATAGAGAGAAACATAGTTCAAATGTCATCTCAATTCAAAATAAAAATTTTAAAATTTGTTTGTGATGAGGTTAGCACCAACAAGCACATTGAATAGTAGTTGGTTTCAATGCAGGAGAGTATAAGCACAACAAAATTTTTAACATAGTTTAATTATGTTGCCGATTTTTTTTTCAGAGAGAAATAACAAAATTATAATGAGATTGCTAAAAGTTGTGAATAGTTGTTTGATATCCTAAACATCTATACACAATTTTGTATTTATAAAAAGACAAAATAAGATTACGTGTTATATATCTGAAATGTAATATCACAAATAGGGTTGAATTCAAATTAAAATAGTTTGGAATCAAGTTCAAACTGGATTCATACAAGTTCAAAATGAGTTAGCTTTTTGTAAGCTCAAACTTCCAATGAGTTCTATTTGTGAAGCTCATTTATCAATGAAAATCATTTAAATTGATTAAAAATAATATTATTTTGATTAATATTTATTAAAATGATATCGTTTTGAGTATTTTAGATATTTGATAAATCAAATTGAATGAAATTTGAGATTAATTCATCTTAAACAAATTAAATTTGATAAACTCAAACTTAATTCAATTCAAATTTAATTTTAATCATAAATCCTGATTAGTATTATTATCGAATCAACGTGCCTTCCCAGGTAACAACTAAAGTTATGAAAAATGGGTTCATAATAATAAAAAATTATTATTTAATAATAAAAAGATTACGAAAATCATGGCAAATTTTATCCCTACTGTTTTTTGATGGGAATGTTTCATGTCCGCACCTGTAATCAATCCGCACGCTCGGGATGCACCCCTATGTGGCTCATGATCATTTATTGTCTCATTGAAATTTGACAGGGTTTAGCCAATAGAAAATTTGCCAAAAAGGAAGCGATTGGACAATCAATTACGTTTGCCATATTTTGGTTTTGAATTTATAATTCCTACTGTAAGGGAAGATTTGCTCCAACAATTTTTTGCTCTTCTTTTTCAACAAGTACCCAAAAAATTTATCTAATTATTATATTGTTCACAATGCCATTCACTGAATCACCCCTTAAATTCTTAAAAGATATCTATAATTATAATATCATATCTTCTTAAGGTCAAGATTATGATAAGTTTATGGACTGACCATCTGTTTAAACTTGTTACAACTCTGAACATCTAAGCATATCACATGGGTGGAAAATAACAGATTCTCCAACTTGGAAAATTAATAAAAAAGATTATGTAGACGAGTCTTCACCTGCTTGGACAATAGAAATTATAGAATAAACATGATTATAAAGGGTAACTAGGATTATAGCAAATGAATGGCATCTGAAGAACTTTTAGGCTCTTAAATTCTTATTAGCTAACACAATGTTTGTTTCTAGTATTCACCATCAGATGATTGTACAAGCATAACCAAACTTTTCCTTCTCCCTTCTGAATTTCTTCAGTTGGTCATCAAAACTTAAATTAAGCAAAAACATGGTAGGAAGCCTAAAAACAGGGCATCATTTTTCAAACCCCAAAGCCAAAGGGATAACCCATTTGCATTTGCATTCAGTACATAAAACCATGGAAGTATTCAGCAGTCACAGTGGAAAAAAGATTACATAGAATACCAAAAATGGAAGTAAATATAAATATATGAAACCTTTGCGAATGATGATTAAAGAGGAAGAAGGGGAAAAAATTTGGTAGCATACAAATAAGTCAAAGCGGGTGTCTTGGGTGTGAATCTGATTCAGACACTACAATTAGGTTTTCAAAGAGATAAGAGAGTCGGAATAGATATAATAATACGACAACATGGTCATCGTTTTCACTGGAGACTTGGGCGATTACAGATCTAAATCAATACAAGACCCATCTCTCTGTCTCTTACAATCAGGCCGTGAAATGAACCAGAAAACACAGCCGAAAACAGACATTACATACAACTGGACCCTTTTGGTTGTCTGCTTGTGCTTATGCTCCAAATCTCACCCTCATAACTTTCAGTTATATTCATACCCCATTAACCAAAAGAACTTCGAATAATTATACATACTTCTATCAAACAAGGTAACAATTAGTTCACAACTTCCTATCATAACGGTACAGATCAAGTTACCGAAACCCAGTTACATACAAAAAATTAGAAAAACAAAGTCACAACCCATATTAAGAAAATAATAAAAGTGGAAACTGATTAAATATGTATATACACAGAATAACAATAATAATAATAATTGATAAATCAGCAACTCCGATTACTAGAATTCATCTTTTCATAGAACCGAATCGACAGCAGGGACAAGGAGAGATAATCCTCGTCTTTTCCCCAACGCGTCGGCTGCTTGGAGCCGATCACTCGGTGGCACAGATAGAGAGAGTGAAGGCGACGGAAGCCACCAAGAGCATGGACGACGGATCTCAGTTGTTGGGCACTGCAGCCAACATTAGCCAAGTGGCGCGTGCAGATCAGCTCCCAAAGACGGTCGTCTTGGGAGGTTTTGTACCACTGCTTGTTGACACAGGCCGCCGTGGCTAGAGTCTTTGCATCAACATGTTTCAAAACCTTGAAAAGGAGCTTTTCGTCCAAGTTCATGAATCCCGTATCTTCTTTTTCTTCATCCTCTTCAATATGTTTAACTCTCTTCATCTTAGGGTCATGTCGGATAAGCGGAGAATCAAGAACCGTACGCTTCATGATGAAGAAGGCGTGTTTTTGCGAAAGCAGAAGTGGCTAGAGTTCGCGGTGGGATGGGGGTAATAGACACAGCTGCATCGGTGGGTATCGAAGACGACAAGAACAGAAATGAATACTCTTCCCATTCTTTTTCTTTATTGTTTTACCAAATTGTCCTCCTTTATTTGTATTTTATCTCAAGGCAGAACCACTGTTTCCCACCCAGTTATTAGACCCATTGAAAAAAACAAAAATATATTTATTAAAGTTTCGATGTAGTTTTATTTTATTTTATTATATTTTATGATATGAATTGTATTAAATTAATTTGTTTGTAATTTTTTTTAGGTCTCGTATTAAAATAAAATTTAATTATTATGGGAGTAATCCCTAAGAAAAGAATACTAATTAAAAGAAGTTATAGTTTTATTTTATGGATAAAAATGGTTCCACCAAATTTTTGTTTGTATAGGGGCAAAGTTTATTATTAGGGAGAGCAAAGCAAGGCTACCAAGCAACCATCGGCTAAAGCTAACTTGTCATTTTCTAATATTTGGTTTATTGCACAAGGCAAAGGTGCATTAGGTGGTAAAATGGAATTACTGATGAGGCAAGGCAAATAAAAAAAAAAAAAAACAGGAATGATTTAATGCAAATAAATAGATTGAAGAAGGCAACGGGTATAGTCTTCCCAGAAGGGAACAAATGGAGGTGGGTGAAAGATGAGTTGTTGGGCAGAGTCCACGTTATAATTTTCTTTTTTTCTTGTTTTTCTCTTTCAATTATTGCGTGAAAATAATTTTTAGAATCCCCCCTGAAAGCGATAGTTTTGGCAGGTCCCAACGCACTATTATCTGCAACCGGATCTTTAATCGGTTCCTCCACTCACTTTATAAAGAAGTTAAAAAAAGTAACAGGGAAGGGAAAGTCTGGTGGGCAGATTAGAAGCAACAGCGACATTGGAGAGAGAGATGGAGAGCTCGTGAATCTGCCTAAACTACAAATTATTTAAGGACTAGACTATCTTGCATGTGAACAAAATAAATACGTGGAAATTAATGATTTAATAATTGGGATTTTTCGATAAGATTATGTCCACTTAACATTCATGTCATCCGTTCGGCCTTCCTTAAACACAAGGACGGGTTCGACGGACACCTGGATAGCCCGTTTACGTTTGTCTTTTTGACCCGTTTTAGCCTAAGTTTATGTTGCCTGGCTGTTAATATCGGAAGCTCTCAACTTTAAATTTTGTAATGGCAAATATTTACTAGGCTTTGGCTAAAGGACTCAATCACTATGCATCTTGGCCTCCCTTCCATGTCCGAGGAGACTTTGGATATTGGTGATTTAACTTCAACTTAATTGTCTTCACATTCACTTTTGGTAATTTTACCAAATTTTTTGCTCGTACTAGTTAAGAATTGTTAATTGTTCTCCATTTATATGATAATACGTGTTTGTTTGACACAATTTATCATTATATGAAAAACAAACAAATTTTTATGTTATAATTAATTTTTTTATGTTTATTATGACTTATTATTATTAGGTTTAACCCATAATCTAAAAAGTCATTAGTAAAATATGATTTGCGAGTTTATATTTTTTACAATAATTACTAAATTTAAAACTATTTTCCTTTCTTTAGTGTATTTTATCTAAAAGGGATTGTCAACATTGCTGGAAAAATTGATAAGTTTAAAAAGGTATTACATCTAATTAGGGTTGTCAATCAAACCTATCAAATTGGACTTAATTTGTTTAAGTTTATACCCAAAAAAAATTTTCATGTTTGAGCTTCAAGCCTAAGATTTTTAGTTTGGGCCAATTTCATTAAAATTTGTTGGGCTTCAAGTTTACTTTGACGTTTAAGCTTGATTTTGGAAATTTAATAGACAAATTTTTTATTTAGACCCACCTAAAACTCGAATTTTGTTTTGTTAAAAGGAAATTTGTTGGGTCATCTCAAGTTTGTCTGACTCAATTAACAATCCTGCATACAATAAAATTTTCTATTTATTAAATTAACATTGTGTTTGACTACGATTAATACAAAAAGTTAAAAAGGATGCTATTTATGATGAATTATGTCATGATTAGTTTGTACAATGAAAATGTTGGCTCAAGTTTGGCCGAAATTGATATCTTAACCTTAAGTTTGAGTTTGTTCGAACTGGTGTATAATGTTATTTAATGATTGTTAGAGAGATAAACAATATTATCAGTGAGATAAACAATGTAATCAAAATGATAATTATATCATTGAAGAAATGAACAATATTGTTGTAAAGTAAATAATATTATTAAAAGGATAAATAAGTTGAACTTGAACTGAACTAAAACCCTAACTCGAGTGTGAGACATTGAAGTTGAATGTGGATTCTAATTTGAGTTAATTCGGCTCAAATTTACCCAAGTTATTCCTTGATAAAAATTCAAGTTCAAATAATTTTCGTAAAAAATTATAGTTGAATAATTTATTTTAATTATTTTTTAAACTTTACTCTATTTGTAATATTATTAACCATTCAATTATCTCACCTTTATTTAAAATAGATAATATCGTTATCACTTCTAATCCGTTGTTCAAAAGAAATAATATTGCAAATAAAATCGTGTATTGTTATCATTGATGGAACAATCAAAACTTAATATTTGAAATCAACATATAACATTTTATCCAAAATTTCCTGGTTGTTTTCCCACTTGTAAAATGTTTTCTTTATCACATTTTATATGCAATATAACAATGTAATTAATTATAAGATAGTAATGGCAATTTGACGTGCGTGTTCATGGTTGCGCAGCAGCTTTTGAAGGTGGGTAGAGGGTTGAGAATTTATACATGGTTGGCTGTTAATCTTGCAAGAAAAAAGAAATAAACAAAGTGGTTATTTGAATAGTGCATGGCAACTGCATTTTTGTCCCCCGTCCCATTTTCAGCCTACATATTCTGAATGTTTACTTGTTTCTCATTGCCCAGTAATTGGTTTTTTTTTTTTTTTTTGCATGCAATTTCATTTCGGCAGCATTATTATTCATCCCTCTTTTACTGGGACTAGAGCATGCTGAATCGATGAATTTTGGTCAATCAAAAATGGATGGACTTTTTTGGGTTCATTATTGTGTATGCTCTCACTGCGATTCCGATACAGGATGCTTTGTTGATTGGCATCAACGATCAATTCATTTGGGGTATAAACAGGGAAGGAGACAAGCAAGAACACGTTCTTTTAGGCCTATTTAGTAAATACGAATACATGAAAAACAATCTGAAAATTGTATATATATGCCATGATGAATGATAAAAATACACTTGTGAAAATACAATTATAGAATTTAGATATGAAAAATATATAATGTATATATATGAGTTTAACACGGTATAATAAATAATATGTTATAAAAAATATAGTTATATCAATTATAAGTTTAACACTTTTCAAAAAATACTTTATTAAAATCAGTATATTATTTCAAATCAAAATATTTTAATTGATTGTTTCACTTGATATAATATATATTTGATATTCAAATTATAGTCGTAATACTCTCAAACACAATATATAGATAATAATCATTTGATAATTTTTTAAACACATAACATTGATAATTAAAAAATCACAATAGTTAAACATTTTTTTTTTTTTTTACATAAAAAGATTTAACAATAATAGAAGACTTATAACCCGTTTTTATCTTTTATAATCAAATCACAGTCAAAACACGTAGATATCGTCTTGAAGGATAAACAAACATTGTAAAAGTATATATTAAAAAAGATTAAACCCTAAATAAAAATAATTATGAAGAAACTAATCTCTAAAATCTTTATGTTATCCTATATTATTTCTCATAAATAAAAAGAACTTCAACTATTGTCTAATAAAACAAAATTACTCAAAATTTGGATTTTTCCTTAAATTGATCAATATTGTATTATAGTGCAAAATGATAGAAATAAAATAGAATTTAATAGACCATTATAAATCGAATTCAAGTTTTCTTTTATAATTAAAACAAGGCCAAAGGACTTGTTCTCACCCATAGTTTGAGACAGTCACACTTGCCACCCACTAACTTTTAAAAACTCAAAATCTCACTCCCTAATTAAATTTAATATAATAGTAAATAGTAATAATCCAGAGGTATTTTTATCTTTTTAAGATTCAAATTTTATAAAATAAAGTTTATATAATATAAAATATTAAAAAAATTAAAATTTTTAAAAATATATTTAAAAAATTCAAAATAAAAAAAATTTAAGCAATCACTATCACCGATACCGACAACGATGACTGCTGATAATAGAACCAGGTGGTCGTCTCTGACCACCTGGTTGGCCTTCCCGTTCGGTGGAGACGGCCAGATCTGGCTGCCTTCAGTTTTGGAGGAGGAGGCCAAATCTAGCCACCAAAAATGGCCGAAAAGGGCCAGTATTGGTCCCAACAGCCGTTTTCAACCATTTTTCTCTAGGAGGGAGGCCAGATCTGACATCTTCCTCCAAAATCTGGTTGCCTCCACTGAACGGGGAGAACAGTTCTGACCTCCCCTAGAATCAGGTGGTCGGAAACGGCCACCTGATTCTGTTATCAGTGGCCACTGCCATCGGTATTGGCAGCGGTGACTGCTTAACTTTATTTAAATTTTTAATTTTTTAAATATATTTTTTAATTTTTTATATTTAAAAATTATTTTATAATTTTATTATAAATTTTTATTTTTTAAAGGGTATTTTAGTCATTTCATTTGAAAAATTATAAAAAATATTTGAAGTTTGGTTGGAGGTGGGATTCTGAGTTTTTAAAAGTTAGTGGGTAGACAGTTATCCCCACTGCAAACTATGGGTGGGAACAAGTCCTTTGGCTTTAAAACAATGTACGCTGAAATTTGTTATCACATGATTGTTTTAGTAATAAATTTAACAAAGTAATAAATTATTTATTTTGTTCGAAAAGGAAAAAAAAAAAAAGAGATTGTTGTAAATTTAATAACGTTAATTAGGATAAATACTCAGTATATCAAACCCACTAATTTTGCTCTAACTTTATCCATTGATGGTTTGATGCAAGTTCTTAATTTGATTGTTGACAAACAGAAACTTGATTTTTTTCTTTTATCTCAAAACCTTTATACTTAAAAAATAATTTATTGTTTATCGATAGAAAGAGAATCAATCTCATATAGTTATTTGAAAAACATTAATTATACTCCATTAAAGTGTATAGTACTATATAAATCATTTTAGTTTGACTAGTCACATTTTCGACCATGATTTATTTTAAACCTACACTTTATGTGAATTATATATAGACCATGTTAATGAAAATATTCTTACAATTTTTATTTGTTAAGTTTGAAAAAATAAAAATTTCTATTATTTATAAAAAATTAACTACTAATTCTAACCGTTAAAGATTATTTATATTATTTTATTTGAATATTAAGATAGAGATGCATTAAAGATATAAATAATATTCTTTCAAATTAGCTAGGAGTAAATAGATAATTCTCTATTTTTATTTTAAAAATTATTAGATACATTTATATATTTTGAAAATATATTATAATCTTAATAATTTATAATATGATATTTACATTTTTAATTTTTATGTCTTTTAAAATATAATTTTATTTTTAAAAATATTGAAAGGTATATTAAAATTTTAGATTTTCAAAAAAACTCTCAAAATTTTTTCAAATTTCAAAAACCTCTAAATTTTTTTCAAAAAACTATAATTTACTTTGAACATATATTATTTTATCTAAATATTAAGACAAATATATATTTAAAGTATAAACGTTATTCTTTAAAATTTATCAGAGGTAAATAGATAATTTTTTATTTTATTTTACAAATAATTATATTTATCTATATTTTTTGATAATATATTTTAACCTTGATAGTTTGTATTATTGTCATTTATGAAACTATTCGAAACATATTAAAATTTTAAAACACCCATGACTTCTTTTTTTAATTTTCAAAAACACCTCAAACTTTTTGAATTTCAAAACCTTTTAATATTTTTTAGAAAATTACAATTTAACCTAGACATATAATTATCTATTTTTGACACATTTATCTATATTTATATTAATAAATTTTTTGTTATTTTTAGTTGTAATTAATGTAAATTAGATTAAAAAATCTTTAATAAGATTTTATGAATAAAATATTATTTTATTTGAAATTATTTTTCAATAAAATTATAAAAGTTTAATAACATTTTTAATAAATTGAATAAATAAGTGAAAAATTACCTTTTTTTTTTTAATTAAAGGGATAATATTTTTTTTATTTGAATAAATATGGAATAAAATTAAGTCTTTTGACTTAATAAAAATATATTAATACAAGATTAAATAATAAAAATAAAGTAACACTGGTTACTCTTACCAAATAATTTTTTGGCCAAAGGACTTATTCCCATCCAAGGTTTCACTTAAAGTCACAATTTTAGCTTTTAATTTTTTAAAACCCAAATGTTCATCCATTAACTATATTTCATTTTTTTGTTAATATATTTTTTTTATAAAATAACTAAAATACTCTTATTAAAAATAAACAAATTATAATAAAAATATAAAATCTTATTTAAATATAAAATATTAAAAACTAAAAAAATTAAAAAATATTAACAAAATAGTAAAAAAAATTGATAATCAAACCAATAGGTCAGAAATGACATCTTAGTTCATGATGCTACCAAATTTAGTTGTCCCATTTGACAAAGATAATCAGATCAGTTATCTCTCATTTTAATAGAGACAATTAAATTTGATATTCTATACCAACAACTATAGCAAAAAAAAGTTAATGAAGTCAATGTCGATTATGTTTGATCTTTTTTTGTTATATTTGTTGGAGGAGATGATTAGAATTGACGTCAATTTAATCATTGATTATTTTAAAATAATAAAAATATATTTTGATTATTAAATTTAATTATTAATTGTTAAATTTAATTATTAATTTTAGTTATGAGTAAGTATTTGAATTTAAAAAAATTAGAAGGAATGTTGTGTTTAAATGAAATTTGGGTGAGAATTAGGCCTTTGACCTAATTTTTTTAATAAAAACGAGGAGAAAATGTTTGTACCAAATTTGAGATTGTACCTGAATATCATTTAATTTAGGTGGTGTTTGAGATATGGAAGGCAACATGATGTCAACGGCACGAATATCATCGCCGCGAGTTCATCTCACACGCTGGTGTGAAAAACGAACAAAAGTGTGAAAAAAAGAGTGTCAAACTGACAAGTGCCGGCCCATTCGGCCGAGGTTCCTCCGTTCACTTAAGATGTTTATTAGAAGAAATTAAAACAATTAAGGAGATTATAATCAAAGATGTAGGCCTGACAACTCATATTCAAAATTAATCATGAGTCCCATAGACCCTCCATTTTTCTTATAAAGCACATGAGTTCCCATAATCAACACTCGACGTTTGAATTTAAGCCCCTCATATCCCTCCCTCGTCATGGCTGACGAGGACGGCACTGGAACAGATGATAACATTATGTCTCTTAAGTCATGTGTGGATTACATGCTTTCCATGTTTTTGTGTATGACAAGTATTCTGGTAGTCACTTGTGGGGGGGAGTCATAACACCGTATTAAGATAGAACCATCAAGATTGCATCCTAAAACTGGTTCGATAGCTTTCAAAATGAGATTTAATGGCTGATTCTAGTTGACAGAGACGACATTCCACCTGATATTAAAGAAAAAAAGAAAAAAACTTATGGGGTATTGCTACCATGTCCAAAATTCAAAAACTAGAGCCGATCTTGGTTTCGTATTTTCACACCTGGTGCCGGTGAGTACGAATGAAACCGACAGATTACATATGAGGAAACCATTTGCTTCAAGTTCAAGGCCCACCACCACCTACGCACCGTCTTTAATATTTAACACCCGAGAAAGAAAATTTTCTAGCATTTTCTGTTCGATTCCTTTGTTTTGAATCATCATTCATCTACCTTGATTGTCAACACAACACGTGGCATGAAATTTACATGTAAACGAATGGATTGCATTGCTATTTTTCATGAAATAAATTAAATAGCAGTTTAAGTTAATGCGAACTCACGCCTTTAGATGATGAAACCCGTGTGATCATGCAAAACCTTAACAATTTGACATAAATCTGTTCCTTCTTGCTTGATCGTTTTCTAGATCTCTTCATCACTTCTTGTCGTTTGTAATATGCCAACCAAACCCCCAATACTCTCTCTCAGTAAAGTCAACTCCCAACGCCGTTGAAATTTTTGTCATTTCTCTATTCTCGAACCTCAACAAGATCATCCTCAAGCTTCACACCCTCTGGTCCACCATTTAAAACTCCAAAATTAAATTAAGAAAAAAAAAACCCAGTCAAAAAATCCTCTTAAGGTCCCACTATGCTGCGTTTCACCGTCTTCTCCAAGCAACTTCAATATATATATATATATATATTATACAGATATCACTGGCAGCACATATGCATTAGCAACTTTATAGTACCTATTTTGAGAGAGAAAAATTCAGAACAAGGGTATTATGGCAGCCTCAATGAAGCGATTATGGTTTGTGTTAATAATACTAGTACTGGTATTATCAACACAGTTTAGCGTGAGCCATTGTAGAGTCCTCCGGTCATTGACGAACACCACTGTTTCTGGGACTGGGAGCGAGCATGTTGCTCTGTCTTCCTTTTCTGCTTCTTCCAAAAACTCGAGCACTCATCAATCTGTAAGGAGCTTGCCTTTTACACTGTCTTCAGGACCTAGCGATCAGGGCTCTGGGCATTAGGAGAGTTGCACGTTCAGAGACTGATATATTCTTTTATCTTTTTTTTCACAAGTCGAGATTTTAGACCCTTTTTTTTCCTCAGAAAAATCCAGTAAACTGGGAATTTCGGTTTTGGTTCGTTCATTACAATGAATCTTTTGTAATCTGATAACTCCTAGCTTGTACAGAGTTAGGATCATGTCAATGTATTAATTTCACGATGTAATTAGTTAATTAGTGCAGAAAGTATAGCTAATATTTTAAAGCCTCAAATGGGTATTTGCATCTGTAATTTCTCGTCTTCATTACCACGTTGCAGTACTAATTCATGGTCTCAATCAATCTGAAAAGGAAGTTGCAAGGAATTTTAATAAATCCAACCAAATCTGGTTCAAGTTAAAAATCGCAAGTAGGAATATAATAGAAGTATTTTACTTATTAATAGTATTAGTCAACAATTTGTGTAATATGAATTTCTACGTACCTTGTAGATTAACATGCAGTATACTTGACCATCTTATTGACGGCTCAACATCTACAATGCTCTGTATTCCAAATAATCTGTGAATGTTTGAATTCGTTGGAAGCATTTTAAAATATTGCCATGTTTTTCTCGTCGTTTCCTTTTCTTCAATTTGCAAATTCTAAATGCTGATGTGCAAGCTTTGAATTTATGGGAAGGAGTACAATTTTGGTCCAAGATTATGCACAAGAGCAGAAGAAAAACATGGAAATAATAGAAATGTTGTTGGTGTTACTCAAAGTAGAGTTCCTACCCTTTCGAGACTTATTTCTATGTCTATTATTAGTCCTAACTACGAGATTTTCAAGAGTTTACCAAATGCACAAGGATTTTACTCTTTAAATTAGCGTTCAACCCTGATGTAATCGTCAAAGAGAATGATAGAGCCATATCAAATGCAAGGGTTCCCTGTTTCATGGTGACTATTCTCAATTCTATTTTCGGTATATTTCCATTTAATCTCACAGAAATATTCATCCACACTCTCAATCATTTATAGTCTAATTTTAAGTTTGTATGGTGGATACACATTTATGACATAGCCTATCGCTTAGAAAATCCACGAATTCTCGACAATTCTTCTTATCATAATGTTTATACTTATTTTCTTAAGAGTATGATTTTTCATAAAAATCAAAGGAAGAAGCCTCCATTTGAATAGAACGGTCGGTTGTTCAACCGTCCGACCAGTTTGCTCCAATAAAAAGCAATCTCGATAACATAATGAAAAACAAACAAATCAATAGTCAATCTTCTAATATTCCCAATAACATGTATTTCTTCGCCTCCTGCTAGCATCAACTTTCTTCACGCCCAAGGCCCTCAAAATCTTAGAAGAAGAAAGCATGTTAAATCAGAATCGATTTAATAGCTAAACGACTAGGGGAAACAAACAAATCAGTAGTCGATTTTCTAACAATTGAATCAATGATCATTTCCTTTGGACCATCAACATTCGTGTCAAACAATACAATAAGAGACGGAAATCTAATTTTCACAAGGTTAAGCTGACATAGAACAACTTCAACTATTAATTTTACTAGTCTAACGAAGAAAATTTCAATATTGTTTTTCTCTCCTCGTAAGGCCAAAACGGCAGAATCTTGAAGAACTATCATTAGGGACCCCTACCTAACATTTCTATTCACACATGATGCACCAACGAGAGAAATTTTCAGTATATGATCAAGGGTAATAAAGTGACAATACACAGGACGAAAGTGCTAAAACTAATCCTTTGGTGTTTGTAGCATTACATATACAAGGAACTAGGTGGGAAAGTTAAATTCCCATTTTAGATAAGAGGCAGGAAACTGGACTTAATTCGAATAAGGTAAATGTTTTCATTCCAAAAGTTCTGTTATATTCATAACACGTGATTGTGTTATGAGATCATCACTTCGACTACGCAACACAAAAATGGCAGCACAGATTAGAAGAATACCTGAAAGAAAAAATGTGAATATGAGGTCATACTATTGCCCAACAATTAAGTTCAAAACTTCTACAGGAAAGTCAAGCTATACCAAATCACAAGAACTGTTAGTACAAGAATACAATAAGAAATTTTGTATTCCTCACTCACTTCTGAACCATTACAGAGAAAACCTAAGCACAGTTGTAAGCAAATTAATATAAAATGAAATCACCATCAACCAACAAGCACATATATTAATTTCAAATCAACCAATAAAAAAAATTCCAAATTGGATCAATGACAATACAATTCGATCTCCAACCACATTGACATAAAGAGCTTGCTGTTTCCCACAATATGCATACAGCCAGTTAGAACTAGATTGGATTTG
This sequence comes from Anacardium occidentale, assembly GCA_026122585.1. Lineage (NCBI taxonomy): Eukaryota > Viridiplantae > Streptophyta > Magnoliopsida > Sapindales > Anacardiaceae > Anacardium > Anacardium occidentale. Next base: position 492,379 of record JAJEJH010000024.1, read on the forward strand.
GGTCAAGCCAAACAAGGCTCAACTTAAGATCATCTCAAATCCCAAAAAGCCAGCTTGAGAAAAGTTTGAAATTGACAAACTGAGACTAGAACCCAGCTTGAAAACAATTAAACTATAAATTTGATGATCTGGGTCAAGCCAAACAAGGCTCAAATTGAGATCATCTACCCCCAAGCGCCAGCTTGAGATAAGTTCAAAATTGACAAGTTGAAACTAAATCCTAGCTTGAAAACAATTTAACTACGGATTTGAGATTGAACAACTCAAATCAAATCCTGCACTACAGCCAATTGCAAACATATTGTTCCAAATGCAGAGAGTAATCAAGGAAAGGTAACCAATACCAAAGCAGCAAGATGTCTGATGGGATTTAGGCACTGCATTAGCAAGAGAGCATGATATATATATATATATATATATATATAAAGATACACATACACACACACACATTCCATTTAATGGTGATCATAATAAGAAATAGTGAAAAAACTAAATAAAACAGAAAATTGGGCATCCAAAATCAATCCTGTTTAGACCCTTTACTCTAAAACAAGAGTTGAATCTAATATCAATTCACTACAACCTCAGAATAGTTGCAGTGGTTTCTTAAAGAATAAAATTTTAAGATCTAAGAACATAAACTGAAAATCCTGAAAGACAAATCTCTTAAATGGGTAAGTTGGTCATCAACGTCAAAATGTTGCTTTGGCAGGAAACAGCTGGCCTGAAAATGAACAGAAATATGGTGAAAGGACAACAGAAGGGTATTACTAATAGTGAAATTAAACAGATGGAGAAATGATTGAAAGATAGATTATGTTTCTAAACTTAGAAAATTTAGATTTCAAAAACATCAAAATAAAGCACAATATTTGGAATTTTGATGACATCAACTCAGTGGATGATACACATATTCAATCATGATATTAATACAGTGATTGCCTCAGTACAAACCAGGAATTCAGCCTTCGTATGACTGAACAATCCATCCTACTTGTATTTCCCAATCATATCTAAGTCTGATAAATCATACACTGAACTGTTACGATGAAATCGTTAAACACATTTCCCTTCCATAGCACTGACTCATAATTCAACGCAATGAACTAGTTGCCAAACAACAAATTTTGGACTCATTACAGCTGAGGATCGAGAAATGCCAGTACAATGCTTAACACAAAATTAAATTAGGTAAAAAGAATTTTTCTATATAAATATCTATTTGTTAATAGACTACTGGAGGAGATAAGTTGTAGAACACAGTTCAAACAGATCACATATTATAAAAATGCTGCAAATGGAAGTGCAGTGATGTTGTAGACCAAATTAGGGCAGTTAATCAATGGAAAAAGGTCATCGATTTTGAAGGACTACCAAACTAAGTATATAAAGGTTCCAGTCGCGTGAAATTTCTTGATGAATGCCTTATTTATGCTGAAAGCACATACATACTGAAGATAAGTTCCTGTAATTGAACAAGAATCTTTAAAATTTTCAAGGTCTCACTCATATGTCTCACCCAAACCCAGCTAACCTTGGTATCTACTATCTAGACATTATTAGTGTCTACAAGGCATAGCCCTAAGATTAACTTTTCTGCTAATTTATATAATGTAAAATTAAGTTCTTAAACTAAGAGCAAAGTCCAAAGAAAATAAATTCAAGTTTTCAATTTCAGTACATAAAGCTCAGGCTGCCAAGGATTCTGGCAGTTTTCTAAAGGCTTCAAGCCTTCCATGGTTTCCTTTCATAATAAAATAAGTGCACTTTCAGCAACTGCAATTCTTAACTAACACAACAGACAAGTAATCCATAATCAACAACACTGCATCCTAGTTTCCTAAGAGTGAGCACGCACAAACACTCACATGAAAACAATTAGGCCTTCAACGAAATAAAGAATTAAAATAGAATACCTCGCATCGTTATTTCATTGAAAATCAATAATGCACAAAATTGCAACAACCATCAACTGAAAAAAAATTTTCAAAAGAAAGAAAATTACAACTCTAGATGCTCACATTATGATTAATTATAATACTGGATAATAAATCAGTTAATTAGTACAAAAACAGTTCCCAACCTCAAAACATAAACAATGACGGAAACCCTAACATACCATACGCTAATAATAGAAAGCACTGGAGAGAAGTCAAGCCTCCGTCTCAACAGAAGAGACAGCCTCCTCGCTCGCCTCTCCAGCGGCTCCCGCGCCATTGTTACTGTCGTCCAAAGCAGTAGTGGAGACAGTACCGGCAACGCTAGCGCGTGACTTCACGGAGTCCAATATCTGTTTGCTGATCTCTTTGGAATAGACCTGGAGAACCTCGATTCCATCAACCTCAGCAGAAGCGGTGGCCTGGGCATCAGCAGCGAAAAAGGCCCCGTTCTCGATGGAGCGAGCTGTAGAGTGAGCCTCGTCTGCGGGCATGGAGCCGTATCGCTCGGAGAGAACCGATGGAGTGGTGAGGGTCTCTATGAGGCGCGCAATCACCGCGTCACGCGTGCGTTGGGTGGGTGGCCATATGCGGAATGAGAGGCTGCTGGGGTTCGGCTTCTTTGAATCGTTTTGCGAGTCATTTTGGGGATCTTGAAGGCGTTCTGCTTCTGCTTCCATGGAGTGTTTGGGTTGAACGGCCAAGGCAGTGATTTTGAAATTCGTTTTAACTGTGGAAAGAGTAAATCACAATTTCCCACCCACGTTTTGAACCAATGAATTTGAACTGAAATACCAATTTGAAATGAATTAAAACTTTGGCTCGAATCAAGTTAAACACCAATTTGAAATGATTTAACTCAATTCAAATCCACCCTTATCCACACCCAACCTCTCGATACAAAGTTTTTCTTGTGTCATCATTTTTTTCGCCTCTTTGTCAATTCCCATTATCTTTTCTTCTTTTTCTTATATTATAATATGATTGCATTGATGACTTTACTCAATCTAGTAGTCGATGAATTTCCCATCAACAAAATTCATTAATGATTCGATCAATTAAATGAATCATCAACGTGATCTTAAATTATGAAGGGGAGATTATGACAATGATTTAGGGTTTAGGCATTGAAATCGTGACATTGGTGAGTTTTATCCAATAATTAGCCAAATGTTATCGTTTTGACAAATACTTAATATAACTTAAATTAAGTCACAAATCATGTTTAAACATAATTAAACCATCTTCTCTGACTTATAAGTCGAATTGAGTTGAATTTCTTCTAACTCGACTTCAATTTAGTTTAAAAAATATACTGACTCCTTTGACTAGAGTTCAATTAGACTTCAAACTAAACAAAACTAAGTCTAATCCAATTAAAATGAATCAACTTTTGAAACTAATCTAATTTAGTTTAAATTCATCTTTATATAAAACTAAAAAGATTTCACAGTCAAAAGGAGTCAGTTGACCCCCTTGAGCCTACCTAGGTCTGGCCCTGATCTAATGGCTAGACTTTAGGGTTGTAAGACCAAATCCTTCTGTCAAGTCCACTTCCTCCTCGGCTAATTCTCGCCCACTTAAAGCACTGAATTGAAATAGCCAACACTAAACCCGTTAATCTATTGGCAATGCCAGTCTATGGGCAGGATCTTCTTCCTTGTCCAAATGGTATCAAGTCGTATGCCTCAACTGTAGGCACTCCCGTTGTATATTATTGTTCATGCTTTTATATAAATTAATAATATAATTTTAAACAAAATAACTAATATTTCCAATAATACACATCAGAAATATCTAAAGCTGACCTGAAATATCGCAACGGAAAGCATGTGGTGAATATAAGTAGAAGTGGCCCAAAATATCATATATATATACAAAATATGTATGTATACATACCTGTACATAGACTATACTATTGCATGCAATAAGAAACTGTAAAAGCATGCCACAAAACCCATATTTGAATCCTAGCTGGCAGCCATCTCCTCCTCTCAACTCTCACTATACTGACATGCAAGAGAAAAGAAAGTAAAGAGTGAGTAATATATTCACCCAATAAGTGTTTTCCATCTCTGACCCTAAACCAATCTTCCTCTGAGGATTCTCATTGCAATCAAATATTGAAAAACACACATACATACTAGAGAGAAACGGAATTGGTTCTCACGTGTCTCATTCTAACATGCATATTATGTTCTAGTGTTCATATTCTGTGATTCACGTATCATCATATGATTTTTATGTATTCTGAATGTTTATTATTTTATTGTTTCTCACTGATTAATTATAATTTAATTATGCTCTGTTGTGTATGTCATGTGAAAATGACATGCTACGAAATATGCTGACCTATATACAGAAAAACATCTTTCTGAAAACTAATTTACTAAAATACTGTTGTTGGATCTGAAGATCCTAAAATCATCTGAAAAGTTAATATAAAAGTTGTTGTAAAATACTAAAATCTGTATCTGAAAATTATGTATCTGAAGATACCTATCGTGTTGCGCAGACTGATGAATATAGGGATTCGACACCCTAGTCAAATGAGTTTTCTATGCAAACACGTGCTAGAAACTGTCTTAGACATGTGCTGCCACTGAATCTGAAATCTGAATATTGATCTATGTACAGAGTATTGATAATTGAATCTGAGTGCAACACACTGTAACTAATCATATCATTTTAAGTTGCTATTTGAGCACACCTCTATATATAGTGGCTAGTAAAGTCATAGACCCTAATGTTGGCTCCCGTAATAGGTGTACTGAAACTCATAAGTACCCCATCGTATTTATCCCTGAAATCGATGTCTGAATCATCATGTTTTTCTATTGAAAACATGTATTTGGATCCTAAGATCCCTTTCTGAAAACACTATATTATATTACATGTCATGTCATGTCATGATGTACACATGATGCATCATGTATGCTTATATGATCTTAATTCACTTATTTATATCAATTATATTGTTTTTACTGTGCATTATGCTTATTTTTTGCATTATATCACATTTCTGGCTGACGCATGGGCGTATGTGTCTAGGTGCATGGGCGTGCATAAGCTTACACGGGTCGTGTGCCTGTCATGCATGCAAGTCGTGCTAGTTTCTGTGATTTCAATTCATTTTCTCCTTTTTTGCACATGCACAACCGTGACATGAACATGCACGATCGTGACTCCACATCATTCGATCGTGCATAGGTACGTGAACACGGTCGTGACCATATGCACGGGCAAACACTACAAGCGCACAGTCGTGCATTTACTCTTCTTCAATGTGGTCATGGCTGATCATGCTTATTCCCAACCAATTTGCATACCAAACACATATCAAGCAAATTCCATATTCAAATCATTTTATAAACACATACTTCTTGCACTCATAACACCAATATTCTTATTCAATCATCTCAACATCTCAAATTCATAAATATTTATACATATTAACACATGTCATCCATCCATGCATAAATCATCATTATCATCACTTTAGATCATCAAACATGCAAGGAGTCATCACAAGCATGCTGGAATCAAACTCATACTCAAGCATATCAAACACATCACACAAAGGAAAAAAGGGAAAAAGTTAAGAGACACCTATCTCTAGCCATGACAAGCAGGTTTTCTCTCTTAAAGCAAATCTTACTGTCTAGCTGGATAGGAAGCTCATGGATGATGCTCTTCTCTTCTAGGGTTACTGGTTTTTGGAAATTGAAAGAAACTTTGGGTGAAAATAAGTTGGAAACAGGATAAACTCAACTTAAAACTAAGGCAGCTAAATCTGATAGCACACACATGCATGCACCTCAACATGCACGATCGTGCATGGCTGGAAAAATAGAATCTTCCACTTTCCAGCGTATGCATGAAAATCCTCTTAACAAGATCCATGCATAAGCCATCTAAAGGAAAATATGCATAAGTTCTAGTAAGCTCTTGCTTACCTACATGAAGCCAAAAACAATATCATCCTTAAAAATTTTTACAATGTTGATAAGAGGTTGATAGATCTTTGGCGAGGTTTGCACAAGACCTCCAGGGGATGAGCTCTGGGCATTGTGAGCCCTGTTCCCTCCGCCATGTTAATATCGCCTGTACCAGCCTTGTTCCACTTAAATGACTGAAGTAATGCACCCAGTGCCAGCCCCATCACTCTCCTGCCCAAAACAGCACCAGGACAGGCCCTCCGTCCTGCCCCAAACGGAATCAGCTTATACCCTTGACTCTCTCCACCTTCAAATCTCTCTGGGATAAACTTTTCTGCGTCCATCCATAGTTTGGGATCCCTCTGCATGGTCCATAAATTGACAAGTAACATTGTACCTGCTGGAATATCATAACCACAAACCCTGCAGTCACGGGCTGATTCGTGCGGCAATAGAAATGGAACCGATGGGTATAACCGAAGTGTCTCATTAATCACATTTTGTAGGTAATCTAGCTTTGGAAGGTCTTGTTCAGTCATTAGGTGGTCAAATCCGACGTTAGCGTCTATCTCGGAGACAGCTTTTCGCATTGCTTCTGGATTTTTTATGAGAAGTGACATTGCCCATTCCATGGTGGTTGCTGAAGTTTCCGTTCCAGCAATTAACATTGCCTGCGATCAGAAGAATATAGAGAACTTATGAATGCAACTTAAAAATCAAATCTTTAAATGAAAGATGGATTAAAATGAGTTCCTACCAGTATAACACCTTTGATATTCACATCGGTATACAGTTCCGGTTCTTTCTCTCGGAGCGATAGCATAACATCAATCAAGGTTATCCTTCTCTCGTCCTTGCTTGAACCCATACAAGACCCCTCCAAATTCAGAGATTTGCCCTTCCTTTTGCTGCGATGCTCGTCAACAAGGAACTGGGTAAACTTGTCCAATTTTTCCATCAGTCTTATCATCCTTTTCTCTACCCCTTGAAAATCAACCCACTTTAGCATCGGCAAATAATCAATCAAATTACTGCTGCTACTAAGCTCAACATATCCCCTCATGATTTCCCGAAATTGTGTTGCTTCTTCATCTATTATGTCCTTACCATAGTACCGCTTTCCCGCAATCATCCTCAACATGATATTAAAAGAAACCTCCATCAACTTTGAGCTCACGTCCACCTTCACCTCTTTGTTATGCGAATCTTGAAATAGTTGCTTTATCATTAACCGAATCTCCTCTAGCCGAATACTAGAAAGCATGGCAAGACGACTTGTGGAGAATAGTTCCAAAGTTGTGAGACGCCTTAGATTGCGCCAGAGATCACCATAGGATACGAATCCGATGGTAGCATAGTTGTAATTGAGGTGTTTTCCAGCAAGCGTGCGAGGTCGATTTGCAAAGATGATATCGTTCTTAGTAAAACACTCTTCAACCGCATATGGTGAGGATATTACTAGGACTTTACGTGTCCCAAATTGAAGAAATAAGATGTGGCCATACTTTTGAGAAAGTTGATGAAGAGTTCGATGGAGTGGCTGTCTAAGCATGTAGAGGTGACCGATAAATGGAAGAGCGGCTGGACTGGGTGGGAGGTTTTCAGGATTTGCATACTTTCGAAATAAAAACTTGGAGACAAAGAGAACAAAGAAGACGAAGACCAAGTTAAGCCAGGGAACTTCCATTTTTACTCCACTATCGTGTTGGCTGGGGCTGTTTGTCCCCTGTTCCACTCATTTAAGGTTGAGATGATAATTTTTCATGGATAGACTTCTTTTGATTGGATTTCCCAGCTTTGTCGGTTTCTTTAGAGAACAGTAAAAAATTAATTTCACAAAATTACAAATTTAAGACAAGAAAATTGAAAGTGATTTTTGAACTACTATTTGCTTCGGTTTCTCTTTAGTACTATTCATAAAACAGCACTAAGCGTCTGATTAATTTTGATATAATTCAGTTTTATTGACAGCATAGTGTCCTAGATTTTGTTATAACTGAGCAGGTCTACAACTGGGAGAGTATTTCAATCATATTTTGGAGCGGACTGCACGTAGCCACTAATGGCTTAGCCTTGGTCAGAGATAGTCCAAATTGTTCACTCATGTCCACCTCTTTTCCCACCTCTTCCCAATCAAAGCACCTTATGAGTGAGCCTAAAGCCATAGAAGCTGTTCGAATAGCCATACCGGAGCCTGGACAAGCCCTCCTCCCCGTGCCAAATGGGATATATTTGAATCCCTCTCGTCCCCCGGCAGCTGCTTCAAATCTTTCAGGCTTGAACTTTGATGGTTCGTCCCACACCTTGGGATCCCTATGCATTGCCCATGCATTCAAAATCAGAATTGTTCCTTGCGGTATGTTATATCCACCTACAGTGCAGCTTTCAGACGATAAATGGGGTAAAAGGAGTGGTGTTGGAGGATATAACCTAAGTGTTTCGTATATAACAGAACTAAGGTATGGGAGATTGACAAGATCCAATTCATTTAGCATGCGTCCATCTTCAACTTTGTCCTCAATTTCTGCTCTCAACTTCTTCAGCGCCTCTGGATGATTTAATAGCAGTGACATTGCCCATTCCAAAGTGATCGCTGTTGTGTCTACCCCGGCAACAAGCATTACCTAAAACATAAGTTGGTTTAGTTATTACACTAATGAATCAAAGATAAAGGATCGAATAAAACGTACACATGAACATGAAGCTCTGCAAATATAATCAAGTAAATTTAACTGTCTACAAATAAATTTTTGGCAGATTGCAAACCGAAGCTTCATGTGGTCAAAGGTCTGTACTAGCTGCAGACAATATGGAATTTGGAGTAAGACCTACAAGTTCGAAGGAATTGAAGATATGATACAAAATTTAGACTCAAAACAAAGCACTCTGAGTACTGTCCTTATTCTGAAACTATGACTATAGTAGGGAAGGAGTAGTAATCACAAAGATAATTTTCCTCAAACACACAAAAATTTGTAGACTCTTTCATCAATGATGCCATGAGTGCTGGATTTTTATATTGTGATCAAACACCACAAATTTAGTACCAAACTTATTGATAGCTATGTTTGCCTGTGAACTTACCTTCTTAATTTTCGGTATCCCAAAACAGAATAAAACAAAAAAACAACTGGGTGCTTACCACCATGATGCTTTTGATGACATCGTCCGTATAAAATTCAGGTTCTGATTCTTGAAGAGACAAGAGAGTGTCAATTAACGACGTTTTCTTTTTCAAAGAAGAGCTGGTTTTCTTTAAACGAATTTCATCTATCAAACCCTGCATGTATTCATCTCTGCTCTTTTGTACCTTTGATAAAATCTTCTCTCCCTGGCCTTTATAACCAATTAGCCGCAAAATTGGAAAGAGATCCTGCATGTTCATTGTCACACTCGGGAAAAACCTCTCCTTAAATTCTGAGAAGAATTTCTTCGCAACCTCTAAGTCTGCTGTCTCGGCTTCAATACCAGGCTTTCCAGTAACAAGCATCATCGTTATATTGGTTGTTAGAAGATGAAACAAAGTCCTTAATTCCACCTCTTGATTGCCACTTCTTGACTGTTTAAGCACTAGGCGAAGAAGGCGAGCAATTTCATTTTCAAGAATGGAAGAAGACCTTCGGAGGCTACTAGAAGAGAATACCTCAACAACAGAAAACCGGCGCAGACTTCGCCAGAGATGACCATAAGGAGCCCAGGTAAAGGCCGTGTAATTATATGTGAAATGATCCCCAGCCGACGATCGGGGTCGGTTTGCAAATATGATGTCGTTTTTGGTGAAGCATTCTTCTATGGCAGATGGAGAAGATACAACAAGGACAAACTTACAACCAAATTGGAGGCGTAGAATTGGACCATATTGAGACGACAATGTTTTTAATGCTTGAGGTAGTGGCTTCTTGATAAGATGCAGGTGCCCAATAACCGGAAGAGCCCAGGGACCTGGTGGTAAGTTTCGCCTGCTAAATCTAACGAATACAAGTTTGATTAAGAGGAAAACAGAGATCACCAAAGCTAGAAAACTGCCCAATTTTTCCATGCTGATCTGAAAGAACTAAATTTAGTTGATGAACAAACCAGGCAGAGACAAGAAGAGAAAGTTCAACTTCAATGTTGCAGCTTTAGTCTTCACTATGTGTCGTCTTTATAGGGGACCACTTATTTTTTTTTAATGGAATTTTTCATCCCTGGGGCATCTTTGTATCTGAAATTTAGGCTAAAGGAGATATTTCCACCCAATCATCCCTGAATGGACAAATTCCAATTTCCTAACTTTTAAAAATCTAAACAGTTAACTATTAATTAAAATCAGTAGATAAGTTCCATGAGTAATAATTAAAAATTAATGATTACAAGAGTATTTTTATATTTTTAATAAAATTTTAAAATAATAAAATATATTTTATAAAAATAATATAATAATATTAAAATATATTATTAAATTTTTTAAAAATAAAAAAATAATCACTATTATCGATAATATCATTGACAATGACAATCTCCTATAAAAGAATTAGGAGGCCATTTTTGGCCTCCTGATTCACACTAGCTATCCCATTTAGTAGAATAAACTATTTTTGATAAAAACAATTAAATTTGACCGTTTTCATCATTAAATATAAATAAAAATGATTGGAAATGGCTAGCCTTCAATATATGTCAGTTAGACGTGAAGGGACAGTTTAACTTCAATGTTCCAGCTTTAGTCTTCATTATGTGTCGTCTTTATAGTCGGCCATTTATTTTTTCCTTGGAATTTTTCATCCAAGGGGCATCTTTGTATTTGAAATTTATAATGGTAAGATTGAAATGTACCATGCAATTTTGTGTGGATCTAAAATTACCATATTGCTTCTAGGCTACTTACTCTTAAAGTTTTTAAATATATCTTTACCAATACAATTTTGTAATTTAAAATTTTTTCAATTTTAGATTGATGCTTTATACAAAATTCACATATTTTCCGTATCAAATAAAGAAAAGTATTTTCAGGGTCGATTGATGTCATTCTAAAGCTGAAGATGTGAGGAAAAGCTTCAAGAATTGCTATCATCATCAGAGGTCAAATAATAGTTCTCTCATTTATGTCTAGTTAATTGAAGAGAATTGTGTTTTATGTTTTAGCGATTAGATTGTGATAATCCTAAGTTAAAAAAATCGATTTTAAGTATATATTTTGATGATTCATGACTTTGGTGTTAACATACGTAAAGCAAGAATGAAGTACATGTACATGAAATATCGATAAATTGAGTTATTAGAATGAATTATCATGCAATTAGAACTAATTTAGTATTTTATGTAAAAGAAATACTAGAAGGGAGATTTTTCGACCTTTAGATGAATTAAGGAATAAAGTATATTGATAAATTGGTAGAAACAAACTTGATTGATCTACAAATTTGGAGGAAAATGTTATAAAAAATCAATCAAAAATAATTCAACCATACATAGAATATAGAATATTGAATCAATATTAAATAATCACAGGATTTAATTAAGGTGATATAGAAAAATCTGATTGTATCATTCTCTTGATTTTCTGAAATCCTTTGAAATTGTCTGCATGATTGATGAATTAGATGACTATATATTCTACTCCTTAAATCTCCTTAGTGACGGCTTTCAATGGGAAAAACTGTGAATAATAATTAGGTTTTGAAGCAGAAACCTAGCCAATTTATAATGAATTATTGGACCCCCATCAAGGCCCAATAATTCAAAACTCACACTTAACCGTTTATCCAAATCATAAGTATGTAGTGCAATAGACTAACTTTATGAATCACTTTTAAACTCATTTATAATCTGTCATTAGACTATTTCAATTACCCAATTTTTACAAATCAAAATATTAATTAATGTTAGCCTACATTGAAATTTTCTAACAAGAGAGACAAAAGAATGCTCCTTCCAAGGTTAAAAACAGTTGTTCCATGTCTTTAATACGAGGAAATGTATATTGCAAAAGAATAGGAAAAGTTGTTTGTTTTGATTCCAAGTTTGTAATTCAAATGGTCATTTTAAGAAGGGAATGTCTATTCTAGAGTTTAGAAGTACATTCTTTCCAAAGTTTGAAATACTCGTTTTAATGTGGCTACTCGCCTTTAGGAGGAACTAATTCCCATGGTCATTTTATCAACCATAATGAATCTATATTGCACAAGTTAACAATTGTTCTTAGTTTTTTTTTACAAACACCCACAAAAATATATTTACTCATGATAGTTAATATATTTTTATTATGGTTGATTATGATGGGAAACCTATTGAGTTCCTTCGTGCACATACTTGAGAGGGGTAAAAGGTTTTAAAATGGTAGTAGAAAAAACAATACAGTTGTGTGCATGTAAGACAAGTTTTGAGGTATTATTCTCAACATAAACAACGTTTTGATTTCATGTTTCAATCTAGTTTGATTGACATAACAGTTTCATTTTTTTGTAATACATGTTTTTATAAACATTTTCACAAGTTTTAAAAATGATTTCTAGCATGTATTACTGTAGCATCCCAGGTTTTTAGAAAGCCCTTAGGGGTAGAGTTTTGGGGTTAGAAATAAAATTCAGTGAGAGATTGGGGGTCTAGAAGAGCTTAGGGGTGAGATAGTAATTTTCCAGAGCAATGTGGCCTTCGTATGATGCCTTTAGGGAGGTTTCAATCATGCGAAGCGCGGAAAATGAGTTTTCTTCATTTTCCCTTGGTGCACTCCTGTGCACTTTTCCCTGCACGCCCGTGCAGGTGGGTAGAAAAGAGAGAGAGACGAGAGTTATTTCATTTCTCATCCCGTTTCAGCTTTCTCTTCTTTGTGTTCTGCAGCTCCCAGTCCTAGGCGAGAAATCCAGTTTCCAGCAGCTCCCAATCCAGCTAGAGATCAGAGAGATTAGTTTGGATTAGAATTCCAGCAGCCATGTCAAGAGGTAAGTGTTTCTTACTTCTTCCAGAGTTTCCCAGCTTGCTGTGTGATGCTTGATGATGCCTGGGAATGTATGTTTGTATTTCCAGCTTGTTTGGTTGCTCATATGCGATGAGATGATGATTCAGATGCTTGTTTTCCACCCAAATACATGCATGCTTTGTTTGTGTGTGTGTGTTGTGAGAGAAAGCTTGATTTGCCATGGTGAAATTCGTAGTTTGGGATGGATGTTGAAATTGATGATGTATATACGTATATTGAAGTGCCTTGGATGTGTGTATATGATTAATTTCAGTTTGAATGAGTTTTGGCATGGTTTCCAGCTGATTCAGACGAGCCATGTCTGAGCAAAACAAGGAGCACGGTCGTGTGCCCGCGAGAGCACGCCCGTGTGCCCTTGTCTTTGCGAAGGCACGGCCGTGTGCTCTGAGAGCACACGGTCTGGAAAGCGAAGGACACGACCGTGTGTCCTGAGGGACACGGTCGTGTGTCCTCCTTTTGCGTGAAATGGCCAGATAATTCCAGAAGAGAGCACGGCCAGACACACGACCGACGCATGGTCCCGTGTGCCTGGGCACACGCCCGTGTGCCTTTATTGGGCACGGTCGTGTGTGTGAGTGGCACGACCGTGTGCTTTCCCTGCACGGCCGTGTGTCAGTTTATTTTCTCCCAGAATTTCAGAAATTGATGATTAAAGGCTTGGTAATCCATCCAAGGGCTAAATGACATCAGATAATCCAGATAACAGATGATAAATGCAGCATATGCATTCATAGCACAACATATAGCCTGAAAGAGGATCCAGAGATCCGAATTCAGTAGTTTTAGCATCCAGAACCCAATGTATGGGTTTCAGTTTAGGGTGAACTCGAGGGGGCATCTGTGGGACCCAGCTTTCTGACACCAGTCAGTCAGCTCAGCAGTAGCATTTCAGTATTCAGCAGATTCTAGCCAGTAGCTAGAATGTTCAGCCCACTTGGCCAGGATGTCGAATCCCTGTGTTTCACCCAGTCTGATCAGTACAGCAGGTACCTTTGGGTACAGATAGAGATTCGCATGCATGCATATTCAGATTTCAGCTATCATGTCATGACATTCATTTCAGAAAATGATTAATAATGAGAAACAGAAAAACAGTGAGCAGATTCAGCATCCGCAAGCGCGTAGATGAATGATAGGGCCGGGATTAGTTTTGTGTGCCCTTGTTTGTGCTTGCTTGGGTTGAGGGAAGTAGGAAATGCTTACTGGGTGATTTTATCACTCATCCTTTTCCTCTTCCTTTCTTTGCAGGTCAGTTTGCTGCTGGCGAGGAGCGGGTGGACTGAGGCTCGCGAGAGAGGACCCACACACCCCCCTTATTAGCATGTATATGTATTTTCTTTCAGTTTGGACCTGTGAGGTCTTGTATGTATCTTTGTACATTCTCAGATATAAAGAATGATGTACAGAGCAGTTATATATATATATAGAGAGCCAGTTTGGGCTCATTGTATATTTCAGATTAGTTTCAGCTTCCGCTTGTAGTGTATAGCAGCAGGTTCTTTTCTTTTCCGTAGGATTCCCGTCTCGGGTACCCGATTCCTAGTTTATTAATAAAAGAACAGTGTTTTCTTCAGCAGCAGGGGTACTAGGGGCGATGGGTCCTACAATTACACATTATGTTATCCTAGTTTAGTTGTAAGTTAAGTATCCTAAATGATAAAAGTAGATTAAAAGGATATGAAAGTTTAAAGAAAAGAAAATATAACAATTGAGCAAACTTGGGTAAGTAAAGGTAAATATGAAGGCCACGTGAGGTTTTGAGTTTATATTTATGTATTTGAGATTTATGCATATTTATTTATGGGTGTTTATTAACTTGATATACATTTTGCATGGTATTTGATGTTCATTTGAGATTTATGATTTATGAAAGATGTTTAGTTCCATTGAAAATGTTAAGAGGTATGCATGATTTGGGTTAAGTAAGCTTGCATTTCCTTTTATATTATCTTCAAAAAGTATCCATCTAGATAAAGGTTTTACATTTCATAAGTGAATTGGTGATAGATCTAGTAACATATATAAAAAAGCATCTTTGTGGTTTTATCCTTAACTTCAACATCTATCACAATAAGTATGTCCTTCAACTTAGCGTTTTCTTTAAGAATTTCATAGAGTTGGGTCTTAAGCTGGTTTTTATGCTCTGTCTGTTCACTGTTTCATTTTTTCTCAAAGTCAACAAGTTTATCTTTTTTAAAAAAATTGAATAGTAGCTTATCGAATTCAAAGCTTGTCCTCATTAAATGCACCTCCTTAGTGGGTTATTCGAATTGTGAAGCCTCGACCTTAGCCTCATATCTTTGTTCCATAGAAGTCAACCTTTGCTCTATGATCAAAAGTTTTTCCTTTGTTATCGTTGCCTTTAGCTTGAGTAGATTTTATTTTTTTTACTTATATATGTCACTTTCTAAGAGGATACGATAAACCTCATTGTAGAGTAAGATTATACTTAAAAGTTGTAAATAGAAAAAACAATTGTTAGACTCACACTTAGAAGAAATTAAGAAAAGTTAAAAAGAGAACGTAAACAGTTTACCTTAATGTTGCACTTAATAGACCTTTTACAAGCACAACAAGGTCTCAAAACCATTTCCAACATTTTTTCGAGGCTCTCTTGCCCACCAATAAAGCTATGGTAAAGGAGTTTGAGTACATCTCAATAATTGTTAATTTGCACAAAAAAATGAAGAATTTCTAAATCTTGCTCATACTTTTAAAACTATGAGCAGTTATTGTTATGCAATCAAACTTATCCTTAGTTAAACTTACGAAAGTGACATTAAAGAGATGATTGACAATTCATAGAGAATAGCAAATCAACTTAAAGCATGAATAGGCCTATTTAATCTACAAATATTGGGAATGACAAATCTTATCAGTTTCACAATTCAGTTTAATCTTTCTATTTGGCCAAACAATTTATTTTTACCCAAAAATTTTAAAAAATCAAATACTCACTTATTGACCAAAATTAACAGTTAAATTTATCTAATCAAATAGATATTTTTTTTATAAATAAAAAATTTAAAAATAATAACATTAATTTTATAAAAATAATTAAAATATAAAATAATATTAATATAATATTGAAATAATGATAATAAAAAATTATTAAATTAATAAAAACTAACAAATTAATAAATAAGTTTAAAAAATAAAAAAAAAACCACCTTTATCAATAATAGTGGTTGTCGTTAACCTAACCAGATAGTCGAAAATAGTCACTTGATTTGATTGACAGTTAAATCTAATCGTTTTGATAGCGAAGACTGTTGGAACGATTGGTTTCAAGTAAGCTGGTCATTTTAAACCATATCAATAGTAGAAGCAATTAGATCTGACCATCAAATATATCAGGTAAACATTTTCGACTACTGGATTAGGTTAACAACGATCACCGTTATCGGCAATGCTACGAGCAGCAGTAACTGTTTTTTTTTTAATTTATTTTAATTTATAAATTTTTTAAATTGTTATTATTATATTAATATTAATTTATACTAAATTTTATTTTAAAATTAGTTTTATTTTCATTTTTGATGAAGAGTATTTTGGTCTTTTCATTCCAAATATTAATAAATTTAGAAGGAAATTTGATTAAGGGATAAATATTTGATTTTTTTTTAAGGCTTTTGAGTGATAATTTGTGATTTAGGAAAACCTTGGGTGGGAATAAGTTGTTTGGTTTTTTCTACTTTTATCAACAATCAAGATATCATCTTCTTTCTTTTTCAATGAGATCATATGACCTCTAACTTTTGTTAAAATTATTAGATTCAATTTACTAGGATCTAGACATATTTCTTCTGTAAGTTACTCAATTAATTCACTCTTGTCCTATAGAAAAAATTGTTCAAAGGTAAGGAGCAACCCCCCTGTAGTCGTTGTAGTTACTCTTCTATATTCTGACCAGAACATTCAATTTTATAAACAGTATATGTGGGCTCTCAAATAATCAGCCAATCCACAAGATCATTCCACTGATTTTACATACTTTCCGTAAGCATAATATTACAAACAAACAACTAAAACGAGAAACATTGTTCTTTGCCACCGTTTCCCCATGAAAGAGAATTGCAAACTTATTTGGCCTTTAGGTATGATACTTCAATGAAAAGTTAACAAGGAACACTAAATGTTAGGTGGAAACAGAGGTCAACCTTAAAATAAAATCCCAGGCAGTAGCCTGGTGGCATTTTAGCAGGCCACATGCTAACCTAGGTAAAACTGCCAGGGCGTGGGTTTGAAATTTTTTATCTATCCAATGGCGCAAGTTTGAGGTCATAAACCATGGGCGACGATTGTAGTGCCGATTTCCTCGTGAAAAAAAAAAAGATGGAAATAAAAATAAAAATATCGTGGAAAATTCATAAAACAGTGAACAGAGCAAGAACAAATAAAATAGACCGCAATCTTTTCTTAATCACTTCATATGTTTATCCATTTACATATATATGGTCTACAGATTAGTACAAAATGAGGATAAAAGTCCTAAAGGGACCAGTAAACTTTTGAAAAGACGACGGATGCAATTCACTGAGAGGAAAGCACCCCCACAAACCCCACTTTCATTGACAAAATGCACAAACCTGTAGAGCAATAATACCCGTATGTGTATTGACTTTATGGAGCTCCAAGTCTCCTTTTGACATATTGCAACTCTAGCTAGCGTCTAGAGATCTGTGATTCATGAAGCTTCAACGATTATGGAGAGGGTCCGAAGCATTAGGAACTTTCCTCTTGCTCGAAATAAATGAATCGAATGAATACCTCAGACTTTCCAGTTTCTGCTTCTGGCGTTCTTTAGCTGGCATTGTTGGTGATTTATTGCTTATACCGACAACCAGGGTCGCTTCCTTCTCTCTACAGACTATCATGCAGAGAAAAATTATGATAATTAACTTCTGAAACAACCCCACTTGGGAGAACCGCTGATAGTGCATGTTGTTGGTAATTCTTCTTCAGAGAGAGAGAGAAAGCTCTTCTAGTTCTTCAAATAAGTGAAATGCACTGTAGGGATTTACCAGCTTGAGAATGAGAGCGGGTGGAGAAAAGGTTATTTTCTGGGAAAGCTATATGGCTTTTGTGTAGTTTGGAAAGAAATGAAATAAAAGAGCAAAAGGCAACGCAGTGTGCTGAGTACACCCTGCAAACGAGGGGCACAACTTACCATGGAACTTTTCCAGCCATTTTGCTCTCTATTCTTATTCTTCGGTCCATAAAATAAGGCTGACTCTGTCTATAATTTAAAGCACATAGTTTACAGATCTTGGCTCTTGTGCCTTTTTCTTTGTCTGGGTATTGCTTGTCGGTTAGGGAAACTAGTCAATTTTCTCTTTATAGCTACTTCGGCTACTCCAGAAGTAACAAGTAATGACTGTTTTCAATCTAAAATGGTCTTTTGTGTTGATTATCCGTGCCCATCAGCCATTCTTTCGAGGACTTTTTCATCTCATGCAAAAGCTTATCACACCAAAGAATCCTGTAAGACACATAAACAATATCTTTCTTTGCTGATAAACAATCTTTGCCTTTAAGTAGAAGTCTTTGAATGGTCAAATCATGCGCAACCTAACCAGCGACTGGTATTCTTCAATACCCTATTTTTAAATGGCAACTCTTTATTCACCATATAAGCAAGTCTTGCTGGTTATGTGAACACATTATCTTATTCCATCGCGTGACTATCGCTTTCTTTTTTTATGAATTGCCATCAAAATTTGGCACCGATTCTACCAAAAAGTGGGCAGCCCACGGCTTTGCTCTTTCAAATGGCTTACAGAAAGCAATTAGCATATTGATGATTTCACATAACTTTGATCCTGCCCTTCAATGCAGTCTCTAACATTCTACTTATGAATATCTGTGTTGGTGTAAAAACAAATTCTGAATGAAGACAAAAAGTAAAACATCAGATGATTTTACAGACAAACATGGCTTCGGAAAGATGAAAGAAGTACTAGTATATTGTACAAGCCCATGCTCCAATAATTAAAGATTTTTACTGAATATCTTGGCGCACGCCATTCCAATTATAGTCAGAAATATTCAACTTCCAAGGGGCCAATCTTGGGTAAACCCTGGCCCCAGGAGTAACCCGGGCTTCCAATGCATGCAGCTAAACTGGGAGTTCTTTCTGTTTACTGAAAGCCCAAAACAAAACACCATTGGATTAAGTCAGAAGTACATTACCTGCTAACATCACATCATTTGGGGAATATTACGTACGGGTGGTAAAAAAAATAGTCCAACTTCATTGTTGAAATTGTATTATACATCCGTCCCATCCCATCGATAAAGTTGGCACTTGGTACAATTCTACTGAAAAATGATTCTGTAGCTTCCACTAAATTATATTTAGACTTTACAGGTATTTCATGTTTGTATTTTGTTGAGATAAGGCGGCAACGAATGAGACAACTCTGTGCTTCAACATCCTGACTCATCAATCCACCACCGAGCTTATCTTGTCAGTATTGTTGTTTACTGTGCGTTTGTGTGAGAGATGAGTAGGCACGTATAGACAGTTGGAACTTGTTTTGTTGCAAAATAACGCAAAAGGATCTATCTACATACATCTATTCTGGGGAGTGCCGACTGCCCACATATGCAATGTTGTTGTCAGTGTCAACAGTGTTTACACCATCCATCCTGCTATTGATTCAAGGAAAAGGGCCAAAAATCATGGGAGGCAACTCCTGTTAATTCTAAGATTATGATTTGACTGTGATGGAGTGTTGTTCCATTGCAAATTCCACTTAGGGCTCATCTCATTCACAAGAAACAAAAATAAGGGCATTAATGTGAATATTAATTTTTAGTTAAAGTGGGACATGGGAAGCAACGTTAAGGATGCCAAGAGTCAAAAGAGCAGGGAATCGGACAAAAGATATCATAAAATTTTGAGAAATAAAACCCATGACACTGGGTTAACATGATAAACATCGAGTACCACTTGAGTATATATAATTACGTCTCTGCATTGTGCGCTATTGGTTCTCTCAGCTCCTCTGAGAGGGCCTCTAAAACCCTCAACTTCAACTCCATTTATTCTTTCTATCCAACTAAATTACAGGTTGTGAAAAACAACTTCCACAGTAAAGAAGCAGCAGAAATGTTGGGGTACAACAAAAAGAGCAGTATATTTGATGATATTAACAATAGAAATTATGAGGGTGCTTCAAAAAAGTGGTTGAACTTAACCCTTGGAATGAGGAAAGATCCTGTGGAGATAGACCGGGGTTTTCTATCAAACTCTACTTCCCACAAAATGTTCTCATGTCAATTCTGCTTGAGAAAGTTTTATAGTTCACAAGCGCTTGGTGGCCACCAAAATGCTCACAAAAGGGAGCGCGAAGCAGTAAAAAGGTACCAGTCGGAGAGGGTGATAAGACTGAGGGGTTTCTCTGCGAATAGGCCCATGGTCCGATCACTTGATGTTCAGCTTCATTCTCTGAACCACAAGCCTTGCAGGGACCAGAGTCCCATTGTTGCAAAGTTCAATGATGCCAGTAACGGCAATGGTCAATCACAGACAGCATTAGTACCAGGAGAATCAAGCTCCAGTTGCCTGGGAAGTCATTGTATGGTAAAGGATTCACCTAAGCAACCATCAGAAACACTGAAGGTTGACTTAAGTCTAAAGTTATAATCCTTCAATATGTGGTTTGTATGAATATAAGCTCAAGTTTGATTACTGTCAATACTGTGACTCATACTAGCAAGCATGACAATTTGAGTTGATCCACAATTCCATGTAACCCCAACAAGTGCACAGCCCACATTACTTGCTAATACTGTGTCCTCTCCTATAACATTGATCTTGGCTGGTACCTACAAGCAACCAAATATATGATAAAACCAGAACAACTGTCAGATTCAGGAGGCAAAGCTGCTGCAGGAAGAAACTGAGCTTTTGAAAGTCATCAGTGCTGGTACCTTTAGCAGTGCTTGCCCTAATAATTCAGCAGAGGTAACAAACTTGCTCAATTTCAATCAAATCAGCAAGCAGCTGATTTATTCAAACATATTCCGTTTACGAATAGAGCCATTCTTGTGAACAAATCACTAGAACAAAGTAATGTAAATAACAATTCCATGCAGCAAGTCTCAATCTAAACTAATCTAAAATGGTGGAAAATGCAAATTAAATTACTATCATTCTCTTACTGGACAAAGATGTGAATACCAAATGCTTCCTCAGAGATATTCATTTATAAACATAAGAATTTACATCATTCATAAATTGGACTAAGAACTCATCTCCTTTAAGACCATTCAACAGTTATCAGCAATGCATCAGTTACTCAAAACCACCAGCCTTCCTTGTGAATAACAAGCCTTAACCAAGTGAAATATTATCTTCTACCATCACTGTTTGCAGTTGCTTTAGCTAGCAGCAGCGCATACATTTCACAGAATCTTCAAAAATTAAAATCTCTGAAATGTTTGGGACCACAGCATTTCGTGACAAGTAATTCGCATCAAAGATCCATTCCATCAATCAAGATTAGCAAGAAGCTAACCAAAAACCAATCTTCTGGGAGTTAGATAACTCATTTGCTACCCATTTTTCAACCCTCTCAACGAAGTCAATATCTTCTGATGATTAGTTTAAAAACATAAATGCAATTCAACTTCAAGCTTTAATATTTTCAAAGTAAGAAACAGGTATCTCTGGAGAAGTGTTAGGAATAAATAAAACGGTGCGTTTTGATTAAATCAAAACGCATCGTTTCATCATTTGAAATAAAGGGGCAGGTTAATCAGATTTTATCATTCTCGAATGTTCCAGTTGGGAGCTAGGGCTTCAACGTGCTGCTGCTGCGATTCTCAGATGCTGTTATTTCTGTTTCGATTCGACTTCAAATAGAGATAAGTTTTGTACTTTCAGTTGTGTAGTTAGTTGTTAAGTCTGTTTTTCCAGTTATCTTGTACTTGAATACGATTGGTTACTGTAATTCGTTTCAGTTATTTTTCAGTTGTAATTTCTGTATAAATACGTATGATCTCTTCTGTATTCATTATGAGTGTTTTCAATAATAAAATTTCAGAGGTATTATTCAATATCTTGTTTCCTGTGTGGTTGTTTTCTTGTGTTTCTTTACTGTGTTGCTTGAAGTGAAACTTTTCATGGTATTAGAGCCTAAGACTTGCGTCTAAATGGCTGATCCAGGAAATAGTGATTTTTCAGTTGCTCAAACGAGTGCTGAAAAATTATTCTATAGTACTAGTGTAGAGAAGTCGACTATGTATCCTGTGTCAACATTACAGCCAGTCAATCCAAAGCTTAGTGATGAAAACTATAGATACTGGCGTACACAAGCCTTGTTTGCAGTGGGTGCTCATGATTTGGAAGAACATCTGGTAGGTATTTCTATATGTCCTATGCCTTTTGTTAGTGTTATAGGAGAAAATGGGGTAGATACTGTAAAAACAAGAAATAGTGCTTATTGTGTGTGGAAAAGATTTGATAAGTTACTGATGGGGTGGTTAGTTTCTTCAATAACTGAGAGTCTTTTTAATGTAGTTGCAAATTGCAAGACAGCAAATGAAATGTGGGTAGCATTGGAGGATTATTTCATTACAGAGTCTAAAGTTAGAATTTCAAATCTTAGAAATACATTGCAAACTTTAAAGAAAGGAAATCTTGGAGTGCAAGAATACTTGAGAAAGATGAAAGAAGTGTATGATACCTTGGTGTCAAGTGGACAAGTCATTACTGAGGAAGAGTTAATAAACTTCATTCTTGATGGGCTAGGAGCTGATTTTGAACCAATAGTAGTGTTTATTTTAGCAAGAATGGATGCTTCCTCAGAAAAATTGACTTTGTCAGATCTTAGACTGATTCTCCAAAAATATGAACAGAGGATGGGAAAATATGCAATTTCCCCATTTGAGTTTAGTGGGAGTATAGCTAATATGGCTAAACAAGTAGAGAAACCTGAGAGACAGTCTATTAGGTCTGAATTTTCAACAAGAAACAGTGAGGATGGTCATTTTGAAAATCTGGAGGTGGGTGTTGAAAGGGCAATGCAAAAAACACAATATAGGCCTCATTCTGGTGAATTGTATTCTAACTCTCAAGGTAGAGGCAGAGGGAGATTTGCAAACAAACCTAGAGTCATATGTCAGTTGTGTGGTAAATCAGGACATGTAGTGGTACAATGTTATCATAGATTTGATGTTCACTACACTGGTAACACACAAAATAATTCCCTTTCATCAAATTTTCAACCTTATCCACAACCCAACTACTATCCACAGTCAAATACCTTTCCACAAAGACCAGTAACTCCCTCCACAACATACTACACTTCAACTTACACTACCCCTCAATACTATACATCACCCCAACCTCAAATTCAACATATCCAGCCCAGACAACCCATATTGCACCTTACACAATACCCTGAAACACAGTCTGCTCAACAGTCTGTGCAGAATTCAGTAAACCATACCTGTACAGGGTGCTCTGAGCAAATATCAAAAGTACAATCTCCTAACCCAAATCCAGCTCCTAAAGCCAATCCAGCAACTGTAGTTGATTCAAGCTGGTATATGGATTCAGGAGCAACTGACCATGTCACCTCTAGAGTAGATCAGCTTGCTGTGAAGGAGAACTATGTTGGAACTCAGCAGTTACAAGTGGGCAGTGGTGAGTGTCTTCAAATTTCCCATACTGGTACTTCATTTTTACCTGCTTTACATTCAAACAGATCACTATTCTTAAAAAACATTCTGTGTGTTCCAAAAATCACCAAAAACCTGCTTAGTATTTCTAAATTCACTAAAGATAACAATGTAATTGTTGAGTTTCTAAGTGATTGTTGCCTTGTTAAGGATAAAGACACCAAGGTTGTGCTGCTGCAAGGATCTCTTAAGGATGGTCTGTATCAACTTCAGTCTCCAAAGCTAAATCTGTTCAATAAGCCTATAGATGTCACCACATGCTATTCTGTAAATGTTGTCACTTCCTCTACTAGTCCAGTTGATTCCCTACTTCATAATCTCAAGTCAGTTTCTCAAAATGTATTACCTAATGTCAATGAAATTACAACAGTCAATTCTTGTATTAATCTTCATAGTAATAAAGTTGATATTTCTGTTTGGCACAAAAGACTTGGTCATCCTTGTGTTAAAACTTTGCAGTCTGTACTTACCAAATTAAAATACACTGCCAATCTCTTTGAACTTTCTTTTTGCAAAGACTGTCAGTATGGAAAACACAAACAAAGTCATTTTCCAGTTTCACATTCTAGAGCCACTCAACCTCTTGAACTAATCCACAGTGATTTATAGGGGCCCTCACCAATAACATCTCATAGTGGATTTAAATATTATATACATTTTTTAGATGATTACACTAGGTACACTTGGATTTTTCCTTTGAGAATGAAATCTGAAGTCTCTCAAATATTTAAAAATTTTCACAAATTAGTTGAAAATCAATTTGATAAGAAGATTAAAGTTTTGCAAACTGACTGGGGAGGTGAGTATAGGTCTTTGGTTTCTTATCTGAATGAAAATGGCATTGTTTTTAGACATCCATGTCCTTATACCCACCAACAAAATGGTAGAGCTGAGAGAAAGCATAGACATATAGTTGAACTTGGGTTGGTCTTACTGTCACAAGCTCATATGACATTAGATTATTGGTGGGAAGCATTTCAAACATCTGTTTTTCTCATCAATAGACTGCCTTCAGCTGTCACAGATCATAAATCACCTTTTCAACTCCTTTTTCAAAAAGAACCAAACTATTTGATGTTAAAAACATTTGGGTGTGCTTGTTATCCATATCTTAGACCATATCAATCTCATAAGTTTAATTTTCACACTCAAAAATGTGTTTTCCTTGGGTATAGTCTTCTGCATAAAGGGTATAAGTGTTTAAGTAGAGATGGCAGAGTGTATGTGTCACCTTCAGTTTCCTTTGATGAAACAGAATTTCCTTTCTTAACTGATTCTGGTTTTAGTAGCCCTGTACTCTTTCAAAAATCCATCTATGCAGATAATACATTGGGAATCTTTGTTCCTCATATGAATTCTCAAAAGTCTAGGAATTCTGAGTCCACTGAATTAAGAAATGTTGCAAACAACCTTGATTGTTTTACTTTACAAGAACAGCACACTGGAACTCTCAATTCAATACAGCCTATTCAAAACACACAGAATCAATCTGATACTCACTTATTTGAACCTTTGACTAATGGTCCTTTATCACAGTCAAGTCCACTAATAACTAAATCATCCATACCATCTTCTAGTACACAACAACCCACTTACAATACACATCATCTAACTCCATCACCAGACACAGATTCCACTGTTCCATTTAAGACTCTGATTCCTATAGAATCTGCCACAATTGCTGAGTCTGCTAGTCCTAAGCCTTGTCACCCCATGATCACAAGATCAAAATCTGGACATTTACCTGCACCAAGAAAATTCTCTCTTGTACTTGAAACAGTTCCCAAGGAACCAACCACTGTTTTGGAGGCTGTGACACATCCTTTATGGTTTGAAGCAATGAAGTCAGAATTTGAGGCACTGTTAAAAAATGAAACTTGGGAGTTAGTTCCACCTCAGAAAAATCAACACTTAGTAGGGCACAAATGGGTGTTTAAAACTAAACTCAATGCTGATGGTTCAGTGCAGAGGCTTAAAGCTAGGCTGGTGGCTAAGGGATTTCAACAAACTCCAGGGATAGATTATCTGGACACTTTCAGTCTAGTGGTGAAACCAGTAACCATTAGGGTCATTTTAACTTTGGCAGTTTCATATAATTGGTCTGTTCACCAGGTTGATGTAAATAATGCATTTCTTAATGGAGAATTACAGGAGGAAGTTTACATGAGTCAGCCACAGGGGTTTGTAAATCAAGAAAAACCTGATTATGTGTTTAGGTTGAAGAAAGCACTGTATGGATTAAAACAAGCTCCTAGAGCTTGGTTTGAAAGGTTGAAAGGAGTATTATTGATGAAAGGTTTCAGAAGTGTGGTTTCAGATACTAGCCTGTTTGTTAAGGGGAGTGCAGAAATTCAGGTTTATGTCCTCATTTATGTAGATGATGTACTGCTTACAGGGCCTGATGAGTTATATATCAAGGCTCTCATACAGGAGTTGAATGCTGAATTTTCTTTAAAAGATTTGGGAGAGTTGAGTTATTTCTTGGGAATAGAGGTACATAGGGATAAGCATGGAATGACTTTGTGTCAAACCAAATATGCTTCTGAGTTACTTCACAAAGCACAAATGCAGGATTCCAAGCCATGCAAAACTCCTTTAGCTACTGGTGTCAAATTGTTTGTAGGAGATAGTGATGCATATTCTAATCCCAGTATGTACAGAAGCATAATTGGTGCTTTACAATACCTTACTCTCACAAGACCTGATTTAGCATTTTCAGTCAACAAGCTAAGTCAGTTTTTAAAGGAACCCTCACTGTTACAATGGCAGGCATGTAAAAGGGTCCTAAGGTATGTGAAAGGAACTCAGCATTATGGGTTAGAACTTCGACCTGCTAAGAATTTTTCTATAGAAGCTTATACAGATGCTGACTGGGCTGGGAATATTACAGACAGGAGATCCACAAGTGGATTTGCTATGTATTTTGGGTCTAATTTGGTACAGTGGGGATCTAGAAAGCAGAGAGTTGTGGCATTGTCTTCAACAGAAGCCGAGTATAGAGCAGTCAGCCAGGCCTCTACAGAAATTGCTTGGCTTCAGAGTTTGTTGAAAGAAATAAAAGTTCCCTGTATGCATGTGCCTATTGTGTGGTGTGATAATCAGAGTGCTGGATCTTTGGCTTCTAATGCTGTGTTACATAGTAGAACAAAACATGTTGAAATAGATGTTCATTTTGTGAGAGAACAAGTGGCTGCCAATTTGCTTAAAGTGCAATATGTGCCTACTTTGCACCAAAATGCTGATATTTTTACTAAGGCTTTATCTGTCAACAGGTTTGAGGAGTTACGAATAAAGCTAAATGTGGTGGAAAGGTCATCAGCAGCAGTTTCTGGTTTACAGTCACTCAAGAAGGAGGAAGAGGCAGAGTAGAATCAGTAGCAGAAGATTGGGTCATTTGAAGACAATGAAGATCAAGTTTCTGGTACAAACTTGGTTTCTGATGTCATAGTTTCAGTTAATCTTCTTCTTCACAGTTCAGTTTTTTTTTGTTGTTGTTTGGAGTTGGGAATACCAGAGATATGGTTAAACTTGACAGAGTTGCTACAGTAATCAGTGCATGGCTAATGCTGAGGGAGGATGAAGTGTATTTTCTTTTGGTTTGTTGAAGGATGAAGTGTTCTTTCTTCTGTATTGTTAGTTATTGACTGGTGTATGGATGCATCTCGAGGAGGAGTAATTGGTAGTGCATAATTTCAGGTTGCTATTGCTTCTTACAGCATTGTGTGAGTGAGCAGGTTCTGAATTATTAGATTGCAAGCCTGCAATAGTATACTCCTATTTTGGCTTGAGGGAGGATGTTAGGAATAAATAAAACGGTGCGTTTTGATTAAATCAAAACGCATCGTTTCATCATTTGAAATAAAGGGGCAGGTTAATCAGATTTTATCATTCTCGAATGTTCCAGTTGGGAGCTAGGGCTTCAACGTGCTACTGCTGCGATTCTCAGATGCTGTTATTTATGTTTCGATTCGACTTCAAATAGAGATAAGTTTTGTACTTTCAATTGTGTAGTTAGTTGTTAAGTTTGTTTTTCCAGTTATCTTGTACTTGAATACGATTGGTTACTGTAATTCGTTTCAGTTATTTTTCAGTTGTAATTTCTGTATAAATACGTATGATCTCTTCTGTATTCATTATGAGTGTTTTCAATAATAAAATTTCAGAGGTATTATTCAGTATCTTGTTTCCTGTGTGGTTGTTTTCTTGTGTTTCTTTACTGTGTTGCTTGAAGTGAAACTTTTCAAGAAGAAGGCAAGGTTGCCGCACATTTGAACTGTTACAAGAAAGTGAATACACAAATAAGATTACTATCTTAACCATGCGATAACTGGCAACGTAACCATTAATATACTAAACAGAATAAGTACCTTATGCTGCTTGTATTTTTCTCTTACAGCTTGTAAACTGCCTCCCCGTTTACTCAAACAAAAGTCATGTATGATAAGAACACAATCTTTTATATCAGATGGTCTGTATCTGGCGTATTTTTGCAAAGTAGAACTCTGCAGGACACAAATAATTGACTCAATAGAGGTCCTTTGCGGACAACAGTAACAATCAGATTATTAAGTAATCAGCTCACCCAAGGATGCCTTGTTGGACGAATCATGAATCGTGCAAGAAATACAACAGATGCAGCTACTAAAGAAGGTAAAAACTTCACACAAGCATAATCTAATAAACTCAACTCTGCAATGTAGTATCCAAGGAATTCTAGCTGCAAATTGGAAGCCTGTGTAATGCACACAAAAAAAGCAGTCAATAAAGCATATTCTTAGCTTTTGCACATCCACGGAATAACAAAAGAGAAGAGGTTTTACTTACTTTATAGTCTTCTTGTGCAACTCTGGTGAACCTCCTGCATTCCAGCATGGTAATGGTAGCAGTAGTTAGTACAAAGAAGCATTAAGTTGTTACCATTTATGTCCTACGTGAAAATGTAGAAGTGTTCTTGCCTTAAAAATGTTTTTATTGTGGGATTGCCAAGTTCAAATTTCAGGGCCTTAAGTATATCAGCCTCCATCTTCACCACCTTCACATAAAATTTTCGTTTCAACAACTTGGGTGGATGTAGAATGTAATGAAATAGATTAATAAAAAAAAATAAGGTGCTAAGAATTACCTCGTCTTTAGTGTATGTATTATCTGTAATGTAGCAAAAATATTCCACATTCGGAGGGCTGATTTCCTCATACTTTCTACTTGATACAATAAATATAACAAAATATAGGTATTCAAGCAAATATAATTTAAGTAAAAACGCTTAAAAGTGAAAGCATGAAAGAAAAATTAAAGGAATCTAGATGCTTACGAGGCAATGAGCATAGAAGAAACACCAAGTAGTTGAAGTCTTTGCCTATTAAGAACATTCAAGGAAAGAAATCTATCAATATAGGAAATGGTGAGATACAGGGTATCTGATACGAGCTTGTATTCCTCAGCAACTTCCACCAACCAATCCGCCAAAATTCCTTGCATATTTGCGCTAACATCCTTTTGAACCTTTTCTATGTAATCAGGTAAAGGTCTTCTCTTTGGATCCATCTGAATGCCAAAGCATTGTCAGGTTTAGTTACAACTGACTAAAACACTGTTGAAAACTATAACATATTTAAGGAAAAGAAAAACATATACCAGAAATCTATCAAATTCAACACCCAAGTCCTAATGCCAACATAACGATTTATCATTTGCGGACCCATATTCCTCAAATGAACACAAACTTATACTTCCCAGCCTATGCTACGATTCTTAACATCAATACAATTTTCACATCAAATGCAAACCCGAAATGCTATTTCAATAGAACAACAACTGAAGATTGTATACTAGAGTAATCCTGGTAGAATCAACAGACTTAACTAGTGTTGAATTAAAATAACAGTTAAAAAAGTCCAGGCTCGTCAGTTACCTCCATGCTATGGAGATCGAAAACGTCGGACAAATTTGGCCCGTACATCTGTGTATCGTCCCACTTGGCATCAATATCAACCTTTCCTTCGACATAGTTGTTCTTGCTGGATGTCGGCAGTAGAGCTTTCTTAACTTTCGTTATAGCTCTACCTTTGGACTTCTGTGGCTCACTCTTCAAACTTGCATTCTTGGAAACGGCGACGTTTGCAAAGCTGGGTAGCTCCCCTAAAACTACTCGCTTCTTGTTGGGTGAATGTTCTCCCGCATTAGCTAATGCAAATCTCTTTTTAGCAGAGCGGGTGAACCTCCCACAGTTCTCCTGATCTGCCATTGTAGTTCAACTACTCAGACTCACTCTTGAATGGAATTAAGAGTTGGAAAGTGAAGGGACAGAAAGAGAGGGAGGGATTGGGAAGGGTGGGGAGGAAAGATGAATATGTAGTGAAAGAAAGAGCGGTATCGTCTTCATTTTGAAATAAGAACACAAGCGGTCTTTATTTCGCCTTCCAAAGTAATAAAAATGAGAATGTGGCGGGCTAATGGTTGTTTTTTAATTTTATCACATATTTATATTTTTAATGCAATACATAATTCAATACAATAACTATTTTAATCCACATAGACCCCTAAAAAAAAAAAAAACATAATGAAATATTGACAGTCAACTCAATTTAGTTTAACTCAATTCAAATTTAATTAGATCAAATTTGAGTCAAATTCGAAGTAAAAGAATTGACTAAATGATAAATATTTGATGAACTGTAACATAAAGACCTCGTAATCATCTAATTTGATGGTCTGATGTAACATATCATACTTTCACCACAATTGCAAGACATCATCATGGAAAACATGTCTTGAATTTGCCTAATAGGTAAACTAAGTAAGAGTAGGTGCTTTAAAGCCAATCATCTAGAATTATTATCATCCTAAGTTTTACTTTATTCCATTATTAATAAAAGATAAGTATCTGATAAATATTCTTAGATTGATAGATACATGACGAGGGATCAACAAAATTGCTTAATCATAAAGACTTTATGATTATATAAAATAACTAATTTAAAAACATTTATAGTCTCAATATTATCCTAACCAATGGATATAAAAAATTATCATAATATTAAATAACCTTACCAAAAAAGATAGTAACAAACCTTACATATTAAAGTTATTGATGTTGACCCAATACAATAAATGGGTGTATGTTAAGAGCACATTCACCGAATAAACCCCACGAGAGGATTTCACATAGATTACAACTTTAATATCTTTAAAATAAATCTTCTAATAGATAGTAGTCTATATTTTTTTTTAACTTAAGATTACCGAAATGTTTTATATATTAATTAATATAGGTTTATACTAATCTAACGTAGCCCTTTTCTAAAAGTTATTAAAATGGTGATTGTTAACTATGTTAAAAAGTGTAATGAGACCATGTGAACCAACAAAGGATTCACCATTCTTGAATAGGGAAAAAGAAATTTCTAGATGCTAATTAATTAATAATAATAACCAATATAATATGTGATTAGAGTATAGATATGGGTGATAGCAAAAAGACTCACTACACATGTTGCATATGACAAATTTCAATTAATCTCTATCATCGTCTGTTCCTAATATACATGATGCACACGATAGATGCTATCATACATAATGAAAAAATCATAAAGATAAAGAATTTTCTCCACCAATTTCCTTGTTATTAGACACAATCATAATACTATGCACATAACCCAACAGCAAAATATTTAATTCAATCTATATCTCATATACACCCTTAAATTAAAAGTCTTTAAAGCCATATTCATAACATTTGCATTATCACTGCAAATACAAATAAATCTCTACATCTTTAGCGAAAAAAGTTGAATAGCAAAAACATACTAACATTTTTTTTTTTCCATTTTGAGCATACAAATCCATACAAATCATCTAAATCTATAATGAGGTAAGTGTTATGTGTGACAACAACATGTATACTCATGTATACATGTTTTGAAATGGGTCAAATTAAGTCCAAAGTCACTTTATATATAAGAATAATTTTGTCTAACCTTAGTCGATTGACTATAAATCTATAAGGATATAATTATTGAGTTCGAGATTATTATTATTTTTTATAATCTCTCTTCAAGATAGTTATTTTAATTAATTAAAATAATCACTTTAAAATAGATCGATATGAAAATAATCAATAACCTTGTATTAAGATATCTAATTAACTTACTTAAATATAATTTTGCTCTCATTTATAACCTTTTAACAAAACTCTTAAAATGAAAAAACTTTTAACTCTCATAATCTCTAACTCTAACTTTTGTTTGCAATATTTCACACTTAAAATCCAAAATATTTTGTGTGTGTGTGTGTGTGTGTGTATATATATAAGTTGGTAAAGAGTTTTCAACTTATGAAGATGCATAAACTAAGAAAAACAACTTGAAAACAACAAAAAGATTAACTAAATTGTGTATTACACAATCAATAGGTTATATATAATTTTTATACAGTCTAGGGGGGTAACATTATTTTCAATACACAATATTTAGGCAAAAATAATATAGAAGTCAAGATCACGGTTTCGAAAATTAGACAAGTTAGTTGGAACCCTACAGGGAACCAAGAGTAGGTTTGTTCCAAAATTGATTTATCTCATATAAACATCTATGCTTTGAATTTGAGTATCAGTTTGTACCATTCATATTTTATAAGTATAAATTTTTGCAATTACTATATATGAACCCAATACCTTATAAATTGATATAATGTCTTTCGTGAAATTTTGTTACAGTTATTTTTATGTTGAAACAATTCATGTATTATATTTAATAATTAATTAAATAATTTTTTAATATTTATTCAAACAACTCATTGGTTTAATCGCTAATTAAATTAGATCGATCTCTGAATTTAAAATCAATAGCGAGGATTTTTTACCATATCACATACCTTTTAACATTTTCCTCATCCAGCCCTGTTTAGAAACTGAAAACCCAAGAAATTCAAAACCAACTTTAAACACTAGGGTGGTGACAAGTCCGTACGTATTTGGAGTGTGCGTATTACCCTATTGATTATGCAGTCTTCTTAAGATTTTGTAATCATGGTATTCGTATCAGAACAACATTACCCAATTGGGTAAGCTTCAATAGCCATGTAAGATCATCACCTTCCTCGCTCAGGTCTGGAAGATTGACATACCGAGCCAAAATTTCCTCACGGTTAAACCAACACAAAAGGGGATACGAAGAGATACAACGATATAGGTTAAATACATTCAATTACATGAAGCTATCAAATAACACTGACAATAGAATTGGATTTGCAGGGATTGTACTTGTAGCAGACCTTTTGTTTTCAGAGAAGACTCTGACTCTTCCAGATGGGGAGAACATAGTGAGAGCTACATCAACATGACAGAGGACAGAAAGTCATAAGGTTTCTTCATAAGACCATTTCTCCGTAGTGAGAAAGTGACTTGCCTATTAGTTGTATTTTCAATCCTCTTGATCTGGGGCTTCGCTCTTCCCGTGTCTTTCTGATTTTAAGAGGAAAATCTACACACCCTTTTAACTTTTGAGATGATTGATTGCTAGTTAGGAAATTACAATAGTTTGATCTGTATTTACAAAAGGGTCATGCCTATGAAATAAAAACAAAGCATATTTCATTATTCCGTGCGGCAGTGTGTTTCTCAGGGTCCCAGGTAGCACATGGTGTTTTAGTTTCAGTCGTGTCTTCTAGGCGAGGCTGACGAAGACAATTGCCATCTTGTTCAAAGAAAAGGGCGCCTCCATTTACATAAGAAAAGGGCACCTGTGCGGTGAATTTGCTGGGTTACCTCTAGCAATAATTCTTGTCCGCCTTCCTTGTAAGAATATACTCAGGCTTCAAATGTCAGGCCCATCCAACTTATGAAACTGTATGTTACACCTAACATTCAAAAACTGGCCATTTAATTCCCCGCCACTCTCAATAATAACAACTTCTTGTTGAATTGAACTTAAGGTATATGCCTCAAATAAACCTACCAGTCTTCTCTCCCAATTCCTCATCTTAAATTTTGACTCTTGTTGTTACATCTCTTTCTTCCCAAAGACGCATTATCAGCCATGTTCAGGCCAGTTCTTGCTCCTCCTATTAGCCATCGTCAGCGATGGCGAGAGAGCTCGGCACGCTTGATAGCCTCTTTGACCTTATGGATATGTGGCATGTATAATCTGTGATATTCTCTTCCAATTTCTCTTGAATTGACCATTCAATGCATTTTTACCTTTCCGTTTTGCAGTTACTGTGAGTCTAAGATATGGCTACTATGGAGATTATCGCATGGTACTTGGACCCAGCGCATCAAGATTGATAAAAGCGAGTTCTGTGTTCGTTAGGCAGGTTGAAGTAAGAGATGATGACAAGAAAGGCGCTCTTCTTTATGGGTTTTCTGAGAAGCCTGAACTGAGTTTTGAAACAAATTGGAGCGTTTCAAATGTTTTGATTGTTGGATCTTACAATCACAAGGTGACATTTATGATTTTATGGCTCTTTTGCATTTCCTTAATAACTGAGAATTAATAATAGAGTTCGATCCGTATTATTAGGGGTTTTCTTTGTGGTTGAACAAAGGCTCCAGGATCCATATGAGATTGGAAATTCAGAGTAGAAGTTTTAGTCCACTCCAAGTGGTGATGATTAAGGGTAAGTTCATAAAAATTTAATATTAATAATTTTTTCTCATGAATTTTACAGTATAACAATGGTATACATGATTCACTAGGAGAACGAAATTTCCAAACATTGCTGCCCAAACTCACAGCCCCAGCCCTCACTGACACAGTAACTGGTATGATTCTGTTTTTTCATTTTTTTTCTTTTATTTTGTCAATAAAAAATATATATACTTTACATTACATTTATTTATTTATATGATTAAATTAAAAAGAAATACAAACAATTTTTTTATTGAGATTGAATGATATTTTTTATTAAAAAAATTTGTGGGTGCACCACATAAGGGTCGAACTTATGACCTTTTACTTAGAAAATACAAATAAATATTTAGATTCATTGTTATATTAAAGTCTATTTAAGAATTTTATAGTAGCAATCATGAAAGTAAAGCATCATAGTATTTTTTAGGATAAATCATCGTAACAGTTTTGATGAGTTTTTATTAATAGTTTTTAAAATACTCAACTCATCGTAGAAACCATAAATATATAAAATTGAAGAAAAATTAGCTGATGAAAAGAAAAGTTTTTTATTTTTTGTTTTTATATATAATTAGAATAATATTAAGTTGATAGGATATTTGTGAAATAAAATTTTAAAACCAATTAAGTGTCTTATAAACTCTAAAAAATACACTATTGTATTTTGGAGTTAATCAAAACTATTGTATGATAAATTTGACAAGTAATAGTTTTAAAATACTTTAAAACCAATTTGGTTAAAAATCCTTCAAAGCCAATAAAAAAAAAAAATTTCAAACAGACCCGTCAATGGTATCAATTTTTTTTTTAACAACAGTCACTATCATTAATTCATGTCTCTAAAATTTTTAAGCCTCATGTAATGGTCATCTAGCTAGCACTGTTACTGGAGAGCACAACAGCAATAGAAAGGAAAAGGCCAAAATGAGATGAGAAGAATGCTACATATGTAAGATGATGGAAAGTATCTATCAGTATTTTGACTTAATCTGATGCATAATTTTCAGGTAAAGCTGCTGAATATACCATTGGAGAAGATGATAGGTATTATATTGGTGTCGTTAACAAGAATCCCAAAAGCATATTAATGACAATGAGGGTAAACGTTACATCCAAAATGTATGATCTAACGAAAGCAAAGAACGTCTGTTCAACATTAAAGGGATCCTGCCGGCTCCAGCTCTTGTTTCCCAATACTCATTATGTCATACTTACAACTCCCAACAATGTAAGGCCCCAAATTTATCTTTCAAACTTCGTAATTTGCTCAAATCCCTGAAACTTTAATCTTAATCAACAAAATTTACTGCAGGGGGATCTAGACGGATGGTATATTGAGCTCTCTTTTGTCGCTCGTGTGATAACCTACATAGCAATCTTAGGTAGAACATAAGATGCAAGCTTTGTTTGATGCTTCTACTTTCTATTTACAATATTTAAGACCAGGTCTATAGCCTGAAATTTTCAATGTTTGTTTGTAGGATTTATCATAGTCATTATTTTTCTGGTATTGAAATACCTTGGAGCATGTGATGGTGAGGATAACTTGGCGGATACAGCTACAAGGGAAATATCTGAGACTGACCCTATAATACCTGAGAAGCCAGTTCCATACACGTATGGAACAAATGAAGAAGATGATGATTCAGGATCATCTAGCAGCTCTTCAGAGGATCTGTATGATGCCAAATTATGTGTTATTTGTTACGATGACCAACGTAATTGCTTCTTTGTTCCATGTGGGCACTGTGCAACCTGCTATGACTGTGCTCAGAGGTATATATATGTGCAGAAAAAGAACCATCATGTATGTTCTCTTTTGAAATAAACTTTTCAGAGATTTTAATAATGTGTTTTTGCAGGATTATGGAGGGGGATAGCAAGATGTGTCCAATATGTCGCCGGCTTATTCACAAAATTAGAAGATTGTTTAGCCCGTAGAGCTAAAATGAGCTAGGAAAATTGTCTGATTGTGTTTGAGAAGAAAATTAATGTATGATGCGGGTATAGGAATTTTTTCTTTCCTGGATAGGTTGAGTGCTTTTATTTTTTTCGCACTTGAATCCCTAGCCTAGCTTCTTAAATTGCCAATTGGTTATTTGCTTCTCTGGATCAGGCTACAAGGTCATGGACTGAATGAAGGTGCTAAATTATCTTGGCAGCACAAGGGACCCTCCAGGATGGAAACCTGAAAATCATCTGGAAACATAGCTTTGCAGTTGACAGATGACAATTGTACCTCTCCTAGCCCAGAGCCAAAGATAACAAACGAAAATGAAAATGAACATTATAGCTTCTCTTTTGCCTTGTTCTGCTCTGTTCATTCAAGTTATTCCTCAAGGTGGGCAATTTCCCCTTAATGTCAAATGACTGGGATTTACCAATTGGCAAATTCGAATTTATCTTTGTGCTGTACAAGTGTTTTAAAATAATATATTCTTTGAAACCTGTTATGATGTTGCCAAGGTCAGCTTCTAAAATTTTTATAACTAGAAATCATAGGAATATTTTGAGTACAATCATAACAAAAGCAATAAATGAATAAACCCAAAATGCTTAGTACAGAGGCAACATAGTAAATATCTCTTAGGTGAAATTCCTAATGAAGAATATAAGGCTACGTCTCCCCGGCCTCTGCACTTGGATTTGTCGGTACATTTGCTTGCTCTATTTAGGTTACCTGAATATTGTTGATAGAGTTAAAGGACAGTTGGTATCGTAAAATTTTCCATGGATACTCTTTTCCATTGCGGCTTGTTTATCTTGCTCTTGTATTTCCTTCCAAAATATTACCTTCAAATTAAGAGAAATCTCCCACGAAGTCCTCCTCTGTCCCTACCTATAATAGGCCACCTCTACCTTTTAAAGAAACCTCTTCATCGATCCCTGGCCAAACTTTCGGCTCAGTATGGTCCACTTCTGTTTATCAGGTTTGGATCTCGCCCTGCAATTCTTGTGTCTTCCCCTTCTGCTGCAGAAGAATGCTTCACCAAAAGCGACATTATTTTCGCTAACCGCCCTCGATTCCTTGCGGGGAAGCCCCTTGTTATGATTATACCACTCTCGTTTGGGCCTCATATGGTCATCATTGGCGCAACTTAAGACTCATAGCTTCAATTGAAATTTTGTCATCTAATCTTCTACAGATGTTCTATGGCATCCGTCTAGACGAGCTCAGGCTAATGTGTAAAAGGCTTTCCAAACAATATCAGATTGTAGACATGAAATCCATGTTTTTTGAGATGACTCTGAAAGCTATGATGATGATGATGATTGCTGGCAAACGATATTATGGAGAGGATATAACAGAATTGGAGGAAGCTAAAAAATTCATAGAAATTGTGACCAGACCTTTCGCTTTAGTGGGGCTACTAATATTGTAGACTATTTACCGTTTTTGACATGGTTTGGATTGAATAATGTTGAAAAGAGCTTGGTGGTATTGCAGGGAAAGCGATATAAGTTCATGCAGGATTTGATTGAAGAACACAGAAGAACGAGGAATGGTTTTGCTTCTCCAGAGGAGAGTAAGAAGATGATTGACTTGCTGTTGTCCCTGCAAGAAACCGAACCTGAGTACCATATGAAGCTGCTTGCTGGAGTTTGAACTATAATCAATGTTCATGAATTGAAAAGTTGTGCTGGATGAAGATGCTGGATGAGGGTGCTGCCACTAATAATTTTAATTGAAATGAAGCTTGTGTTACATTCATGAATAGGTGACAAGGCTTACTTAATCATTTTGTAACATTGTACTTAGTGTTTAGTTGAAACAAAACCAAATATGTAATGTAGTAGATTAATTAGGTGAGCTTCCTTGGTTATGTAACCTTGGCTTGAATGGTGATCCATGTTTTAGGCTGATTCATGTACTAAAGTTAGTAAAGTTTTGTATATAAACATGATGAAATTAATGAATCAGTTGCTGGAAAAATTTTGAAGAAAAAAGCTCTCTGAATTTCATTGCTCTCTAGCCTTCTTTACACTTTTTTTCTTGCTGCTTTGCTGGAAAAATTCTTCAAGAAAGCTAACACCATACAGATCATATTATCAGAGGCATGATGCAAGTTAAAAATCTCTTTATATATCTCTCGCATCCTAAATTTTTAGAAAATAACCTGAAAAAGGTTCAAAAGTGGTTGACTGAACTGAAACAACCTGAAAAAGGGAGATATATTTATCTTTTTTTGTCTATTTCATTCATGGTTTTAGTTACCAAATTGAATGGAAAGGATTTGATTGATGCTCCCAAAGCATTAAGTCATGTTGAGTAGGAGCTACTGATCCATTTTGCTCGTTTTGAAGGTTTTTTTTTGCTTTTTTAGATTGTAAATTCCTCATGCACAATCAAAAGCAAATGGCATGGTTGTGTTTTCAGGTCTTGTTATCAGCAGGAACTGATACTTCAGCTGGAACTATGGAATGGTCACTGTCAAATTTGCTAAACAGTCCAAAAACAATTCTTCAAGCACAGGCAGAAAATGACACAAACGTGGGACAAAGCAGGCTAATTGAAGAATCAGATATCACCACACTTCCATATGTCTATGGCATTTTGAAGGAGACCCTCCGGATGAACCCAGTTTTACCACTACTGGCACCACATGAGTCATCAGAAGACTGCAGTATAGGAGGTTTTCATGTCCCGCGTGACACAATGTTATTGGTGAACACGTGGGCCATTCAGAATGACCCTAACTTACGGGAAGAGCCGTCAAAATTCAAGCTAGAGAGATTTCAAAGGCCGAAAGAGGAAATAGGTAAGTACATGTTGTTGCCATTTTGAGCAGGCAGAAGGGGGTGTCCTGGGGAGGGACTGGCAATGAGGATTATTGGGTTGGCTTTAGGAACAATGATGCAGTGCTTTGAGTGGAAGAGAGTTGGTAAGAAAATACTGGACGTGAGTGAAGGCACTGGGCTCACAGTGCACAAAGCTCAACCTCTGTTAGCAATGTGTAGGCCACGCCCCGTTATGACCCAACTCCTTCAACTCTAAACGCTGTTGTATGTGATGTTTTTGGTCGATAAAATTATCATATTTTGAAGATACAACATAATATTGATTATGTCTCTAGTCTAACCATAAATAAACCTTGACCTCTTCACCTCATTTCCATAAAAAATTTCAACAAATTTTCACTTAAAAAATTTCGGTAAAATTTTCATTTGAATCTAGTTTAAACTTGGAGGCATGTGACCACCTAGACCTGCAATTAGTTGAACCCTGACCACTATAAGGGTTGGCCAAGGCGCTTACCGCTAGGCCAAGCCCTAGGGGTCTGTTTGTTGATTTTATTAACGATTATTACGAAATTGAATTAGAATTTATTCGAAACGTGAAAAAACCGTGGGTAGACATTAATATGTCTAGTAAAATTTGAACATGTTTTTATGTCAATTATGGATTTTAATTAAGATGAATGTATTTGAGTAAGGTATATGACTGTAAATTTTTATTTTTTTTAAATGTGAAATCCCTATCTTTATAAACTAATATTATGAAATTGAGTTTGAATAATTCAAAAGGCAGGGGTGATTTAAAGTGAATATTTAGCAAATCAGAAAGAGTTCGACTTCGATATCAACCTGGTACCCCTAAATTTCTATTCCTTGTATATTATTTATCATTATGAACTTGAAAATTTTTATGGATTTCGTAATTTCTATGAAAAACTACTGGACCTATTGTAATTGATGATGAATTCAAAACCCCAGTCATGTATTGCGATCTATAATGAAATCTATGTTTTCTTTCTTTCAATCTCATTCTGTTATGTTGTTATTTTTCTATTGGAATGCTGTACGATCCTTTATTTATTTAAGGGTGCAATTAAATGATTAAGGCAATTCATTAATAACAAATCTAGAGTTTTAAGCACCTAATCTCTTACTTTACTCAAATAAAAGTGGCAAATCACTTGTGATGGTAATAATCTCTCACGATAATTAAATCGAGCTTATGCGTTTCTCCTAATTAAGTGTATCTTTAATACATTTGTTCATTTGAGTATCAGTTTGTTCGAGGTTAATTAATAAATAGGGAATTGGATTAAGAATTTGTTTAATTCGATAGTATGGTAGAGAGAAATAGAACTTTTCGAATGTGTGATATCGTCTGAATTGATGTAATTGAAAGAGTGGAAAACCAAAAATATTGTTATTGAATTCATTTGCATGCCTGGTGGTGGCAAATAAGCCAATGAACGTATTGATCTCGTATTTTTACAATTATATTTTACTTACTTTGTTTTAATAATTAGATTTATTATTTTCACATTTAGTTCTTTTTTCGAAAACCGTTTTTACATTAGTAAATAATTAGTTAGTTTAAAAAATTTACTCTGAAAAAAATTCTTACTTAAATTATATATATAAACGACAGTTCAATAAATTTAGTAAGGTAAAATTTGATAGTTTATTTGTATCATATCATCTTGTATATTGTATATTTTAATGTAGAGTTTTGTAGACAAATTGGTCATCGATTTCAACATAGTTGTCTTTATTTGTTATTGATTTATGTCATTTTTAAAGAGAACTTCCTTATTTACTTTAGTGATACGATCGTTTAAGGCATTCTTTGATATCTTTCTACTGGAAATCTTGAAAATGATGCTTTAACTAAGATTGAAAAAAAGAATAAAAAGAAAATCTTTTTATTTTTGTTTTACTTTTTAGAGGCATTAGAAGAATAGCATGTCAGAGACTAACATGACGCACATTATTGTTAGAGAGTTGAGAAAAAGCTTTATCAGACTTTCATTATAGTGCAAAAATTTTGATATGAATTTCATACACCAACACAAATACACGAGACTAAACCAAATGTAAAATAATAATAATTACAATTAAGATTAGTAGGATAATTCAATATGATTAACGAAAATGTTGATAATGAGTGTCTGATTACGTGTGAAAGTATTAATCACAAGAATGCTTTTAATATATGATTATATTATTTACATTTGTGAAAAAAATATTGATAATTATAATTATTCTGAGCCTCTTTAGGTTCTTCCTTCCCTTTTACCTCTATATAATGTTTTACTCATATAAAGATGATTAAAGTTACAGACATATGTATACATATATTGAATTCAAATTTAATTTCAAAGTTGAATCCCCTTTTCTTCCTTGCGAAAATGAGATAATTATATACTTTTAATTTGATAAAACAAAATTATTTGTCTATATAAATAGGGGATAAGAAAAGGAGGTATTATCTATGTAACTTATTGTTTCAAAGTGGTTTATCACTTTTTGAATGATATTCCTGCAAGTTTTTGTCTATACAAAGTTTTTAGGTGTATCGGGTTTGATGTATTGGTAATATTTATTTGTCTCCTTTGCAAAGCAGAATACTGCTGAATGCCTTACAAATTTAACATTTTGCTTTTGTCAAACCGTGAACAAATGATATTTTTATAAATTTTATGGAATTTTTATGTAATGCTGAATGACAGAAAGGAGAAAGAAAATTATCATTTGGAATATTAATACATCATGTAATTAGGTACTATTTGTCTGCTTTCTTCTATCCGAGTATCTTTGTACTGATTGCAAAAATACTTGATTCTTTTGTAAAGAATCAAAAATTCAAAGGAGACAAAAGAAGAAAGCAATGGCATGGGCCTTCTTATACGAAGGCAGAGCATATCGTTTATCGTTCTTCTGCAATTGATGAGGTAAAATCTTCGATATATCGACACCCATGGAAAGCTTGTTTCTCTACTTGCCAGTCTTCTTGGTCCTCTATGTGGCCACCAAGCATTTGTTAAACAAAATCCAGAACCTCCCACCAAGTCCATTTCCTTCACTACCCGTCGTTGGCCATCTCTACCTCCTAAAACCACCCATTTACAGAGCTCTGGCGAAGCTATCAGAAAGGAAAGGTCCTGTCCTCTTCCTCCAATTTGGGTCTCGCAAGGTCCTCCTCGTCTCATCACCATCTGCAGCTGAAGAATGCTTAACCAAAAACGACATTATTTTTGCCAACCGACCCCGCTTGCTCATCGGGAAACATTTGGGCTACAACTTCACTAGTCTCGCTTGGGCTCCCTATGGTGATCACTGGCGAAACCTTAGACGAATTGCGACCCTTGAAATCTTGTCCGCTACTCGCCTCCAGGTGTTATACAGTATACGTGTTGATGAAATAAGATCATTGATCCGCAAGCTTTTTCATAAACAAAACCCATCTGTTGACCTTCAGACTATGCTCAAGGAGCTGACATTGAACGTCATGATGAGGATGATCGCTGGTAAACGATATTATGGTGAGGGCGTGACAAATTTAGAGGAAGCGAAGAAGTTTAAGGAGATCCAAGCGGAGACTTCTAAGGTTAGCAGCATGACTAATATGGGTGATCACTTGCCGTGGATTAAATCAGGAGAGCTAGAGAAGAGGATGATGAAGTGTCACAGGAAGAGAGATGAATTCATGCAAGAATTAATAGAAGATCGTAAAAAAAAAATGGGAACCTATAGTTCTTCTGAAAAGACAAAAAGCTTGGTTGAGTTTTTATTGACGCTGCAAACAACAAATCCCGAGTACTACAAAGACGAGATCATCAAAGGGCTAATGCTGGTAAGATTCCTAGTAATTCTGTAATTTATTCTTTAAATATAAAAATCATTATTACTCCTTCCCCGGTGTAATTTTTAGTATTGCATCTGTGTAGGTTCTGTTGGTAGCCGGAACAGATACTACATCCAATACTTTGGAGTGGACATTTTCACTTTTGCTAAACCATCCAGAAGTCCTGAGGAAGGCCCGGACGGAAATAGACAACCGCGTGGGACATGGCCGCTTGCTTGAAGAAACTGATTTAGTCCACCTTCCCTACCTTCGTAACATCATAAATGAGTCCTTGCGCATGTATCCAGCCGTCCCATTACTAGTACCACACGAGTCATCAGATGATTGCAAAGTAGGGGGTTTCCATGTACCACGAGGCACAATGTTATTGGTTAATTTATGGGCCATACAAAATGATCCGAAGATTTGGGTGGATCCAAGAAAGTTTAAGCCAGAAAGATTTGAGGGGTTAGATGGAGCAAGAGATGGATTCAGACTGATGCCATTTGGGTCAGGGAGAAGGGGATGTCCTGGAGAAGGGTTGGGTTTGAAAATGATTGGGTTAACAGTGGGTTCGCTGATTCAGTGTTTTGAATGGGAAAGGCCTAGCGAGCGGATGATTGACATGAGAGAGGCGATTGGCTTTATTATGTCAAAGGCTCAACCACTAATTACAAAATGCCACCCCCGTCCTATCATGCTTAATCTTCTTTCTCAAACCTAAACTGGGGTTAAAATCTTATAATAAAAATGCAGTTGATCATATCATTAAAAAAAAAAAAAAGGGAAGAATAGGACCCAACAAAGACAGGCTCTCTTAATTATCAGGAAAGTCCTACCGACTCTTTTTTTTTTATTTGTACTTATAAGCGTAATTTCAACTCTAGTTCATTGTATGTGTAATATAATATGGAGGCCATGTAGGAGTGCTAATCTCTTTTGTCGTTTCTACTGTTAAAAGATTCCATAAAAATCCAATAATTCACGGGATGAAAAATATTTTTATTTGAAATTATCTACAATGCGCTGTATTGATTGAGACATTTAAACTGATCGGCCTACAGAAAGTTTGTTTGGTTATTTGGTTTGATATAATAATCACTAGCAAGAAAGTGCTCTTGCATCTAGAAACAGAGCACAGCTAGAGTCTCGTCTCCAGGAGTTGAAGGGATCTATGGGCTTCTGGGGCTTGTGCTTTCCAGTGTTGGTAGCTTTTTTTGTCATCGCGAAGCACTTCCTGAACAAATTCCAAAACCTCCCACCAAGTCCTTTTCTTTGCCTCCCCATCATAGGCCATCTCCACCTCTTGAAGAAACCTATCCACGAAAATCTATACAGAATCTCCAAACAGCACGGTCCCATAGTCTTCCTCCAATTCGGGTCTCGCAAAGTTGTCGTAGTCTCATCCCCGTCTGCAGCAGAAGAATGTTTAACCAAAAACGACATTATCTTTGCCAATCGCCCGTGCATGACCGTTGGAAGGATTCTAGGCTATAATTACACCATCCTAACTTGGGCTCCTCATGGTGACCACTGGCGAAATCTCAGGAAAATCATAGCCCTTAAAATGCTATCCACTTCTCGTATCCAAACGTTCTCTGGTATACGAGCTGATGAGGTCAAGATATTGATCCGTAAGCTATTAGATAATCGCGACCAATCTGTTGAACTGCGGACGATGTTTTTTGAGTTAACACTAAACATCATGATGAGAATGATTGCTGGGAAGCGATATTACGGTGACAACATTGCAGATCTTGAAGAGGCAAAGAGGTTTAAGGAGATACATAGAGAGACATTTAAGTTAGCTGGGATGCCGTGTATAGGAGATTATTTACCGTGGTTCAAGTCCAAGAAGCTTGAGAACATGCTGATGGAATGTCAGAGAAAGAGAGATGAGTTCATGCAGTGCTTGATAGAAGAGCATAGAACAAGAATAGAAACTGATCTTGATTCCAAGACCGAGAAAAAGCATACGTTGATTGCAGTTTTGTTGGCCCTGCAAGAATCAGAACC
This sequence comes from Anacardium occidentale, assembly GCA_026122585.1. Lineage (NCBI taxonomy): Eukaryota > Viridiplantae > Streptophyta > Magnoliopsida > Sapindales > Anacardiaceae > Anacardium > Anacardium occidentale. The sequence goes on from JAJEJH010000024.1 coordinate 537,126, forward strand.
TGAATACTACAAAGACGAGATCATTAAAGGCCTAATGCTTGTAAGATCTTTGTGAAATTTCATCTATTTTTGCATCTCTTCAACATATTCTATTTCCTGGTGCAGGTAATGTTATTGGGCGGAACAGACACCACAGTGAATGTCATAGAGTGGGCACTTTCACTTTTGCTAAACCATCAACAAGTCTTTGAGAAAGTCCGAACAGAAATTGATACGCAAGTAGGTCATAAACGTCTGATTGAGGAATCAGATCTGGCTCATCTTCCTTACCTCGGTAACATTATCAACGAGACAATGCGTATGTACCCGCCAGCCCCACTTTTAACACCTCATGAATCGTCAGAAAAATGCGTAGTCGGAGGTTTTCATATTCCACAAGGAACAACGTTGTTTGTCAATTTGTGGGCAATACAAAATGATCCAAAGATTTGGGCCGATCCAAGAATGTTTAAGCCAGAGAGGTTTGAGGGAGTAGAGTTAGGTAGAGATGGGTTTAGATTGATGCCATTTGGGTCAGGGAGAAGAGGGTGTCCTGGAGAAGCTTTAGCGTTGAGAACGGTTGGGTTGGCTTTGGGGTCGATAATTCAATGCTTTCAGTGGACAAGGATTGGGGAGGAGATGGTGGACATGACGGCAGGGGCTGGATTAACATTGTCTAAGGCTCAACACTTGCATGCTAAGTGCCGCCCTCGTCCTATCATGTTCAACTTGCTATCTCAAATTTGAGTGGTACGATTACAAATTTTTCAATAATGAATAAAGATGTTAAAATATAAAGGTTTAATGAACTGTGAAACTCATCGGTTTTTACATAAAAATATGTATAGATGTTATACTTTGCTTGCATCATAATACATTGACATGGAATTTTGTTGATTCATGTGAAATACACAAAACTAGGTTTGAAAGCATTGAAGATGTTTTTAATGACAAAAGAGATGATAATGTCAATTGGAATTAATAATATAATTTCATGTTTATTCTATAAGGTGACAAGGGAAAGTAAGAATGGTAAGTACATGACTTTGTGTGTATTAGTAATGACAAGAAGATATTTTTAATATATTTTGATCAATTATTTGAGAACTTATATACATGATTATGTTATTTACGTCTCTATTAATGATAACAAAAAATTAATAAGTATTACGAGAATTTTTAATTTGAATTTAGAATGAGACTCCAAAAAAGATATTTTTTTCAATTTTTCCTTACCTTTGAAAATTCTTTTATATTTGTAAGATAAGAATATGTTTATATGCAAAATAGTCTAACAACTTATATTTATCTTAAAGGGGTGAACAAAATTTGTTACAATTTAAAACATAAATTATCAATTTCAAGCAAGGCAATCAAGAATTTAAACAAGGCAAATATATACACAAAACAAAAAGAGAAAAAAAAAAAGCTCAAAATTTATAATGGATCAAAGTTTCTTGTACACTAATTGTTCGGGATTCATCCACAAAGTGTTTAAAAGTTGAAAGTTGTCTGTATAATGTATTTAGAAGACTCATTACATGAAGTGAAGAACAAAAATCTCTTAAGGATATAAATTAAGAACTTATAAAAACAGAGAGAGTAGAATAAAGGTTTTCAAGAGATTGATATATAAATCTTGAATATATTGCTTTTCTAACCTTCCTCTAACTAAGTGACTTGTTTATATAGGACTTAGATGTTGGAAAACATGAAGTAGCCATTGGGCACTTGAATGTAGCCACTGACATTTGAAAAAGACATTTTTCTTATTAAAATATGTTGACAAATAGTTGTTTAATATGAATGAACAATCATCCCTAGCATAAGATCACCTTTTTTAGTTAAAGCCAACCTCAATCAGCATCCAATGGTATTTAAAGTAGTCAAACGTTATTGTTTATCAGTTACCTTATTGGATGGGTAAGGAGGTGGTTCAAGAAACTACTCACTTGTTACCTTTTGGAAGTAGTTGTCCTTGCAATTCTTTAGGTAATTTCAAACAACTAGAAAGTTTTTCATGCCAATAAATCACTTAGAGAATGTGTATAAAGAGAAAGATGAATTTTTGAAGTCTTACTTAGCGTGTTTTAATATTAAACTCTCAAAAATAATCTATATTCCAAAATAATATATTTAAGTATTAGTTAGATGTAGAGTCTGTCCATAATTAGAATTCTAGAAAGAGCTACAAGTTGAAGAATATGTCTCTTTGGCTCATTTTTATAAGATGTTTGAAAAACACCCATAAATAAATAATTTCATTGTCGTGCTAACTAAAATTAGATAAAAGGCTTCAACTAGCACCTTGTAAAGATTAAAAAAGTTATATAAGAGGAGAAAAGACAATATGGGTGGACAAAACAAGTTATACAAGAGGAGAAAAGACAATATAGGTGGACAAAACAAGTTTAGGAAGTAATGGAAAGAGGAACTCACAAAAAATCATGTCCACCATAATGACTAACTTTAATTGATCACATTTATGTGGTATCTGAAGATATAAGTATATTTTTACAATTTAGAGCTACGAAGGGAGATCACATCAATCAAAATTCTAAAAATTTTATTGTTACTACAATGACATTATACATGAATATAACACCCATAGATATGTCTTAAAAAGAATTTAGTTTTTTAAAATTGTATGTATAGTTAATTATGCATGCGATTTAAGGTTTAAAATGTAATTTTTAAATTGATGAATAGTCGTGCAAGAATTTATACATATCGTTTATCTAAAGTTATGTTAGTAAAATAATATATCATGTTAAAAATTTTTAAATGACGTATGATTATACATGAATAATTCAAAGTCAAGAAATTTGAGATTATAAAACTATTTTATGTTAACAATTTGTCTCAAACAAGATTAAATAGTTAAAAAGTTCCGACTTAAAACTTAAAGAGTAGGAGTGTTGTTCGAGCTTATTTGCTGGCATCATAGAATTTTGCTTTGGAGAGTTATTTTGCATGTATGTATTAGAAATTTGTGGGATTTAAACATGGAATTTTTAGACAAATCATGTTTTAAATTTGATCTTTACAATATGTGAATATTAATATTCTTATATTAGATTCTGGTTCCAGTGTTGAGATGACGAAAGAGGGTAACCTTGGCCTTGGTTTGCGTAACAAGGCTACTCCAAAGAATCCTTCCCATTGGTTTGTCTCCGTAGACTTTTACTTCTAACATCAAGGGTTGGCAATGACAAAATGCCTCATCCGTATCTGGCGGGTCAACGTCCAATTGTCAGAAGCCTCGTACTGCAACAAATATTATCAGCCTTGACGAGTCCAAAAAAGAAAAAAAAATTATAAATCCAGCAGCAAAACTCTCGACTGTCATACAGGCTCGCCCGTCTATATGGGTTCTTTCTTTCACCAGCCTTATCAAGCCAATTCGAATATTCCGTCTGCCGCGACAGAATTTTTCATGAACTCCGCTGAACTCCAAAACGACAATGAGTTGTCCCCTAAACCAAGTGACGACGAGGCCAATCGCCTCTTAACATTTAAAGCCTCATTGCACGACGAAGAGACGACCTTCGCTTCACGAGATAAAATTCTGATCGCTGATGTGGACCCCTTAGACGTTGATCGCGTACCGCCTTTCTCGTGGAAAAAACTGTGGCTGTTCACGGGTCCTGGTTTGTTAATGAGCGTAGCCTTTCTGGATCCAGGGAATTTAGAGGGAGATCTTCAATCGGGGGCCATTGCAGGGTACTCGCTTCTTTGGTTGTTAATGTGGGCCACGATCATGGGTTTGTTGATACAATTACTGTCCGCTCGAGTTGGGGTGGTAACCGGCCGGCACTTGGCTGAGCTGTGTAGAGATGAGTATCCGAATTGGGCCCGCTACGTGTTGTGGTTGATGGCCGAAGTAGCATTGATTGCAGCGGACATTCAGGAGGTTATTGGTAGCGCTATTGCAATTCAGATATTGAGTAATGGGGTGTTGCCACTCTGGGCTGGTGTTTTAATTACGGCCTCCGACAGGTTTTTTTTAATTTTTTTTTTTGGTTTCTTGGAGCATTCAAGCTGTTTGCTTCTGAATTCTTGATTCATATATTTCTTTTTTATCGAATTATTGCCATTTGTTTGGACAAAGACTTACCGTAATTTTTTTTATGCTGCTGTGTGGGATTCTGTTCTGCCAAGGTTTTCATGTTTGCGTTAAAAAAATTCAACTTTATTCATTAGCGTCATCTGTTGTTCCCTGCCGTGCGGAAAACGATCCCTCTTATGTTTAACTAGGACTTTTTGTTCGCTCTTGTCAACAGCTTTATATTTTTATCTCTAGAGCACTGTGGAGTGAGAAAATTAGAAGCTGTTTTTGCGGTTCTGATTGCGACCATGGCTTTATCCTTCGCCTGGATGTTTTGGGACACACAACCCAACGAAAAGGAGCTTGCATTGGGTAAGAAGGACAGTTTTGACTTTTGCCCTGTTCTTTGGTGGCATAATTAACATTCGTCAAAATTATCGTTTACTGTTGCCGAACTTATTTAAGGTAATATTTTGTGATACTTTTTACAGGCATTTTGGTTCCCAGGCTGAGCTCAAAAACCATTAAGCAAGCTGTCGGTGTTGTGGGATGTGTTATTACGCCTCATAATGTATTTTTGCATTCTGCTTTGGTACAATCAAGGAATATTAATCCCAACATGAAAGGCCGTGTCCAAGAAGCACTAAACTATTACTCAATTGAGTCATCCCTTGCCCTTTTAGTTTCCTTCATGATTAACTTATTTGTAACAACTGTTTTTGCCAAGGGATTTTATGGTACTGAGCAAGCTGATAGTATAGGATTAGTAAATGCTGGGCAATATCTTCAGAAGAAGTATGGAGGAGGATATCTACCAATTCTTTATCTCTGGGGTATCGGGTTATTGGCGGCTGGACAAAGTAGTACAATAACTGGAACTTATGCTGGTCAGTTTATTATGGGAGGTTTTCTCAACCTTCGTTTAAAGAAATGGCTGAGGGCACTAATTACAAGGAGCTGTGCAATTGTGCCGACTATAGTTGTAGCTCTCATATTTAATACTTCTGAGTCTTCATTGGATATTCTAAATGAATGGCTAAATGTGCTTCAGTCAATACAAATTCCTTTCGCACTTATCCCTCTTCTCACGTTGGTGTCCAAGAAGCAGATCATGGGAGTCTTCAAGATTGGGCCTTTTATGGAGGTAAATTGTTAGCCTTTTGTTCTGCCATTTTACTCCACCATTTTCTATTTTAACTTTATTTGAGAAGCCATTTATAGTTATATGATGAGGAGTAACTCTGAGTTCCAGTCATAACAAAAAAATTGTTCATTAATTCGATACTGTAAAAATTTAAGTTGAATGTTTGAAAAAAAGTTGTGTAATCGAAGAGAAAATTGGAATAAACTTCACCAATCATCATATTCAACCATAGAATTACTGATTTCTTTTTACTAATTTTCTTAGCCACTTGATCCATTTTATAGCTTTCTCTCATTTTGTCACAGTTCATCTTTTCACCGCAAGATTGGTGTATTGGTTCTTATTATGGGAACTAAACTTTATGAAGGGTTTCATGAAAAGTTTACTCGGACTCTTTGAATAGCTTTATGAAAGCAGTGTTTCCTATGTGTTCAGCTGAGGCATTGTATTCAATAATTTTACTCTAGGGCTGTGCTGTGCACTGGTATAGAAATGAAGCCACACTGATCCGTTTTTGATGGTTTTGCTTCATACTGATACATAACTGATTGAGTTCCTGTTAGGTTCTGTAAACAGGATGCTCAGTGAGTTATATGGAGCCTTTTAAAGTCTTTTTAACCAGTTTTATTCATTACTTTGCAGACACTTGCGTGGACTGTGGCTGCTCTAGTGATAGTCATTAATGGTTATGCGTTGCTAGATTTCTTTCTTTCTGAAGTTGAGGGACCGTTGTTCGGATTTCTGGTCTGTGCTGCCACTGCTGGTTATGTAGCCTTCATTATATATCTAGTCACTCGTAGTGGTGACCTTTCTTCCAAATGGTTCAGTTTAGAAATGTCAAAAAGATTCACAAATCCCAGAAATCGAGTCTAATAGGAACAACGAAAATGCAGAACCTTGCTGATCTTTTATTAAAGCCAGCCAAATACAGCATGAAGATTGTCTATCCACTGTTTCAAAAGCTAAGCAATTCATTTAGCTTAATTGTCACTAAGCTACAGCATACCTAAAATGAGTATATAGATTCAAAGAATTCAAAGCAGTCAGCTTTAAAATGTACCATTTTGACAGTGCCCGCGTGAGGAGGGATGCACAAAGCTTCTTTACAACCTCCAACTTAAAAGTAAAATATTCTTTGAAGCTTGGTAAGTAACATAGACAAACTGGGTTTTCCAGTTACTAGGTACTATTCAATAAAAAAGAGAATTTTGGCCAGCTGCCATTGCAACTTCTGATTGCTGTTTTCTTTCCCTTTCCCCTCTTATGGAGCCTCTTTGTGTTCGCTGCAGATGGCTATATAACTGAGAGAAATGAATTCATTTGGGAGAGAAGAGAAATTAATACGAAGTAGAGGTGAAAATATATTTAATTGGGAAAGTGTTATTTAGTTTTAGTAAGCCTTTAAAGAAATAAAGAGTATTTTCATCTCTTCAATGCATTTATCTAATTTTGTAAACCTACCTTATCAAAAGGTGAAAAAATGTCATTTTAAAAGGATGATCAAGGTAAAAAGGGACAATAAGCAGACATTTTTGTTAAGAAATCCTAAGGGGGCGCACTTAAGTTTTAATTTTGTAAAACCTAGCAAATGAATAGTTCTCTTAAAATTTACAAACGAGTTTAATATAGGCCATTAAGACTTATGTTTAAGGTCTTAACAAAAAAAGATTTCTTATATGAAAACTATTTTCACCTTGCAATGATACAAATCTATTAAATTATAGTTTAATGTTATAATTTTTAATAGAATCAAATGAAAGAGCAGTAGTTATTAAATTCATATATAATAAACAAACCTAATTATAATATTTCTGTTGTTATGCTACTTAGGATTAAATTCGAACTGAACCAAAGGCAAATATATATATGTTTGTGTTTGGGTTTGTTTATTATGATTCAGGTTGTATTCGTAAAATTTTTTATAATAAAGTTTGAATTCGTATTCGAATTTGAGAGTTCAATTCATATTCGATTCATATTTGTGTTAGTATTCAAGTTTAGTTCGTATACTTCGTATTTATATTTTATTAACAATTATAATTAATAAAATATAATTAAAAATTTTTAATTTAAATTAGGGTTCTTGTTCATATTATATTCGTATAGTTCATGTTCAGATTCCTATATACAAATTTTTAAAACAATAGTTCGAATTCAAATTTAAATAATTTGTTTCAAACTTATTTAAACTAAATTAAAAATTGAATCTAAATATATTCGATTTAAATCTAGCTTTAATACTACTATAATTGTTAAACTAACCACAAAAGAAATATTATATATTTATATTATCAAAGAGTTATCAGAATAATTATTATTTAAAATTATAAATATTTTTGAATTGATTTTACGTGTATATATATGCATATTCTCCTCGTTGGTCAAAACCAATAATTGACTATCAGTGTTAGGAATCACATGGTTGGGGGCTATTATTGTCACACTAACAGATTATTGGTCTATTTTAATTTGATTATTTGTAATTATAACAAATTTTAGAAACCTATGGATTCAGACAATATGAGTTCATAAATATTCCTATTACGTTAAGTTAATTGAATATTTTATAATTTGATCCATAATCATGTGGAATTATTATCTTGATTTAAATTTAATCTCAGAATTCAATCTCAAAAATTGAATAAAATTGTTATGGACAAGAAACGGAAAAAATAGATGTGATAAAATATTACATGACAAAAGCTGGAACACATTCCATCTAAAATACTATTTGGTTGGCTGTTGAGATGAGACGAAACACTGTTCTAGGTGACAAACATGCGCCACGTAAACACATAAAGTCGGGTTCTTTCCTTCCTGCTCCAGTCCATCCATGTCAATAGTTTCCATAAATTGCATGCAAAACTGCAACTACTCACACGCCATATCGCTCCAGCTATAACTCTCAGTTAAGCCTTTTCCATTTCTATTCAAAAGCCTTACCATTTGCCTAACTCAAAGACCATAAATCATATCTTTTCATTAATATCCTCTTTCTTGTTTGAAAATCAAAATTATATATCTCAATATATTCATGTACCATATAAACCCCCTTCAAATCTTCAATTCTCTTCTCTCACATTCATTGATGGGCATGGCTAACACCGGCAGTAACCGTTCTTTTATGGCCAAAACAACGCCTTTTCACCATCCGTTTTATGCTTCTCCTGATGCCCGTCTCCGTCGCCAAAATCAGTATCAAGAAAACCCTTTATCAGAAACCCTTGAATCTTCGTTTGCTAATCTCAGTGTTAATCCAGATTCTGATGCTGAGGTATTTGATAGGTTCTCTGCTTTTGATAACGTCATAAACCGTTCTGCGTTAAATAGGGATGCCTTTCCTTCACTTGCTCCCCAAGATATGGACTGGGATGGTTTTAGGCCTGCTTTTCATTCAACGTCGAATAATCTTAGCCTAACAAGTACAAACCACAATGGGTTTTTGAGTGATCTTGGAAATGGAGCATTTCAGAATGATTCATCAGCCCTATCATCTACAAAGCAAAACTTCTTGTTGAATGGAATGGTACCGAGAAACCGGAATGTTTCGGGTTTTAGTTTGAATATTAAGAGGCGCAAATGGTTCCAGGAACCAATGCATTGCTTATCTTTGGGAGATTTGAGGGGTAAAATCGTGGCGTTGGCCAAGGACCAATACGGCTGTCGTCTCTTGCAAAATACTATTCTTCAAATGACAAAAGAAGGAATTGACATGATTTTCTCGGAGATGATAGACCATGTATGTGTCTTGATTATGGACCCTTTTGGGAATTATGTTGTACAAAAGCTTGTGGAGACATGCAGTGACGAACAGAGGACTCAGATCCTTCAAATGCTAACCAAGATTGATTTTCAACTTGTTAGGATATGTCTAAGTATGCACGGGTATGTTTTTCTTTAGTTTGGGTTATTATAATTTTATTTTTTATTTGAACGGTTCAATAAAGAAAAGATTTGTGATAAGTGGTTATCTTTGTTTTGCAGGACTCGTGCTGTACAGAAATTATTGGAACATCTTACCACCCCACAGCAAATCTCTTTGGTCACAGCTGCTCTAATGCGTGGTATTGTCGTATTAATTAAGGACACCAATGGTCATCATGTAATCCAGCATTGCTTGAAATATTTCCCTGATCAATACAACAAGGTAATGTTTATTTAGTACCAGTGGATGACCAGCATTCCTCATGGAAGTTTTTATTTTTGTCGTTGATTATACATTCAGGGAATGGTTCCCCATTGAAAGTTAGGTGATATGGGTTCAGGTTGTTGAAGCAATCATTTCTTATGGTTGCTAATTTGTAAATCAAATTTTATTCTTACAAAAACACTAAAATTTGTCTTTATTAGTGCACTAGAATCTTGCAGCTTTTAGCATTTGATGTTTTTTTTTGGCAAGTAGCTTTTAGCATTTGATGTTATGAACAGCTCAAATCTAAAATTATTAGCTTTCATAGTAGAGGTGGAGACACTGGATCTCACTGACCTCTGCAGATTTGATTCTTTAATGGGGCTTTAACTATAGTGGCCTTGAAAACAGTGTGATATTATATATTCAAGAGTTTCCGTGGTTTGATTTTTCCCTGTCATTATATATGATCTTCTTCCTACTGATAGAATTTTGGACTAGGATGCATGGTATTGATTTTGTGCTGGAAATGCTTGACAATCAAATGTATATGAACTATAGAAACTCTTTTTGGTGGTATGTCAATAACTTTTGCATGGGTTTTTAGCGGTTCTTGTAATTGCTCCTAAGCTTCTATATGTAATTTAGCATATTTAGTAGAACATATATCAAAGCTAAAATTTAAAAAATCATGGTGTGTTTTCTATGTCATCAGAATGTGTGTAAGAAATTTGGAGAGAAAGAATTGTAAGTGAATTTTGAGTGGTAGAGGGAGTAGATTAAGCATTGTGCTTCCCCACTTCTTATTAATCCTCAGCATCTGCTTTCTAAAACTATGCTAAGATCCACCAGGAATAAGGCATTTTTCTGGCTTTTGAAATCTCTGACAGAGATTATGTTGGCAGTATCTTCTGAATGAGGTGGTGGATAATTGTTTTGGAATTGCAACAGACAGAAGTGGTTGTTGTGTGCTGCAGCAATGTGTTGAAAAATCTAATGGGCTGCAAAGGGAGCGTCTAATTGCTGAGATCATTGGGAACGCACAACACCTAGCAGAAGATCGTTTTGGGTTTGTTTGCTAAACCTTTATCATGTTCTTATAGCTTTTTAAATATTATATGTGGTTTACTTTTGCTGGGATGTGGTTAGAAATTAACATGATTAAAAAATTATGTTTTTCTCTAGTAACTATGTGGTGCAGCATGTACTGGGATTGAAGATACCACAAATAACTGCAGATCTTCTGACACAATTTGAGGGGCATTACATGCATCTCTCCTGTAATAAGTATGGCAGTAATGTTGTAGAGAAGTGCTTGATAGAATCAGGCGAACATCAGTCCATGAGAATTGTTATGGAGTTGCTTAAAAGTCCAAATGTTTCTATGCTGCTTACCGATCCTTTCGGAAATTTTGTTATTCAATCAGCTTTGTCGGTGTCTAAGGTTAGATCATTCATTCTTTTCAATTTGTGTTCATCCTGCAAACTAGTGTTAGCTAATAAATGTGGCCTTAATTCATTATGTCATCCAGGATAAATGGTTTGGTTTGGTTTGGTTCGGTTCGGTTCAGAGACCTAACCTATCCCTTGAAATCAGCTAAAATAGTTAATTCGTGGTTGACCAATTTGGACTTGTGATATTGAACTGCTTGAATCCTACTCACGTCTAAGTTTAAATAAGTGAAATGTCTTTGGCCAGCCTCCCAAGTCTATCAAAGTGTTTGCTTCGCTTGCTTGCACATTTATCTTATTTTTGCACTTCACTAATTTTCATAGACAATGATTTTTATTATGATTGACTTCTGATATATGCGGTTTTATTGTGTCATCATTTGTGGAAAGGACAGGGTTTAATCTATGATGCTTTGCGGAATCTGGTTGAGTCAAATATTCCAATGATGCGGAGCAATATGTATGGCAAAAAGATACTTGCTTGGTTCGACCGCAAGAAGATAAATGTATAGACCTACAAATGCTGATATAGGTCACCGGGAATGTCTTCTCAATTTTTAGCTTCAATATATAGAAGTATCTGGTGTCTGTATTTCAAGTAAAAACTTTGTTGATGTGAGGGATTGCCATTGTCATTATAAAAATCCCTTTTGTTTGTGAGCTTGTAAGATTGTTGTCAGTGTTTGTAGTTGTAGTCCTTTTGGTTGTAAGCTGATATTCAGAGGGACGTTGCTCTGACACAAGGAAACTTGGAAAGCAGGGAAATAATCTGCCAATTGGATGATGGAAGCATTGTAATTTATGTACAATCCACTTGAAAGGATATCAAAGGAATGTCAAGGTGTTGATTACTTTGAGGTTTTTATTTAAGCTCTTGCTTGTTTCTCCTTCAATCCCCTTGGTGGGATTAGTGGATATATGCAGATACAGGCTTGTCATTGAGCCACGGCCATCTAAGAACGTGACCTCTGGGCATAGCAATTCCAAACTCTAACGCATAAAAAAGTAAAACGTTTGTTCTCATTAGACCAGAGTTTCTTGTGCTTTTGCTTTGTTGGGTTGGGTCACTTAACGGCCGCTCATCCGTTGCAACTGATGACTTTCCTTAAGGGTTGACCAAAGCACTTTCAACAATTATGTGGCTTTCTCTTATTGGTTACCAAGGCCGCCTCTAAAATTCTCTCAAATTTAATTGCGGAGTAAAATAGGCCTGGCAATTTGCATTGGCTTTCTTTCTTGGAAGAAGCAGAGGTGGATCTGTTGAGTCGTTGACCGCCATGGCTTATCTCCTCGTTTGGTTATTTATCATCGGAATCAATCTCATCATCGTTAATTCTACCATTGAACGCCCACTGATTATTCCTCTCCATCTCTCATCACATAACTGTGACGTGCACCGGCAACTTGATGATCTTCGCCGTCACCTGCAGCAATCTCACCCACCTCACAGACCAAACGCTCGCATGCGACTATACGATGATCTCTTAACCAACGGGTTTGTTTTCATTTCAATTTGATTTTTGCTTACTTTGTAAATATGTATGCTTGTGTGATGAGTAATACGTTTGAGGTTTTTATTTTTTGGATAATTCATTGCAGGTATTATACGACGCACCTAAAGATTGGGACACCGCCTCAGCAGTTCGCCCTTATTGTGGATACTGGGAGCACTGTTACGTATGTTCCTTGCTCCAACTGTCAACAGTGTGGCAAGCATCAGGTTCCATGCTATAAAATTTCATCCATTCAGATTGTATTTTGTCAATGTTTTTCATTTTGTACTAGTTTTTGACTATTATTCCTAAAATAAATATAATATTGAACACTGCGTCTCCCTATAGCTTATTTATACAATGGATTGGTATCTGAAAAGTACAGTGAAATTTTGCATTAACTTGACTTTGTTTCTAAAAATTGCCGGGCTGAAGGAAAAAAAAAAAAAAGGTTGATTAATATAATTTTGTTTTATCGGAAACAGAATCTATGATATTGCTTTTGATATCATAGTGAACTAGCAACGGTCCTTGTAATACACTCAGAACATTTACATTCTTCTAAATTGATGAGTTCCATATAATTTTTTCTTTTCTCTCTTTTCATGGACCCAGAAATCCAGTAAGCTGTAAGCAGTATATTGCCTGAATATGTATTTTTTTTTCAGTCAGAAAAGTTACAAATGGAGGTTATTCGTATTGATTTATAGCTAATATTTGGTGTAATTCAGGACCCAAGGTTCCAACCCAAATTGTCTAGCACCTATAAATCATTAAAATGCAATCCTGATTGTAATTGTGACAGCGAGGGAAAGATTTGCATTTATGAAAGACGTTATGCTGAGATGAGCTCCAGCAGTGGTGTGCTTGCAGAAGATATTATTTCTTTCGGCAATGACAGTGAACTTGCACCTCAGTCCGCTGTTTTTGGTTGTGAAATTGTGGAAACAGGTGATCTTTATAACCAACGTGCTGATGGCATAATGGGTTTGGGTCGTGGTCGGCTCAGTGTTGTGGATCAACTTGTTGAAAAGGGTGCTATTAGTGATTCGTTTTCGTTATGTTATGGTGGGATGGATGTGGGTGGGGGTGCAATGATTCTTGGTGGGATCTCTCCTCCTCCTGATATGGTATTTGCTCATTCAGACCCTGTCCGCAGGTAAGATGTTTTCACAACATACTAATTGCCGATGCATTTTTCATAGGAAATGCATCTAGTGGATCTCACACATTCACTGTAGTTTTTGGGTGGCAACAGTCCATATTACAACATTGCACTTGAGGAAATACATGTAGCTGGAAAGCCATTGAAATTAAGCCGAAAGATATTTGATGGAAGGCATGGAACTGTCTTGGATAGCGGAACTACATATGCCTACCTTCCACAGCAAGCTTTTTCTGCATTCAAGGAAGCTGTATGATTACTCAGCCTTGTTTTTCTTAAACAAAATAATTTCTAATTCTTTACTTTTTGGTAAATTTATTCTAGTGCTCAATGTCTGTTTCAAACATTCTCGCAGCTAGCCATGCCATCTATATGCATATTTACTCTTGTTTTTAATACAAGTGCATGGTTGTCTGTGTGTATCAATGCAGATCACAAAGGAAATTCGTTCTCTAAAACCAGTTGTTGGTCCTGATCCAAGTTTTGATGATATTTGTTTTTCTGGCGCTGGAAGGTGTTGCCTATTTAAGCATAGATGTTGAGTTTCTGCATATCATGGTTTAATAATTATTTGTAACTTTGTTTACTATGATGTGATTTAGGGATGTCTCTCAGCTATCAAAAGTCTTTCCGGAGGTGGATATGGTATTTAGCAATGGACAAAAGTTTTCCTTGTCCCCAGAGAACTACTTGTTCCGGGTAATAAATCATTCTTGGCCCTCTTTAGGACAAAAGCAACCTTATACTTGTTAACAAACCTAATTTTAAGTGGTTTTGAGGATGTTTTCTCCTGATCTTTTAATTTTGTTATTTTTTTAACTACAATTGAATTATTTCGCTCTTACTTATTCTCTACCCTCCCTAATTCTCTTTATGGCATGCTTTGCAGCATACAAAGGTTAGTGGTGCTTATTGCCTGGGAATTTTCAAAAATGCTGATGCAACTACTCTTTTAGGAGGTATATATTACAATGATGGCTTTGTCTTTCCCAACTCCAAAATTCATGTTCTACTGCTTCTTAGATATCTTCTTACTTTAGTTTATTTGAGACAGGAATTGTTGTCCGTAATACCCTCGTTACATATGATCGGGTGGATAATAAGATTGGGTTTTGGAAAACCAATTGTTCAGAACTATGGAAGAGACTACATTTTTCTAACGTTCCTCCTCCTAGTCCTGCTTCTGCTTCGGCTCCTCCTCCAGCACCACTAGTTTCTAACAGCAGTAATAAAAGTGTGGAAATTCCTTCTTCACTGACTCCAGATGGATTACCTCTGGGTAGAACAGCTTTGAACCATATAGAGGCTTTTAAATATGATCTTCAAATCTAATATAAACCCTAAATTTGATTTTAGGCTATATTGTTGGGGATGTTGCTTATTTGTTATTGATTGCCTTGTGTTCTCTGGGGTTCTTGCAGTATGCAATAATTCATGACATTATAAGTTACACTTTAGGTACAAATTCAAATATGCATCATAGATCATTTTTTTAAATCTTTATCATATAAAATAAAGATGTTACCATAGATATTTTTTTGGGAGGTGAAAAATATCATTATTCCTGCAAATGCCTGTACTTTTTGACACTTATTACATTATGCTGATTACTATACAGTTGTTAGAATAAGATTAAAAGATTTCTACAGTTTCAGAAGACTGTTTCGAGAAGGATTTATGTGTAATAAAATACTATACTGATCTTCCTGATCACTTTTCTGGATCTGCTGGAGACTGTAGTAAGATAGATGGACTGGTTACTCAAGCATGAATCCTCTGTGCATATTTCCACAGTTCTTTGAATTATCATCTGTAGTCTGCTTGTCTGGCTAGAATGTCAAGTTAATCTTTGCTTTGCTTATGTATGCATTTGACATGTAAATGTTCTCTTTCATTAGAGAGTTTTATTGTTATTATTCATAATGAAGTATACATGTTAAAGAAATACCCTTGCAAGTTAAACTAGTGAAAATTAGACCTTTTATCTATCACATTGTGTGCATGAGTGTAGTTTTGATCTCTGACTTAATATTGTTTGCATGTGGTGGGTGCTTTGTATCATTTGTCATGGATATGATAATTATGGTAAAGATTATTTTATGGACAACATTGCATTTATAATCCTGCAGTAATCATTTTGATTTTTTTTTTTTTAAACATTACATCCTTAATGCATGGATCCTTTCTTATATTGCTTCCTGGATGTGATACATAGGTGCATATCGAATTGGATTTATAACATTTGAAATATCAATTAGCATGAACAACTCATCCACAAGGCCCAACTTCACAGAACTTGCAGTGTTCATTGCCCATGAGTTGGAAGTTGATGATTCACAGGTAAGAAGTTACTTTTCTAAGGTTCAGAGGAGATGTATTGAAACACTAAAGTTGTATAAGGTATTAGTTAATGTTGGATTTGAAACATAATTTGTAGATGTAAACATACAGAATTTATTTTACCTTTCAGGTGAATAATAAATGGTTATTGTCCATAGTATCCCTTACAAATCTAACTACTCTCTGTACATTTCTTACCTTGGTGTATGACATCTCAGCAAATGTTCTAATATTGATTTTAATAATGATTAACTGCAAATGTATGTATGGAGGATTTTCTAACCCTTGTTGATTGTAAATCTCACAGCCATTTTTATTTCCAATTAATATTTTGCATTGGCAGCTTTTGAATTATTAAAATTTTCTACCACTTGCACCTAAATCCTAAAGTTTGGTTTCTAGGTTCATTTGCTGAACGTCTCTTCGAGAGAAGATGATTACCTTGTTACATGGGGCATCTTTCCAGCTGAATCTGTGGATTACATTTCTAATACCACAGCATTGGTAATGCTATAATTCTGACACCAAGTATTTGTAATATGCAACAAATCATTTGGTAGCTTTCTCATCTATTGGATTTGACTGTTATATTTTGTATTAACTGAATGCTATGTAATTTTTCACATGTGCAGAGCATAATTCTGCATTTAAGGGAGCATCATATGCAGTTTCCTGAGAGATTTGGAAGTTATGAACTAGTAAAATGGAGTACTGAGCCTCAAGTCAAGCCGTATGTTTTATTTTCCTTGAAATAGAGCTTTTTACTCTTCTGGTTACATCTTGCATCTGGAAATCCTTATTTCTGGAATCTACTGTCTATTTTCAAGTGTTTGTGCCTGTTCTGCTAATTTCAAATTTTCAATGATATTTGCATTGGTGCATTGTGTCTGAAGTGTTGCTCAAAGCCCTCACATATACAGACTTTATTCAGGGTGACTTAAAATGCAACTCACAAAATGATAGTTTTGATGGGGAGAGATATGTGGTGATCTTTTTACTAAATGGGTTTGTGGTAATAATTCTAAGCACACTGCTGAATTTGGAGAAACTGCTGCAATCACGGAGGTTTCTGGATATACTATTACGTATAACGTTAGGCTTGATTAATTTCTGTTTGTTTATCTATTTTGTGCTAATAATAAAGAGTAACATTGGAATATTTTTATAGAAAATAGTATTATTGGATAATAAACGTGGAGTATAGAAATAACGAAGTGTCTTCAAAGTGAATTGCCCATTGGTCCATTGGAGGAAGATGGTGAATGAGAAACGAATTACTGAGCAATTAAATGACATTTGTCAGATTATTTCTTCCGTCTTTTTTGCATGTTTCTAGAATACTTTCTGCAATACTCATGTGGTTCCTTCTCACCGCATGAACCAGTTTAATTTTGTGAAAGATGATGGCTTATTTTCTTTTTGACATGTGGGTTCCACCGGAGCCATTTCAGGACATGGTGGCGGCAACACGGTTTGGCTGTGGTTATCGGAGCAATTATTACCCTGGTTCTTAGTTTATCAGTTATCGGGCTATGGTCGGTCTGGAGACGAAGGCAACAAGCTTTTCAAAAGTATCAGCCCGTTGGTAGCAGTGTTCCAGAGCAAGAGCTTCAGCCACTTGAGTCTTAAATTTCACTGAGTTTGATAGTTTCTTTATCCATGGAGTAAATTGTAATGCTACCGAGTTCCCAATCCCATATTGATTATTTGTGATACCAATGATGATAATTCAGAGAGATGAATTTTGCTATCTCCCCGCTGTTATGCAATTGAAAACAGAAAGGACAAATAGAGAAAAGAGTCACCGATCCTCATAGTTAACATACATAGTGGGTGTGAACAGAAGTTAAAAGGTGTAAGTGGTTTAGATTTCCTTCTATAAAACTTCTGGTATTCTTTTAGCCTGTCGTGTCTGTGTCATGCCTTCATAAAATTAGGGGTTTAGTTGAGCTAAGAAGCGGTTGGTTGGGAGAACTCAGAGTTTAAGTTGGTTGAATTGGTTAGATCTCTAACTTGTTTGTATCAGGGGTAATTGATTTTAACTTAATTTGAATTATCATTTAAAAAATTATTTTAAACCTTGATAATTACACTTTAATCTCGAGGTAATATATTTAGGGGTGGATTCAAGGTTAAGCAAACTCAATCGAGTTAAACTCAAATTAAAACTCTAATTTAATTCAAGTTTTCAGGGTTTCTTGGCAATTCTTCTTTAAAACTCTTTTTTTTTTTTCTTCATTTTTAAATAACTCATGGCTTTTTCAACCAATATTGTTGTTCATTATAAGAGCCTATTTGAGCTTAAATTCACACTTATCGTTTTAAATACAAATTAGCTTTCATTTAAAATCGATTAGATTCAAATCCACATTTAGATAATATATAAAACTTTTAATGTCTTCTTTCGTTACTAATCAATGAAAATTTTATTATATCTGATCATATAACTTAAATCATGATCGAAACTTAAAAGATTTAATAGTTTGAGATTTAAAATAAACATGAACCATAATCTTTCACACATTTTCATTGGGATGTTAAAAACTAGGGGTTTGTATTATAAGATTTGATATAATTTAAGAATTTTTGTTTCAAACTAAATTGAAAAAATAGTTTGATTCAATTTAGAGTATCGTTTGAATCTATTAAAAATCATTTACTTTTAAATTTTTATATTTAATAAATAATAATTGGATTATAATTTGGAAAACAAAAAATAAATATAGTAGTGGAATATAATATACATATATGATGAATATATAAAAAAAAATAACAAAATGAATAAGAAATTAAATAGTACTCCTAATTATTTATTAAAATTTTTTATCAAACATCGTTTTGTATACATATTAAAAATACAATTTACAATTTAGTTAAATTTAATAATTGATCTAAATTATAATTTTTTTTAAATATTATTAATTTAAATCAAACACTCCACTCCACAACATTCTGTCTCCTAGAAAGGAGATCATAAATAAAAGGGCGAGGTCCACACCACAAACAAAAAGGCCAAAGGACTTCTTCCCGCCCAAGGTTTCACTCAAGTCCATCGCACCCTTTAACTTTTAAAAATCCAAACACCCACCCTTGACCCTTTTTTTGTCCAATTTTCCTAATATTTTTATAAAATTACTAAAATATCTTTATTAAAAAATAAAAATTTATAATAAAATTATAAAACAATATTTAAATACAATTATATTAAAAAAATTTTAAAATGTTTAAAAAATATTATAAAATTTCAAAAAAATATTTAAATTTAAAAAAATAAAAAAGATAGTCACTACTATCAACAGTATCATCGACAACAGTGACTATCATTAATTGAACTAAATGACCAAAATATGTCACTTAGTTACAAAGAAAACCAATTGGAAGAGGTGATTGGATTTGACCGTCTCATATTTTAATAGAAATGATTAGATCTGACGTTTTTCACCAGTAATCATGGTGGAAAATGACCAATGGAGCCACTATCATCCACTTCTGATCGTTTTTAGTTATTTGATTTCGTTTTTGGCCTTGCTACGACGGTGGTGGCTATTTTTATTTTTTAAAATTTTTATACTTTTAATACATTTTAAAATGTTATTTAATATTTAAATAATATTATATATATTTATAAAATTTATTCTTATTATTTTATATTTTAGTAACAAAATAATTAAAATACTCTTTTAGTTATAAAAAATTAATTATTAATTACCAAATTTAATAGATAATTTTGACCAACAACCGAGTATTTAAACTTTTAAAAAATATAAGATAAAAATCGTCTTTGAATGAAAGTTTGGGTAGGAATAGGATTTGGCCCAAATAAAATGTCGGTTACCTCGTACATTCCACGTGATATGCCAAATGCAAATCAGCCAACCTCTGCCCAGAATTTGATGATGCTCATAGATACGTATATATATATATAATACGACGATAATAAAGCAAAACGATAACATCACTCAACAAACGGACCCCCACTTATTCTCTTTTTGTATTACAACAAGGATTCTTTGTACATTAAGGTGACATTGATTAATGGGTCCACCACTCAAATCAAAACATACAGTACATGCCCACAGCTCGATTTGACTAAGGGCATTTTGATTTGCCCTTGGAGTTCTTCAGGTCTCGGTAGCATGGGCACTCATCCTTGTTCCCAGAAGTCCCCGATGGAACGCAGTTGCATTTTTCACAGCATATTCCACAGTACTTCAAGCACCTATCCATCAATCCTGCTTTTGAGCACCTTACCGCGCACTTTGAGTCGCAGAAATCTGTTCATAAATTAACCAAAACATTCACATCATAAACATGAACCAAAACTAACTAGATTTCATTATTATCATGTAAGGATTAATGAAGAAAAAAGATGAGCATACTGATTTAAAGATCAATGTATAGCCAGCCACCCACTAGTTTCTCACCTGAACCCGCCATTGAGACCTCAAATACAGAAGAAGTAAGAACAAGAGAAACCACAATGAATATAACAAGCACAGACTTCATTTCTTCAGCAGAAAAGTATGTGAACTTGAGAGAGAGCTAAAAACTAGCAAGGGCATTCAGAGTTGCTGGTGGTGGGGTTATATATAGTGAACAAAAGGAAGGAAGTCGGTGAAATATTACAGACTGTCATCTGGTATTATTAGTGGAAGAATAATCTGGATGGCTCAGCCTTTGAAGCCACGAATTTTTTGTTAGATTTATAAATGTATTAAAATTTTAATACACATGCAAAGGAATGATATAGTCTTTATAATTTATAATAAATGCTAAAATTATTATTAAATAATTTAAGATTATTGTATTTGATAGAATGTAAATATAATCTACAAAAATTATATATATTTTTTTATTGGTTTTCAAAATTCTATTGAAAATAAACTTTGATCCATCATAAGATTTTAATATTGAATTTGAAAGTACTAAATCTTTCTAATATTAAAGAAAATGACTTATTGAGAGATAAATCATTGCAATTAGCTTTCTAAATTCAATTAAAATTTATGACAGGAGAAACACTTTTATAATAGTTGATTAATTATTCAATTATCACTGAGATAACATATTAGAAATTGTTTATATCAATACGGGGCCTTCAGACGCAATGCATGCTGATGTGATAGCTTGTGGATGTTTATCTAAGTATTAAGAGGCTCTAAAATGAAGCTTGAAGTTTTTTTTTTTGTTACCAACAGGAAACGTTCGTGGAGATGGCTTTATTTTTTGACCTTTTCTTCTTTGTTTTATACTTGTCTTATCATACATAGGTGGCAGAGATAAAAAGCAATGAAAGTGGATTCCAGGTATTAAATTATTTAGTTGTGTACAAGAAAGTGTTAGAGCTAGCTTTTTGCCTTCCAAGCGAGGAGTTGTCTTCTCTTCACCTTGTATAAAACATATCATTTTGAAACTTCCAGAAAACTGTAAATCAAATTCTATAATTTTTAAAGCAAAAAGAGTAAAGTTTGAGTGATATTTCATGCAAACACCTAACTTGGGGGCCCTCAGATGAGAATTGTAAGTTTGAAGGATAAGTTCCTTTGAAATAGCTGTTTTTGGCTGGGCTTCCCAGGAGCTGAAGTTGAGTATCATCTAGAGAGGTCTCCTTTGTTCCACTTTAACACAACCTTAGTTGACAATCAATTTAACAGGGTCAACATAAATATCCTTCCTTTTCGAGGAAACTGACATCATGTATACCTTGGGACTTTTCTTATTTTGTTTTTGTTTGGAATAAAATAATTACATAATGTGAACCCGGAAAGAGTTAGCTTTGCTTGTAAAAAATGACCTTATCTATGCTTAATGATGATAAATAACCTGTTGCATACTCTTATTACATTTCCACTGGACTAATTCAGGAAGAGATCAATAAAGATATACAACCTTAACCTTAGTTATTTGAGTGACTCAAATCCTTTTCTATTTGGGTCAACCTTTGAGATCTATCTAACTGTATTTTGCTAGTTGCTAAAAGCACCCGTCTCCTTGTTCAACTGCCCTTGCATCTCCTTCAAGTAAGCTCAAAATTACAGGTAAAATGACTATTTAAAAACGGAAATGGCAGTCCAAACTCTGAAACAGATATTGATTTTCATATGGGCTTGAGCGTATGTTTACAACAAAAAAATTATTGGGCCTGAGCTCAGTTGTCCCTACAATTGTGGCCATGGTGAGAAATGCCCACCCCAGACCTGAGAACTTTAGTCACATATCACAAGCTGGGGTACGTTTGAGAAGGAACAAAATAGAAATAGACATTGTACCATTCTCCTCCACCATATTTTTAAGTAATTGTAAAATATTAATTAAACCAGCTAAGAAAATCTTAAGTAAAGATAAAGATCGTAAAAACCGACTCTTTTTCAATTTTTTTGTGCTCATAATACCATTTAAGTACTAGTAGTTTGGTCTGGTGAGTCTTACGTCTAAAATCAACCGACAAAGTAAGTTTTAGCTCCAACAAACAATATCATACCCCATCTAATTATGTGTTTATTAATAAACACGGCTTTTATTTAATCACACCTTCTCTCTGAGCTTGCAAGCCAACTTATAAATCAGAAGAAGAAAGGGCCCCAAGGGTGAGGTATGATTCAGAACATGGGATTGCACGCAAGAGGAATTAAGAACCGGTGGAGATTGCTGATGATGGGAGAGCATTGAGATGTTAAGACGTTTTCTTAATGAATTAGAATTTGGATACTTGCATGTTGGCCGGGACTGTTTGAAGGTATATGTAGCCTTTTTTTCATCTTGACTTGACTCTAGTTGTTGGACTGATGCTCTATCCATCTACCAGGCCTAAAGGTCTTTGTTTGGTTGGGTTTAGCTTCCAAGTTTCAACTAACATATACCGAGACTCACGCTAATTTGAAAAAAATCAATGGAGCTGAATTTTTGCGTGATTGGCGATGTGATTTGAGAAAGTTAGGCTGCTCAATTGTCTCTTTCAAGAAATCTTTTGGACTCGGTATTTGCTCTTCAAATCTGTGCAACCAAAGGCTGTCCCATCGCTTGCTGTCTTAAGTATGAGCTTATCTTAAATACTTTCATGGTCCCATTTTATGCCTGAAACAACCAAATGAAATTAGCTCGCCTCGCCTCTAAGAATCTCACACTACTCTTAAGTCTAACCTCTGCTGTGGTGGCAGCCACAAAATAAGAAATAGGAGCCAATAATCCACTTCCCTTCTCTGTCTGTAGTCCTGTCCTTGTTTGTTTTAATTATTTATCATTATTACCATTTATGAGAAACGCATTTCCATTATCCTAAACTGCATTCTTGGTTAATCGCTTTAGTTCCTCTCTGGTTCTTTCAGTTGCTTTTTTTTTCTGAGGGCTATACTTGTAAAATGGAGAGAAAACAGGGCTTCTTTTCAGCGCTAAAAGAGGAGGTGGTAAGAGGGCTGTCACCGGCGAGGACAAGAGCTAAAAGTCCGGCGAGAAATGCGTCTCCTATGTCCAGCTTACTCAGGCGAAGAAGCGGTAGGAACAATCACCACCAAGTGCTGCAACCAGATTCGGTGATTGTGAGATCGGGCAGTCTGAGACCGGTGGAGGCCTTGTCGCCGTTGAGGGAAGGACCTGATCCGGACGGAGCGGAAGGTGGAGATTCAAGGATGGAAGGGAGGTGGGCCCACTGGATGAAGGGACAACTGGTTAGAGCTCCGTCAGTCTCGGGCTCTGCCTGTAAACGGTCGGATCTGAGGTTGCTTCTCGGAGTCTTAGGTGCGCCGCTTGCACCGGTGCACGTTACCAGTGCTGAGCCATTGCCTCATCTTAGCATCAAAGACACTCCAATTGTATGTACTTCAATGAGTTGTTTTTCTGCGAACCTTTTAAGTTTGCGAAATCAGAAGCAATTCTGTTCTTATGCATGTAGATGCTTACATCATCATACAAATCCATTCATAAAAACAAGTTTCTTTCTTTACTCATATATTAGAAGGTACCAAGGAAAATAGATGGAGTAAAATTTTTTTATCTGGCTTTGTGCTTACGGTGATTTATGCCAAGGTCAGAAAATGCAGTTTGTGGGAGGAATATGTTTTACAGCTCATTTGATGTTTGAGAGTGGCATCTTATTTACCTGCTTGCCTACGTAGCTTCTTTGTTTTGCTTATATAGCTATGATAAAATGTTCTGGTTTAGGGAAAAAGAAAAAGAAGGAAAACAATTTATGGCCATTGAAACTGAACGTCCCATTTATATTATCTCTGTCTGCCCTGAAATTACTGGCTCTAGTTCGAGATGGCTCTTGCTTTTGTGCTCTTTTCGTTTTAATCATTTAAATTGTTTCCTCAAGAGAAATGGAGAAAATTAATTAATCTGTTGATAGCGGTTAACTTGCTCTTCATTTCAACTGAACAATTACTAAATATGATTTTGTGGGTTATGGCTGCAGGAAACATCATCTGCTCAGTACATATTGCAGCAGTACACGGCAGCATCAGGTGGGCAGAAGCTTCAATCTATCCACAATGCTTATGCTATGGGAAGGGTGACAATGATAACTTCCGAGTTTGAGAAGGGTAACAAGGTTACAAGAAATCGGAATTCCTCCAAAGGTGCAGAGTCAGGCGGGTTTGTGCTGTGGCAGATGAATCCAGATATGTGGTATGTGGAGCTAGCGCTTGGTGGCAGCAAGGTCCACGCAGGCTGCAATGGGAAGCTTGTGTGGAGGCATACACCTTGGCTTGGGGCACATGCTGCCAAAGGGCCTGTGAGACCTTTGCGACGTGCCCTTCAGGTAGAGCTGAATATAAACTTCTCATTTTCTTTTTTTTTTGGTCACATATAAACTGATTGCACCTCTTGGTGTAATTTTGCAAAATTGTAACTTTTTAATTATTTAAATAGGGTCTTGACCCAAGAACCACAGCAAGTATGTTCACTGATGCAAGGTGCATTGGGGAGAAGAAGATGAAGGGAGAGGATTGCTTCATTTTAAAGTTATGTGCCGATCCTATGACACTGAAAGCCCGGAGCGAAGGACCAGCTGAGATCATCAGGCATGTTTTGTTTGGTTACTTCTGCCAGAAAACAGGGCTGCTTATTCACTTGGAAGATTCGCATTTGACACGCATCCAGAACAATGGAGGTGATGCTGTCTACTGGGAGACAACAATCAACTCGTACTTGGATGATTATCGGCTCGTTGAGGGAATAATGATTGCTCACTCAGGTCGTTCTGTAGTGACCCTTTTTAGGTTTGGGGATACAGCAATGACCCATACGAGGACTAGGATGGAAGAAGCATGGGCAATTGAAGAAGTGGCTTTCAATGTTCCAGGCCTATCGATGGACTGTTTCATTCCCCCTGCTGAGTTAAGATTCAGTTCTGTCAGTGAAACTTGTGAACTTACTAAAGGTCAAAGGGTCAAAAATGCAGTAGCAGCAGCAGCATATAGAGAAGTCTCAAGAAAGCAGCTTGGACAATATCGTCTTGAGGGCAAATGTTAGGGAGCAAGTGTTTGTGGCAAACTTTGGCACAAATAGGCTAGATTTCTGGTTTTACTGTACGCAAGTAGAAGGTCAACTGTAAGGTAGGTTTTTAGTTGTTTGGAAGTTTTGGCTTTGGATCAATGTCTCTCAGAATGTGTAAATATATCAAAATTAATTATGGAGGTTCCCCAGAATGAAGCCACTGCTATGATATTTGATAGATGAAGAAAAGACAAACCCAGTTAGCTGAAGGAAGTCTCGTTTTTTAGTTTTAGTTTCCTTGCCTAGGAGTCTTGTAATGGGAACACCAAAACGCAACTTTCCTGCATGATAGATACTGAAAGCCAGATGTCAAATACGGACTCTGAATGTGACCTTGCAGAGTTCAAAACTGTAAATTAAGAAGAAACGGTTGTGGGTAAGTTAGCATTTTGTATGCAACAGAGGGAGCCTGCGCGAGTCCGGATTCAAGCCGAAGTCTTGGGCTCTCTTCATGGATTTTTTTTCCCACTTGCGTAAAGAAGATCATCTTATCTTATATTATTTATATCTTTACTTTTCCAATCATAGTGTGTTTCATTAATTTATATGCAAACTTTGTAAAATCAAACTTACCCCGAGCCTTTCTGCTCAAAATTGAATTTCTTCCTATCATTCTCCCTTTGTAAGACACTAATAACTACCAAGGTAGGAAATATTACCATAATAGAAATGGGTAAAAGGAATTCAGAACTTAGAAAAGGTATTTTTAAAAAATAAGAAATATTGTAAATTAATTAATTACCACACACACACACACACACACACACACACACACACACACACACACACACACATATATATATATATATATATATATATATACACACTTATTTAATTTTTATATTTTAAAAGGTTTAAAATTGCACCCTGGAAGGTAGAACTACTCCTGGGATGAAATGTGTAAATTGTGTCTTTTTTTTTTTTTTTTAACTATTCGGCTCAATTTTAAACGGGTCGTTTTGAGGTCCAAATAAACACAAACTAATTCTAAAGTTTAGTCTGGTTTGAATTCACCCGTGGCCTTCCTTGGAATAAACAGTACATATAGATAGACTATTCAAAAACTTCAAAATTGATGTACAAGTTTAGGATTTGATATAATTTTAGTAATGTTAATGATTCATTTAATGGATAAAGTGGTGATTGGAGTAAAGAGAGTGTATGAAAGTGGAAGAGGAAACAATGCAATGAGAGGTAAAGAGAGAGAGGTGAGAACTCTGAAGCTACTAAGAAAACCTTATTTACATTGCATTTTAGCTGAGGCGAGACCTTATTTACACTGCTTATCCATCAAAATCAGTTTTTTTGGTAACTAGAGGGGAAATCCATTGATATTATGTTAAAGAGATGTTTATCTAAATTAAATTATACTCTTTAATTCTTCAGAAGGATCCCCATTTTTATTAATCCTTCTTTACGCTTCCAATGTTAGAAAATAATCTTATGAAGCAGACATGGCCGTTGAAAAGAGTTTACGAAACCTGTTTTTAATGAGAACTGCTGTTAGAATAAAACCTGTTTTTAATGCTTTCCGACTAAATATAGTATGTTTATATGTTAGCCGCATATTCTTGAGACCTTCAACATATGTTTTTAATCTGTTTTCAACTTATATCCTGAGCCATCCTTATCCCAGTTATGGAGTTAATATTTATTTGAAGGTTGAAGTTGAGGAAAGTGAAAGGGCCACATTGAGACAGTCTCCAATATTCCAGCTTTGGTCCCTTCTCCTCCTTATGATCTAGATGCGCATTACATAAAATTATAAACAAGCATGCATCCATTGGAGGAACACCATTCTTATATACTCTCAGATGCTTCTGAAGGTGTATCAAGTTCTATATATAATATACACTTTTTTTTATGTTATGAGTTAAAAAAGCTGAACTGATGAATGTATAGCTAATTTAGTAACAAGATTATCAACTCAACCTTTCATAATCTTTTTCCTTGGCTATGTACGATAGGCTCTTCTGAAGTTAGTTTTTGAGTAGAATTAGAGTTTTTGGCGAAATAAAAGAAACGAAAATCTAGAAATAGACAACATGATGACAAAATGCGCTTAAAAATTCTGGAACCTGAGGAGATTTGGAAGATACTGTATGTTGCCTACCTGGTCCATTGTCGCATAAAACTAAAATGGTTTTTGTACAAGAAAGAAAATTAATATAGATTGAAAGAAAAGGGGAGAAAAAGCATTCCGGGAAGAAGAATTGTAAGGGGCTCTAAACCCTAACTTAAGGAGTGGCGAGGAGGACCAATTTGCTTTCTGACACCTGCCAAGCACAGATGAGATATAAATGAAATTAAATAATAGGTTTCAAGTGCTAGAAACTCTTCTACGAATGAAGTCATAATATTTATTTTTCCATGGAAAAGTTGAGCGCAAAATTACTTCTATTAAGACTACACGTGCTGCCTGCATACCCTCGTTTTAGGTTTTACATATAGTTATGGTCAGCTTTCACTGACTGTTATTTATACGGTGGTACAAGGAGGAACCCTTGACTAAAATTCTTCTATGGCCAAAGGATTTGTTCTCACCCATAGTTTGCGACGGGAACAAAGTGCTAACCCCCAAGTTTCAAAAACCTAGTCTCTCATCTTTAAAAGTATTTTTTATAATTTTTATACTAAAATAATTAAAATATCATTTTAAAAATTAAAAATTTATAATAAAATTATAAAATAATTTTTAAATAAAATATTTTTAAAAAATATTTAAAAATTTTTAAATTAAAAAAAGACAACAGCCACTGCCGCCGTTCTGGTAGAGACGGTCAGATCTAGTTTTAAGGGAGGCAAGATCTAATCTCCCCGTTCGGTGGTCGCCTCTAATTTTAGAGGAGACAGTCAGATCTGACCACATTTACCGTATGGGGAGATCAGATCTAGTCTTCCTTCTGGCCACTTGACTTTGTTAGCTACAGCTACCACCGCTAGAACCTACAGCGGTGGTTGTTGTTTTTTTTTTAATTTAAATTTTTTTTAATATTTTATATTTATATAAAATTTATTTTATTATTTTATAAAATTTAATATTAAAAAATAAAAATATCTTTAAATTATTACTGTTTACTAAAATATTTAATATTAAATTTAGTTAAAAAATAAAAGAATAAATTTTTGAAACCTTGGGTAATACTTTGCCCGCATCTCAAACCATGGGTGGGAACATATACTTTGGCCATTCTTCTACATCTGTTGCCCTTGTCACGCGACTAGAATTAGCGCTTCAACTGTAATTTCGGAAAGTTCGTCAACAGATGTGGCGAAGTCCAATCTCTGTCAGAAGCAGCATGATTTATTCCTAGTTAAACACGGAGAGCTGACCTAACCTTTCTCCTAAGGAAGGCCAAAGAACATTTTCCCAACCATAGTTTGAGGCGCGGACAAAGTCTCACCCGCTTAAGTTTAAAAGTTTGAATTCCCATCCATCACCTAATTTTTTATTATTTTTTATTAAAATTACTAAATTACTCTTTTAAAAATTAAATATTTATAAGCCAAAAATATAAAATAATTTTTAAATATAAAAATATTAAAAAAATTTAAAAAAAACTGGAGGCGACCGATTTGATCGTCTCCACCGAGCGGGGAGGCCAGATCTAGCCTCCCCTAAAACCAAGTGGCCGAAAATGGCCACCTGGTTCTATTATGGGCGGCCACCGCCGTCGGTGTCGGCGGCGGTGGCTACTGCCATTTTTTCAATTTCAAATTTTTTTAAAAATTTTTTAATATTTTATATTTATATATATTTTATTTTATTAATTTATAAAATTTTAATATTAAAAATATAAAATTACCCCTGATTATTACTGTATATCCATTATTTTTAAATAAAAAATTGAGTGATGGGTGGGAATTCAGACTTTTAAACTTAAGCGGGTGGGACTTTGTCGCCGCCTCAAACTATGGGTGGGAAGATGTCAATTACCCCCTAAGAAAAAGCAGATCACTCCATTCGAATATGGAAAATGCTTCCGCAGTTTTATATTTTATAATTTTTTTTAGGCCAACCAACTAATTTCCACCCAAGGTTTTCTTACATTACAAACTTCCAAACTATAAAGTTTTAAAAAGTCCAATACTGGTTAGAAAAATATTTTTAATAAAAATTAAAAAATAAATTTTATAAACATAATCAAAATACAAAATAATAGTAAATATTAATAAAAATTTTAAAAAAATAGTTACCGCTACCGATAATATCCACGACACCAATAACTAATGTTAATGGTCATTTGATTTTATTTGACCGTGTAGATGGGTAAAACGGTATGGTCACTAAAGATTTAATCGAAATGATTAGATCTGGTAGTCTTTGTCTTCTAAAATTATTGAAAATTATTAATTTCAAACATATCTGTTATTTTTAATATTTTCTGATGGTGAAGGTGACCAGATCAGATCATCAATAAAATCAAATGACTTTTTTTAATCACCTAATTAGGTTAATATTGGTCATCATCGTCAACAATGGTGATTTTTTTTATTTTTAAAGGTTTTATTATTTT